>CM060373.1:9913489-10357206 GCA_030545235.1 Helianthus tuberosus | reverse complement strand
TAGCTTAGCCCCATAGCTGCCTGGCGGAGATTACCCACGGTGAAGAGCCCCAACACCCCATAAGGGCATTGCCGGGAATCGAACCGGTGACCTCAAGTAGAGGCCTGGGTGAGGCTGGCCAACTGGGCTACCCCAGAAGGTTAATAGTGCTTTTTTTTAGATATGATCCATTTTTGTACTTTTTTTCAGCGTTTATATCTATCCATATACAAGTTTCTATACAATCAATCAAATATAACTCTAGTAGTGAAAGTAATGAAAATATAAGACAATATAAGACAGTAAAAGGAAAAAGAGAACCGGGCTACTTATTTAACATGGACTAATTAGCAGTGAATTAGGCCTCATGCTGGATTACGTATGTATCAAAAACACTTCCGAGATATTGTATTCCGATGCTGTCTAACTAAAAGCTTATGCAAATTACAAAATTTAAACCCAATGCAAATTACAAAATTTAAACCTGCGAACACCCCTTATCTATTCTGACAGAAATAAAGCAAGTTTAGACAAATGCACACTTTACATTGTCAAATTACCTCAGCCTAAAACAACTGTGAACAATGCAACAAACTACACGACTTTGAAACATAGTTAAACCAAACCTGAAGCCTGTGAACCGCACAAGCAGTGGTTAGTCAGCAGCACTTGGTTCACCTAATGAGAAATTACTCCCCAATCGGTTTCCTCTTTCTACCAAGAACAGAAGCTTTCTGAAATCTCGGTCCACTCATTCGCTCGGTCTTAAACGCTGCAACTGATGACTTAGCAGCTTCATACACTTCAAAACCAAGAAACGTACAAAATTTTAAGTCGTTTATATTGTTATGTTTAAAAATAAGAAGCAAAAATTGGGTCACATTTTGTTTCCTCTTTTGTTAGTAATGAGTGCAGATGCTAATGTATGTGCCTTGATCAACTCCCCCCCCCCCCCCCCCCCCCCCCCCCCAAAAAAAAAAAAAAAAAACCTTAACAATCTTATTCTTTGGCCTCAATCTCCTCAATTTCTCCCCCAAATCCCCATAACTAATACAATCGAAGAAAGATAATAATCGTTTCCGAAGGCCCACCAAGTGAACGGTTTTTTTTTTTAATTTATCCTACTATATCATGAAGATGCATCAACAAATTATATATGAAGCTTTCAATATTTCGTAAATATGTATTTATGTATATATAAACAGTTTTTCAATGTAGCGACATGATTTGCACAGTAATCTGTTGGCCTGTGTTAATTTAGCATGTATTTTCTTAATTTCTTGTATAGATTTGCACAGTTCTTTATCAAACCACTGATGTCATCTGATGCAACTACAAGGGAAATAAAAGTTGTTGACTCTGGTTAGCATCAATTTAATGGGTTTGGTGTATAGTTATTGTATATTTTCATTGATAGTCTTATTCACACCCTCCTTCAGCTCGTTTTATACAGAGCATCAGAAGAATTTACTCTCTGATAATGTTGTTTTCACATATCAGTGCTATATTATAAGTTCTATGTGTAAAGAGATCTGAAGCTCTAATGTTTTTTGGCTGAACCGTTAAAACAAAAGAAAGTAGGTTTAACTACTCACCAAAACAGATGTTTTGACTCAAAATTAAAACAAAAGTAAGTCTGATTATTTGACTCAACAAAAATAAGGTTAGACTCATGAAAATGGGTCTATTTTTACAGTCTATGTTAAAAAGTAAAATGGTTCAGAATGTTTTTCAGATTTCACCAAAATGGGTTTAGTTTGTAACATCTGCACAGATTTTGTACACCTCTATTGGTAGGCTATCTTTATGTATTACAACTTTTCCGTTGTTATGATTCTCTGCATTTCCCTTTTGTAAGCAAACAGGTAGGAGGTTTTCCATTTCAAGCAATAAAATTAAAAAAAAAATTCCACAACCTTGTTTACTTTATTCTCCATTTATGTGACTCTGATTACCAACAAATATAACATAACAAAAGTAATTTAACTAAATTTAAACCAAAAACACAAAAGTTAAATAGCTTGGTTTGGTTAAAGTCGTTTGGAAAAGAAGTAAATATGAAGAATATCTTTACTCGATTGAAGAACTTGAATAATTTCTTATACACATGAATTATGTTGTGATTAAAGCTCACAAATATGAAACTCTACAATGAACCTGTTTACCGATTAAAATTCAATATGATGCATACAATGCTGATTGTATTCAAATTACTCAAATCAAACTGTAAAACTAAAGCAATTACGTCGTAAAAATGCATATTGAACCGAATTACCTGACCAAACAACCTCCAGTTGCATCCAAACATGGTAGACCAGCACCCAATCCTTCCAAAACCACCACCCAAGCTACTATCATCGTCAATCATCACTTGTCCAGCGGTCGGAGGTCATCTCCACCGTCGGTAGTCACCACCACCGCTTCCATTCATCTAAAAAACTAACATCCGCCATGGTTAAACTTTAGATCTGACCAAAACTACCAACTATAAATAGGAATGAATATTACAGATACCCAATCTTACCTCATCGTGGATTTGCACCCGGTGTCTTCCATTGTCATGGTAGAAGTCAAGAACCACCACCGCAAGTCACCACAGTCGCCGATTTGTGGTTCCCAACCACTATTTTTGTTGTATGTTTTCGAATATTAATAAACCCCAAGTATAAAATCAATTATTAACAAACCCATTCTAAACAATTATTAACAAACCCCAAGTAAAATCAGAAACTGTACATGTAGCAGACATTGGCCTCGAATTAGAGCTTCATTCGAGCCATTGATGAACTTCTAAAGGGAGGTTGCAGGCACGGTTATCTTTCCAATCTGATTTATAAGAGAAGAAGATTAGGGCATCCACTAAACAAAAAGAAAACGCACAAAAGAGACTATCAGTGACCAGATTTCTTATAATCAAAGCATGAAACCCACCTGAAAATGCCATAAACCCACCTTGAAGATGCCAGAAACCCTAGATCTACAATCTACAAAATCGCCTGGAGAGAGAGAACGAAATTTTCATTTGGATCCGGATTTGGGGGAGAGAGAGAACGAAAATGAAAAAAGGCATTTGAAATTTGAAATGATTCATTTGGATCTGGAGAGAGAACGAAAATGAAAAAAAGGCATTTGAAATTATCCTATATATTAAAACACAAACCTTATGAATAGTAGGAATAGTAACATCACCATTAAAATCTTGACACGTACACCCTCATCTACAAAACAACCTTCTACAAAACGTACACACCCAAAACCCACAATCAGACACCTCCACCCCCCTCGATCGACAAAACGAACCACCACCACCATAAATGTCCAATGTCCAATGCGCAATCTGGATCTCCATTCCAGTCACATAAATGTAAGCCACTTTGATATTTTCTTTAATCAGATTTATGTATCATTAAATTGTATAACTAAGACGCACATTTCAAAAGGTTTTTGGGTGATAAAGAAACAGCACCCAAACAAAGCATATTTGATTTTGCAAAAGTCAAAGTGGTTGTCAAAAGGCATATTCATAGAAACTCGATGTATACCAATACCATGATCCTGATTTCGATATCTGTTAATTTTTTGTACCAAACAGAAAGGTTCGGCACAAATCATGATCCCGGTTTCGATCACATAAACGTTATTGGTTTCTTTGAAATTTAGGCAGAGTTCTTGGAGTTTCATTAAAGGACTGTTATTGTTGTTTAAGTGGTGATAGTCAAAATTCATAAACCAATGTTTTTGTTGTGCAATTTATTTTCAACAGAGGTTTACCAGTATGCATGTACCATTTTTAGTCGAATCGGCTCTTCCATGTTTTTATAACTAACAGGTTAGGCTTTGGGTGTAGCGGTAGACCCGTAGCAGTGGCCGGCGACGATGTTGCTGCTAAACGAACTCAATTTGAAGTTAAAGGTATTTCGTCTTTCCAAATATTATGTATAGCTTTCAAGTAATGAATGTCTGGCTTGATGCATTATTTTTTCCATAATTTTATGGTTGATTAAAGAACTTTATATGTATGAAGAGAAAAAAACTCTTTTCGTGGATCAAAGTTATGTGGCTGTTTAGTTTGTTCAAGTATAATATACTCTAATATTGTCTTTAGTTTACAAATTTATAAAGGAATTGGAATGTGTTAAGAAAACTAAACTGATAAAATTCCATTAATTCAATTGATTGAAGAAAAGGTTTTCAATTTCAGTTTTATATTAACTAAACACCATCATCACAAACACTATTCATTTCACTTGCCTTATTAATAGATAGAGATTTCGTTGTTTATGTTTCCTTTTCTGGTCTCGACGTTGTATTTTTAGGAACGGAAACTCAGGAGTCTGCCAACAAAGATGCTTTATACCCAAATATGATGCAATTCCCAGTTTGTTTCATTTTTAGTTGGTGTAAGCGTTTTCACATGTTGGTCACTATAAGGCTTGGTATTCCGTTAAAGCATGCCCCATAATTATTTAGATCGATCCCTATCTTAATAGTTGAAGTTGTTTACGGTTATTCTAGAACTCCAACCAAAATTCGGTGAACGACGGTGGTTGTAATGGTGAGTGGCGAAGATGACACAAACATAATTCGAAGAGTATCATTGACGAGGTAAACTTTTAAAACCCTTACTTTTAGCAAACGTAGATGTTAATATTAGTGTTGGAATTGGTTAACAGTGGTTATAATTGTCTTATTAATGTGATTATTTATACTTTGGTGTTCGAATTAATTAGCACTAGATTAGCCTGTGATAATGGGGAAAGGTCTATCCTTGGCGTTGCATGTATGTGGATGGTAGGCGCTCACCTTCAACCTCTATTGCAGCCACGGTTAGTTGATTTATTTAATGTTTAAACCCTCTTGAGGCTCTTTAGTCTATTCTCTGTATATTATTACTAGGTTGTTTGCGGTTTCGATCAGGTATGTCTCATTTTACTACGTCTACTTCCAAATTCTTTTACTCGCAATTGGATACTACTTCAGTTAATTCCAGTTGCCAATGATCCTGTGGTTCAGTGGTGGAGAGGCTGGTTTCCTTGAAAGAGGTCTCCGGTTCGATCCCCACTAGCCACATTGGTGAGGCCAGGGGGTTTTACATTGCCATGGCTGCGTGGTTTCCTCCTGGGATGGTGCCGAGTGAGATTCAATGCCGATGATATCCACCCCGGGGTGGGTTGAGGGCTCGGATCAACAGCTAGCCCGTAAGGGGGCTGTCTGAGTTCGAACTCGGGTCTCCTGTGATCCTCTGTCTTTGGAGCAACAGCTCAAGCCAGTTGGAATACTTGCCGTCTAAAAAAAAGTTAATTCCAGTTTGTTTATTTTGATATTAATTGCAAGAAGGGAGAACTGTGATTTCTGGCATAACTTTGTATAGAAGAAGATTGAACAACATGAAGAAAACATAAAGGTCATATTTTGCATTGTTCCTATATGTGTATGTGTCTGTTAGGACACCTAATAGAACTATAAATTGCCAAATCCGTTCTTTTGTGATACGACTACTATTGCCGCTGATTTTATAACATATGAAAATAAAGACAAAAGGACAAAGTGTTCGCCGCAACGCGGCGACGGTGATAAACCTAGTTTGAAATGAAAGTTAGGGTTTTTGGACATATCTTTTGACTTGCAGGTAGAGAGAGAATGGAGATTCAAACGTTTTGTCTGCCCTTCATTAATTGTTCCTTGACCTCTTCTCACCAGCTTAAAAAAAACGCAGCAAAATGACACGTTGAGTAGGAGAAGCCATGATATGCCATGTAGGAGAGAGAGCAAAGGGGTGGCTTGTGGTGTTGACACCTCAGCGGCTCAGCCATGATCCCTTTGATTTATTAGAATAGGGATATATATATATATATATATATATATATACACATATATATTAAGCTCATTAAGTCTTACCACCTTCCAAATCGATATCCACCGTTAGATCTTGCTAAGATGAAATCTGAGCCGTTTAAACTCACAAAAATAACCGCTCTTGTTGTGGTTCCAAGAGGTTATGGTTGGTTTTTGTTGCTGGTGGTTACCTCCACCTTTTGCTGCCCACTATCTCCATAACTCAACCACTTAAAATATCACCTTTAACTGTTTTGAGTATTTATATATTCTTATGTTCCCCTTAAATATAACTGTTTTTTTAGAATAACCCTAACCATTCAAAGTCCTCAACTTTAAATCTCAGCACTTCAAATTCACTAAAATCTTCTAGAAAGGGAGGTTTTTTACGGTTTTCCTTTCCTTCAATCTCTCCCCACGTCTTCTCCAAACCTTTTTAAAAAAACAGAATTTTGTGACATCTCGCGTCCGTCGTCCTCACTTATCCTTATCACCCTCACCATTGCCGCTCATCACAATGATCGACTCCCTCCTCCTTAGTCCTCACCAATCCTTACGCACTCTCTCTTTTATTTCTCTCTCATCTTCATCTATCTACGCTTACAGATTGCAAAACAAGGAACAAGCAAAGATATGAGTTTTCTTTCAAACAGAGTTTGGAGTATTTACGTTGGATTTCTGCTGTGGTGCGAACGGTTATTGATTGTTTCAACTCCATTTTTTTAGGTACGTAATAATATATCCCAGTTTTTCTTATTTAGAAATTCAATGTTTTCTATTATCTTCTTAGGTTTTGCTTTTATAGAGGTTTTTTTTGTTAATTTGTTTTTTTTTTCTATTTTGTTTCAATTTGGTGTGATGATTTACACTATTTCAGTCCATGTGTTACAAATTTTGTTTTTGTTTAAATTAGGAGTTAATTAGGAGTTAATAGTTTTTTAAGTAATATAATTGTCTACCTATGTTCAGGTTGATTGTCTCATTGTTCACTTTAATATGTATGATGTTTCTTAGATAACATTCTTGCCTTATTATATAATGATCTGGCCTGCAGGAAGTAGGGTTGAGCAGAACATGGTCGGTACCGTGAGAACCATGGAACCAAAGATTGAGTACCGCATAGACCCAACAGGTTACGGGCTGTTAAACTTGACTTGCATTTTTTAAGGGACAAACACGGGTTACGGGCTGTTCGCGGGATTGTAAGAACATATGTAACATGTGTTACGCATCCTAGTGTAACACAAAAAAAAAAAACTTTTTGAACATAATTTGTGAAAGCTAACCGTGAATAAACCGTCTTCGTGTGTGACGGAAAAAACCGTTATACCTTCTTCTAACACTTGGTTTGAAATGTAGCAAAAAAACTTGTCCTTGAGAATTTCCTTTCGGACGACATGAAAAACGGAATGAGAATAAACAGTGAAAGCATGTTGTTCAATGGGCAGATTGCTTTTACCATTGTAAACGATGGAAGAAGATTTGAATTCAGCAACTCTCTGGCGATAACGCTGGCTATCAATTTGTGTCTCACAACATAGCATAAATTGAACCAGTGTATTGGCGCTGGTTGAGTTAACTTTAAAAGCTGCATTTGAACTTTCAGATCGTGAAGTCGTCTTCATCAAACAACACATGGGGATGTCCCTAAAGTACGCAGGAACCCAACGTTCCCAGATTTCGTACATCTCGTTGAGCCATTGGTGGTCTTGTAACGATTTTTTGTCGAGCAATGCTGCCCATCGGGCTTCAAAGGTAGAAGTGTCACAACCCCCGATCCCTGTTTCCCGGGAACGGGCGGACGTGAGCTCAGAGTTTGGTGGTATCAGTTTTTATTTAGTCTTGCAGCGGAATTTACATCAGGACCGTAGTTAGGAAATGTTTATCAGAGTAAAACCACCTTCTTTCATATTAATAATAACATGGGCAAAACCCAAGTTTCTTATTACAATACATTATAGGGACAAACCCTATTTTATTTAAAACATCGTTTATTAGGTAACTTTTATAGCCACATTTTCCCAAGCCTTCAGTGCTCTCCAGCTGGTTTTTTTTTTCTAATTGGCTTTCACATTGGGTTACCTGAAACATGTTTTAAAAATATTTGTCAGTGGGAAATACTGGTGAGTGAATCCCAATTTAATCAAGTTTAAAGTCACAGTGAACAGTATTGAGAGTGATCACTTTGTTTATGTCTACCCAATTACTCCATTTGGTACTATCACTCCTGACTTGTGGGTCATATTACCCATTGGCTAACTCATTGTCCAATGGTAACGTATTGTCATCCCGACTTACTACTCGCAAGTAGTACAAAATTTTGTATACAAAACCCCAACATACCAGCAATAATTGAAGAACTACAAAGACTCAATCACTGCTAAATTTCATAGTAAAACATTTAAGGTTTGGTAAAACATTACCAAAAGATTAACAAAAAGAGGATAACTCACATTGCTGTCTTAGGCTTTTCGTAATGGTTTTCATGGCTATAATCTATAATTTATACAAATGTACATTGATTAGTACCATAACCCTTTGAAATTATTAATAATACCCTCCCCGAGACGGTATTCCAACAACTACGTCGGGTAGAACCACGACAATTGTTACGGAACCCTAAATCAATCGGGCAGCGTAACTATTACGAAACTGGGTTATAATACTTACAATGGAGAAGAACCTCGCTAATTTAGGGTATAATACCCAAAATATTATGTCTATGCTTTCAGATTTCGAGATTGAGAATAAGAAATGAGCGACGGAAACTGAAAACTGATGCCTGCTATTTATACTTGTGAAATTGAGTTTCCACGCGGCCCGCTTTAGATACAGGGAACATGTACGCGGCCCGCGTCAACATGAGTCAACGCAGTAGCTTAGTCCGGTCATCACTAGGCTTGACACGATTACGACACGTGTCAGCACCGGATGCATCCGCGTATCACGAGCCCGCGCGGCCCGCTTTAATGTAAGCTTAAGTTGAAGCGGCCCGCCTCAACTTAACTTTTCAGATTTTTAAATTTTATTATATATATATAACATAACTAGGGTTCGGTTTTCACATACGGGGTATAATATAAAACATATTGAGACATTTTATAATATATTTAGAGAGTCGGAATATTATGAGGGTGTTGATTTTACCGAGGGTTGTTACATTCTCCCCACCTTGTTTTAGAGCTCGTCCTCGAGATCTACTGAAATAAATATGGATATTTCCTTTTCATTTCTGACTCGAGCTCCCAAGTGTATTCAGGTCCTCTTTTGGAATCCCATTTCACTTTGACTAGAACTAGTCTTTTGTGTTTGAGATTCTTGACTTTCCTATCTTCAATTTGTAGAGGTCTTTCTACAAAGTTGAGTTGTTCATTTACCTCTACATCCTTAAGAGGCACTATCAATGATTCATCAGCTAAACACTTTTTAAGATTAGATACATGAAATACATCACGTATTCCTGCCATTTCCTCTGGCAGTTGTAGCTGATATGCTACAGGTCCTATTCTTCTAATAATCTTAAAAGGTCCAACATACCTGGGACTTAGCTTTCCTCTTTTGATGAATCTTACCACTCCTTTCCAAGGAGAGACTTTCAACAATACTTTATCTCCTACCTGAAATTCTAATGGCTTGCATCGGTTATCAGCATAACTCTTTTGTCGATCACGTGCAGCTTTCAGTCGTTCCTTGACTTGAATAATCTTGTCAGTTGTTTCCTGTACTATCTCAGGTCCAGATAATTGTTGTTCCCCAATTTATGCCCAACAGACTGGGGTTCGACACTTTCTTCCATAAAGTGCTTCGAATGGTGCAGCATTGATACTTGTGTGATAACTATTATTATAAGAAAATTCTATTAAAGGTAAGTGATCGTCCCAATTACCTCCAAAATCAATTACACAAGCTCTAAGCATATCTTCCATTGTCTGAATTGTCCTTTCACTTTGTCCATCTGTTTGAGGATGATAAGCTGTGCTTAACCTTAACTTGGTTCCCATTGCCTTTTGGAAACTTGACCAAAAACGAGAGGTAAATCTACTATCTCTATCAGAAACAATTGATAAAGGAATGCCATGTAAAGAAACAATTTCATTTACATACAACTTAGCTAATTGTTCCATACTAATCGTTTCCTTCATTGGTAGAAAATGAGCTGACTTAGTTAGTCTATCTACAATCACCCAGATTGTATCATTTCCTTTCCTAGTTTTGGGTAATTTAGTAATAAAATCCATTGTTATTAATTCCCATTTCCAAACTGGCATTTCTAATTGCTGTAACAAACCTGAGGGTTTCTGATGTTCAGCTTTAACTTGTGAACAAGTTAAACATTTAGAAACATAGGTTGCTATGTCCTTTTTCATTCCTATCCACCAGAAATTTTTCCTTAAATCCTGGTACATTTTATCACTTCCTGGATGCATCGTATACTTAGATTTATGGGCTTCTTCTAATATATGATTACGTAGATTTCCTAATTTAGGTATCCATATTCTCTTTTCATGAAATCTCCATATTTCATGTGTTCCTTGTTTTAATTCTTTTAACATACCTTTTAATTTTTCAGAATCATCCTTGATTACTGATTCTTGTGCTTCTCTGATTTGATCATTTAAATCTACTTGTAGATTTAATTTAAGAGAACGTACCCTTTTTGGCTTTTCATGATACTTGCGGCTTAAAGCATCTGCCACTACATTTGCTTTTCCTTCATGATACTGGATATCACAGTCATAATCACTAAGAAATTCCATCCAGTGTCTTTGTCTCATATTCAACTCTTTCTGCCCGAAAACATACCTTAAACTTTTATGATCAGTGAATATGGTAAACTTACTACCATAGAGGTAATGTCTCCAAATCTTAAGAGCAAAAATTATAGCTCCTAATTCTAAATCATGGGTTTAATAATTCTCTTCATGATTCTTAAGTTGTCTAGATGCGTAAGCTATAACCTTTTGACGTTGCATCAACACACATCCATAACCTAATTTAGAAGCATCACAATAGACTACAAAGTCTTCAGTTCCTTCTGGCAATGCTAATATAGGTGTATGGGTTAATCTTTGCTTAAGAATTCTAAAGGCTTCTTCTTGTTTTACTCCCCATTCAAACTTAACAGATTTACAGGTTAGCTTAGTTAAGGGAATGGCTATTCTAGAAAAATCTTGAATAAATCTTCTATAATAACCGGCCAATCCTAAGAAACTTCTAACCTCAGTTGGTGATTCAGGGGTTTTCCATTTTGTAATTGCCTCAATCTTTGTTGGATCTACATGAATTCCTTCATGATTAACTATATGTCCAAGGAATTGTACCTGTTCTAACCAAAATTCACATTTTGAAAACTTAGCATAAAGCTTTTCCTTTCTTAATAGACTTAAAAGTACGTGCAAATGTTTTGCATGATCCTCTTTACTCTTAGAATAAATTAGAATATCATCTATGAATACAATTATAAATTTATCCAAATATGGCTTACATATTCGGTTCATCATGTCCATAAATGCAGCTGGGGCATTGGTTAAACCAAATGGCATGACAGTAAATTCATAATGACCATACCTTGTTCTGAATGCGGTCTTAGGAATGTCCTCTTCCTGTACCTTTAATTGATGATATCCTGACCTTAAATCAATTTTTGAGAAAAATCGAGCTCCTTGCAGTTGATCAAACAAATCATCGATTCTTGGTAATGGGTACCGATTCTTAATCGTGACCTTGTTTAATTCACGGTAGTCAATGCACATACGCATTGATCCGTCCTTCTTTTTAACAAACAGTATTGGCGCTCCCCATGGCGACGAACTTGGCTGTATGAATCCTTTTTCCAATAATTCATCTAATTGTTTCTTCAATTCTTGCATTTCTGCAGGTGCCAAATGGTAAGGTGCTTTGGCAATTGGTGAGGTTCCTGGTATCAAGTGAATTCTGAATTCAACTTCTCTATCTGGAGGTAGTCCTGGTAATTCTTCTGGAAATACATCTGAAAACTGAGATACTACTGGAATATCTTTTAGTTCTTTTTCTTTAGTGTTAGTGATTATAGAAATCAAATACACTATAGAACCTTTTCTCATGCAACTTGCAGTTTTCATCACAGAGATAAATTTTGTGGATCTAAAGGGTTTATCTCCTTTAATTGTGATCATTTTACCTTTTGGTGATTTTATTTGGATTAACTTTTGATCACATAAAATACTAGCTTTATTGGCTATTAACCAATCCATTCCTAGAACAACATCAAATCCTACCAGATTCATGGGATATAGGTTTGCTATAAATTTCTGATTTAAAATTTCTATGCTTGCTCCCTGCAAGATTTCAGAAATTCTAACAGTTTCTCCGTTAGCTGTCTCTACTACACATTCTTGTGGTAGTTTAGTTAATGACTGATTTAAAATTTTGCAAAACGATGTATTAATAAAACTTTGGTTTGCACCAGAGTCAAATAATACTTTAGCAAAAACATCATTAACTAAAAACGTACCAGCTATGACATCTGGGATCATCTTGGCTTCTTCTGCAGTCAGAACAAATGCTCTAGCATTTTTAGTATTCTTGTTGTTTGCAGCTGGAGCCAATTTCGGACAATTTGGCCTGATATGACCTTTTTCTCCACAGTTGTAGCATAATCCATTACTGGTTTTCTTCCTGCAATTTTCTTCCTTGTGTCCTGGCATCTTACAATAATTACAGAGAATGGAGCATTTTCCAGAATGCTTTTTCTTGCAGACCTTGCAGTATGTTGCAGAGGTAGAACCCATCTTCCTACGATTGTCAATTCCAGAACGGAATTCCTGTGTAAGCCTTTGGGTTAAGTTCCTCTTCTGATCTTCTTCTCTAGTACAGACTAACTCATCTGTCAAAGTGTTGGCTAATTCTACAGCTTCTTCTATGGTTTGAGGTCTAGCTGCCTTGACTACATGTCTAATTTCCCCAATTAAACCCCAAATATAACGGGAAATTAACACTGGTTCTGGTGAAGCAAGAGTTGGCACTATCCTAGCATATTCGAAAAATAGCTTTGTGTACCCTTTGCTATCTACACCAGTCATCCTAAGGTTTAGGAATTTGTTTGCTATATGTTCTTTTTCATTGGGTGGGCAGAATTTCCTTTCTACTTTGTTTTTAAATTCTTCTCATTCCATATTATAGGTGTGATCACTTCCTCTTGTCTGGAGGATAGTGTTCCACCATTCTAGTGCTGCATTCTTGTAACGCCCCAAAATCTGAATGTTAATATTTGTCGTGTGTTCCGATATGACACGTCATGAAATAAATAACTAGGCTATTTAACCTAGTTAAGGGTATGGTCAAAAGAATTAAAAGAGGAAGGTAATGTCAGTTATGTTTTAAAGGTAAACCCGAGGGGCTAAAGTGGGAAAGATGAAAGTTAAGTTATTAAATAACTTATCACACACAAACACACACATACGTGTGTGTTCGAGAAGGAGCAGGAGGTTCCTATGGAGCCTCAAACCCTAGCATCATCTTTATGCTCAAATCGGAAGGCAAGATGAAGCTTAAATCCATAACCGAGCATGGATTAATGATCACCAACACGAGAGGATCATAAGGTATGTTTTAAATCTAAGATTGGTGATCATGGGTGAAGTGGGTTATGCTCTAATCCGTGAGCTAATATGAAATTGATCATGTACAATGGTTAGAATCCTCGTATAGAACATGGGTTATGTATGGTTTGTGTTAATTTGATGATTTGAGGTGAAACCCGTTAGTTAGGGTGAAGATGATGACTAGAATCACCTCCTATGTTCAAGTCTTGTTGAATGATTGATGTATTATGTGGGTATGATGAATTATTGTTAGATGAAAGTATAGGAATATGATGATGTTATGTTTAATGTTCATTTGGAATGATATATGATGATTGGTAGTAGGATTTGATGGGTTATGTGTGAGTTTAGAAGATTTGTGCATGAAATAGTTGTACGTTATGTTTACAAGGTAGTACTCACATCAAGTGTGTGATGCAATGTATATAGTTTCGCCCGTATAGTCGATTGTGATGTTACGGGTATATGTTGATAAGTCGATGGTTACATATGGTTAATAGTTGACTTTTGAAAGTCAACAAGATTAAGAAACATGATTTGACTCGTTGTCGTAAAGGTAGGATTATAGGAAGTCGTTTGGTACATGTTATGTTAATATGTATTATTTGTAATTACATGATGAATTACGTGTGATGGGAAGGATATGAAGTCGATTATATGTTTTAATACTTGTTAGTAATGACTAAGGAAAGTTAAGTGTGAATTATGCGAATGATATGATGGTTACATGTACAAATGAGTATGCTAATAAGGGCGTGGTTTTGATGAAATGAAAGTATAGGAAACACGTCGAGACGGACTCAAGCTTGAGGTGTTAAAGGGGTCAAGAAGAGGCAAGGAATCGGATACGAGCACGGACGCATAAGGTAAGTGATTTCCGTAATCACTTCTTAGTACGATTAAGTAATAAGGTGTTTTAATTAAACATACATGATGTTTGAGGTCAAAAATGTGTTAAAGTCTTTCGTCGTAAATGATGGAATTAAAGTTGACCAAAATGCCCTTGATGGGTATTTTGGGGCAAACGATCTTAAAAGTAGCTTAGAAATAAGTTATTCGATTAGTGTAATGTTTTGGACAAGTATGGAAGTGGGGATTACGGTTTGGTTAGTCGTAGACCAATTAATGCACGAATACCCTTAACGGGTCAAAAATAAGCATATGAACGATAAGGTGTTAAGAGGATGCAAGACATCCAAGAAATTGGTAATGCATGATAGACGTCACTGATATTATTATGTTTATAAGAGGTTTTGGTAAAACGAACAAGTTATGTTGACGTATGCATGAACGGGTCGAAAAGTGGTAAAAGGGTAATAAGCCGAAGAGTTAAAAGTCGGAAATTATATTAAGTCGGATGTTGGATTTTAGTTCCATTAGATGGAGAATTAAATTACGGACGCGTAGGAAAAAGAATCGGGTAAAACGGACCTATAACGAAGAAGTTATGACAGTTTCCGTGAAATTCGGTTGCGCTGGAAATCTGCAGCACAGCAGCAACAACCTTCTGTCGTTTTGGGGGCGTCGCGCCACGCGACGGGGGGTCGCGCGACGCGACGGGTTAAGTTTCTCCGAAAATTGTTTTCGTGCCTCGTTTTAGCTTGGGAACTCGTTTAAACGCGTTTTAAGTTGCGCATGACTAGTTTAACTCATGTTTTGTGACCAATAGGGTAAACGTACGTGTGGATAGGTATGTATGGATATTGTATATCTCTATACACGTATGTAGAAGTGTATGTAAGCGTGTATGCGCGAATGTATGTAAGATTATAGTATGTAAGCAGGTACATAAGGATATATAAAGACGTATATGAATAGGTAAGTACGAGTTGTGTATGTAGAAACAGGTGATTATAAATATACATGTAAGTAAGTATATAGGCAGGTACGTATGTAGGTTGTATAAGTATAAGTGTATGTATGTAAGGGTGTATGTAGATAGTATGTATATGTAGTCAAGTGAGCATGTACGAAGGTATGCACGTATGTAAGTTGTGAGAAGGTATGAAATAAGTATGTTCGTATGTATGTAAGTATGTATGTATGTTTGTATGTATGTAGGTATGTATGAAGGTATGTAGGTATGTAAGTATGTATGTATGATATGAATGGATGTATTTAGGTATGCACGTACGTATGTATGTAGGTACATAGGTATGTATGTTGCTATGTGTGATCGTAAGTGTATGTAAAGGTTGTATGAAAGTATTTACGCATGTATTCAATGAAATTGGGTACTAACGATAATAACAGCGTGTCTGGTGATGAAGTGTAACGCAGGAATACCAAGGAAGTCTCACTACGGATCGTATGATCAAAGGGAAAGCCGGGATGTAAAGAGTTAATGAAATGAAAAGTAAACGTGAACAAATTTTGTATGCTTATGATACATACTAACGTTATGAATTTTATGTGGTGAGCGCAGGTAGTACCAGCCATGAGGATTACTAAAGAGTAGAGATCGAAGATCGAGTCACAGGACGGATTGTACGGGAATGTTTAAATAAGTAATTTAGTGTCAATAAGTTATGTTCTTATATTATAAAATGAATTTTTAGAATGTCAAGATGTATGTCATGAAAGAAATTTTCAGACTCGAAATTCCGCTGCGTCGTTTTAAGGTTAAACGTGTTAGGGTCTTACAATTCTTAAACAGATTAGAAGCAAACAATATCTTATCTTCTTCAGCACACTTACTTATCCTTAAGACTGCCTCAGTCTTTTCTATCCAGCGTAAGGTTGCAATGGCCCCTTCATTGCCCGAGAATTCCATTGGTTTACAAGACCAGAATTCTTTATAAGAACAACCGTTAGGCACGGTTCTTCTTCTTTTAGGAATAGGCATTTGAAGTACAGGTCCATTGTTTACACTGTTTTCTGGTTCAAGTGGTCGTTTACTGCTATGCCTACTTTTATTATCAGCATCCTTAACAGTTTGAAGTATAAATGGCATTGCATCTATAATTCCTTGTGCTACTATGTGTTGGATAGCACAATTGTCCATTTGATTTCTATTGTTATTGCCACTTGGATTATCATTAACCACGTTAATGTTACTCTGGTTATCGTTATTCAGATTTTCTTGATTTCCTTCATCGGCCATCTGAATTTTAAACATTTATCCCATATTAATATCACAAAATAGTAAGTAATATAATTGATCACATGACACACAATCTAACCAAAAACGTAGATCTTTGCTACTTACTCTTTTCATATACTTATGCATCTATTACACACGAGTACAGAAATAAAGATTACAATACCAACAGAAATAAAATAGTAATATGCATCCGTACACACATATTTTTATTTTATTTTATTTTATTTTATTTTATTTTATTTTTTATTTTTTTATTATTACTATCGCTTCCTTCATTCTAACATTCAAGGATATGGATTTATCCAAAAATCCATATTGTGCTCATCGTATTTCCATACGAGACGCTCTCCCACCTGACGCATCCTCTCACTGTTCTCTAAAATTTCCTCCCCGAAAGTCCTAAGTTCTTGAACGTTTTCTGCACTCATTGGGGGTGCAGGTTCTCGGACTGGGTTTGGAATCTGGGGTACGGGTTCCTGATATGGGGGTGACATTTCCTGAAATTGGTAAGGATCCTCTAATATTTCCCTAATATAGTCATTTTGATAATAGGGATCTAAAGGTTCCATACCTGGGTAAGCTTCTATGTTCTGTATGGGTGGATAATCCTGGATAGGGTAACGTTGCACAAAGTCTCTATTGTCGTCCCACCAGGTGTCATAATTTGGGTCTATGGGGTTTGGTGCAGGCACTCTAGGGATTTCTTCTGGGTTAAAGTTGTACATCTCTTCTTGATTTTCCTGATTTTCTATTTCCATGGGTTGTTCTGGGTTTTGTGGTTGTGGGGCTACTAATTGTTCCAGGCTTGGGTCAGCAGCAGTCGTAGCTAAGATATGGAAATTAGCTAGGCTTCTATTAAGTATTTCTTGAGTATGGGCATCTGTCTCTCTCTTAATAGCTGATAAAGCCCTTTGCTGTTGCAATTTCCTCATTCTTTTTCTACGAGCAAAATCTTCTTTACTGAACCATCCTCGTTTCTTAGTAGGAAATGGTTCTTCAGATTTAGCTCTAAAATCAAATATCCCGTCTTCCTGATCAGCAACATACCCCGAGAGGGCAGGCTGTGATGATGTACCTTCACTCTTAGGTGAATCAGCTAACTGACGATTCACGTCTGATGGCCCTTGATCACTCATACTGAAAACTAACAGATAGTCAAATAACACATAACCAATAAATACAGTTATGCACGTATTTCCGTAATTATTTCCTAACAAAATTTTAGAATTTAAGTGTCAGCAGAACACTTCTTTGGCTCAGACCAGTGGCTAGGCTCTGATACCACCTTCTGTCACAACCCCCGATCCCTGTTTCCCGGGAACGGGCGGACGTGAGCTCAGAGTTTGGTGGTATCAGTTTTTATTTAGTCTTGCAGCGGAATTTACATCAGGACCGTAGTTAGGAAATGTTTATCAGAGTAAAACCACCTTCTTTCATATTAATAATAACATGGGCAAAACCCAAGTTTCTTATTACAATACATTATAGGGACAAACCCTATTTTATTTAAAACATCGTTTATTAGGTAACTTTTATAGCCACATTTTCCCAAGCCTTCAGTGCTCTCCAGCTGGTTTTTTTTTTCTAATTGGCTTTCACATTGGGTTACCTGAAACATGTTTTAAAAATATTTGTCAGTGGGAAATACTGGTGAGTGAATCCCAATTTAATCAAGTTTAAAGTCACAGTGAACAGTATTGAGAGTGATCACTTTGTTTATGTCTACCAAATTACTCCATTTGGTACTATCACTCCTAACTTGTGGGTCATATTACCCATTGGCTAACTCATTGTCCAATGGTAACGTATTGTCATCTCGACTTACTACTCGCAAGTAGTACAAAATTTTGTATACAAAACCCCAACATACCAGCAATAATTGAAGAACTACAAAGACTCAATCACTGCTAAATTTCATAGTAAAACATTTAAGGTTTGGTAAAACATTACCAAAAGATTAACAAAAAGAGGATAACTCACATTGCTGTCTTAGGCTTTTCGTAAGGGTTTTCATGGCTATAATCTATAATTTATACAAATGTACATTGATTAGTACCATAACCCTTTGAAATTATTAATAATACCCTCCCCGAGACGGTATTCCAACAACTACGTCGGGTAGAACCACGACAATTGTTACGGAACCCTAAATCAATCGGGCAGCGTAACTATTACGAAACTGGGGTTATAATACTTACAATGGAGAAGAACCTCGCTAATTTAGGGTATAATACCCAAAATATTATGTCTATGCTTTCAGATTTCGAGATTGAGAATAAGAAATGAGCGACGGAAACTGAAAACTGATGCCTGCTATTTATACTTGTGAAATTGAGTTTCCACGCGGCCCGCTTTAGATACAGGGAACATGTACGCGGCCCGCGTCAACATGAGTCAACGCAGTAGCTTAGTCCGGTCATCACTAGGCTTGACACGATTACGACACGTGTCAGCACCGGATGCATCCGCGTATCACGAGCCCGCGCGGCCCGCTTTAATGTAAGCTTAAGTTGAAGCGGCCCGCCTCAACTTAACTTTTCAGATTTTTAAATTTTATTATATATATATAACATAACTAGGGTTCGGTTTTCACATACGGGGTATAATATAAAACATATTGAGACATTTTATAGTATATTTAGAGAGTCGGAATATTATGAGGGTGTTGATTTTACCGAGGGTTGTTACAAGAAGGCTTTATGTAAACATTCCAACCAGCCGGTGAATGCAAGCCCTCACATCGTTGTTTTGCAACAGGTCACTAACGTGAGCGAGGGTGTATTGATTTTGTTATAATTTTTAAGTACTTTTTACTCTTTTATCAAGCTTTAAATTTATAAAACACGATATAACACTATCACTCTCTACAACACGCTAGGGCAAGTGCACCCATCGTTGGTGTAGTATAGTGATGGTAAGATACCGAGGTCGTCTAAGGACACAAGAGCTTTTAATACCGGATTATCGTCAACGTCTAATCGACCCAAATTTTGAGAAAAAGTTTTTTAACAAATAAAAATAAAGAAAGAAACTAAAGTAATAAAAGAAACAAATAAACAAGAGAGAATCACTTGCTTCCGACTCATCTTTTATGCATCCTTTGATGATTTCCGCACCTTGGGTTTTAAGACATTATCTTAGTTATAGTGGCATGTTCCTCTTTTGGAGACAACACTACCCTCAGCCATATTGGTCTGATTCAGCAGAGATACAGTCCCACAAGGCCGGAATATTGAAAGATAATTAAGTAAGTTATTAATGCAAAATGTGGCATGTCCCTCTTTTGAAGGCAACGGTACCCTCGGCCATATTTGTCTGAGTCAGCAAGGATACAGTCCCGCAAGGCCAGTTTAAAGTTTTAATAGTAGTTTATTTATAAGTGATTCAAGTCGTTCTTACTTTCCTCGATTTGATGTTATCTGTCTCAAAAGAAGTCCTAATAAGCTTAACTCAAGTCCTCGCAGGATCTATACACTGAACGAGGCAATAACTTTATCCAAACCACCCTTCCAACCCCCTTCCAGGCAGTTAACGTGCTTTATATACACCATAAAGACACGAATGAGTGAATCAACGAAACTTGAAGAGATGATAGGATAACATTCATTTTCAATATAAAAAACTACTTATTAAAGTCATTAATACAAACACAACTAAAAAGTTAACAAGAGATTGAAAATCAAAAGTAAACAGATCTACATAAGAAATATCACCAAATTAAGTACAAAAATGAGTTAGAAACCCTAACCTCTTGAATGAAATTCAACAGAATTAACAGATTTAAACTAATTCAAACCTAAACAAACTCATTTATGAATTTGTGAATCTAAATGTACTGACATCTAAACAAACAGATCTACATAGGAAATATCATCAAATTAAGTACGAAAATGGTTGTTAATGCCGGGCCGGTTCAGATGAACAACCCGTTTCTACAGTAGACTAGCTGGTTCGGCTGGATAATCAACATGAAGTTATGGTAGTCCACGTGTCGGAGCATCGTCCTCCTCTTCCTCCGGCACCGTGCCTTTTTTTCTTTCTAACTTCTCCCAACTCTTTCTCTTAAATCGTTTTCTCAGCTTGAATATATTAGGGACTTGAAAATGGTAGAAGCCAAGTGGTTTTTCCAAGCAAATAGTTTTTAAAAACTAGGTTTATAATGAATAACTTGTTTTGACATAGTTTTTGACTTTACTCCACCATTAAAATTAATTTTAAAGTAAAAAGATAAATAAATTGAATTTGTGTGGATAAGAATAGGCCAAGGTAAATAAATATTTTTATAATATTTATTACGTAATCTGGGTCTTAAATCCGGTCTGACCTTTAACCCCGTAAGACGATGGGGTCGACTTCCGGTCCGGTGCTGAAAATATTGTTCATAATTTTCAAATATATAAATAATAATAAATAACAGGATTGAAATTCAAATCGCGGAGTAAAAAACATTTAATTACAACTGACTGAATCGAGTTTTTTTAATTTATACTTCGAAAACATTTGTTTAAGGACCAAAATAACCTTGTTCATAATTTTCAAATATATAAATAAGAATAAATAATAACAGGGATTTAACATTTGTTATTTATTAGATTAAGATTTATTTGTAAATTATATTTATTTTTATAGTATATTAGTTTTAATGGATTTAATAAAATACAAATTCATGAATACTTATATAAAACATTTATCCATAAATGTTGATAAATTCGAAATCTCTGGTGTGGAGGAAAAAAAAGTTTTTGTTAAGGACCAAAATACTAAATATATAAATAAATCAAATAATAATACTACCCTGGCACAGCATCGAACACCGCCTCCGGCATCGGCCCTCTTTTTAACCTCACGTCCATTGCCGGCGGCGACTTCTTATTTTGGTGTGTCTCACAACCCTAGGAGTGGGTGAGGAGTGACATGTTCTATTTATAAGGATTGGAGTGGGCTTACTAGTACTCAAAGGAGTGGAATGGGCTTATTAGTATTGGGCCAGCGTTTTACTGCGTTTGATTTTGATTTAAGGATTTTCTATTTTAAAATGGAGTAAACTCTCAAAATAGTCTATGAGGTTTGATCACTTTTATCACTTTAGTCTAAAACTCAAACCTTTTGAACCTGGGTCTCTGTGGTTTCAATTTTGTTACCATTTCCATCCAAAATCAAAATCTGATCAGATGTTTTAGTTAACATCCAATTTTTTTTTTTTTTGTGTTTTTCCTCTCTTTTAATGAAGGGCAAAATGGTCTTTTAACGTTTTATTATAACAAATTAAAAAAAATCTGACCATTTTGCCCTTCATTAAAAAGGGAGGGAAAAGACAAAAAAACTGAATTTTAACTGAAAAATCTGACTAGTTTTTACTTTTTGATGAAAATGGCAACATAATTGAAACCACAGGGACCCAGATTCAAAAGGTTTGAATTTTGGACTAAAGTGACAAAAGTAACTAAACCTTAGGGACCATTTTGACAGTTTACTCTATATCTTTGCAAAAGAATCATATTTATTCAATGTGTTTTCTTTTGTCATTTTGTGATTTTTTTTTCTTTGTTCAAAGCCCTAATTAATCCATTTTAATTATGCATGTCAACTTTTCCTTTATGCATGTTTTAAGTTTTTTTTTTTTTTTTTTTTTTTTACGTAAACTAAGTATAAGTTTGGTCACATATAATATGTTATGATTGTAGGGTATAAATTCGATTTACTTTAGTTTTTGATCCAACCGCAATGCTTATATAGTTTATGCTAAGCAGGGCCGGTTATTAGTATGGGCAGGTAGGGCATTGGACCCAGGCCCAAACTTCTTGAGGGCCCAGACTTTTTAAAAAAAATCCTATATACTATATGTTTATGTAATATGTTATTGGATTGTATGTTTATGTTATTATGTAGCCCAATGATAAGCCCAAAAAGAAAACCCAATGTGAAAGAGATTGAGGGCACGGTCAAAAAAAAAAATAGATCATTTTGGTACAATACTTTTATTTTGATGATTGTTTTAACAATTAGTGTCATATTATACTTTTTTTTATATATGATTATTGTGTTTAAATTATATGGGCCCGATTTATTTTTAGTGGCTCCAGGCCCAAAACGTTTTGAGATTTCTCGGAGACGGCACTGATGCTAAGTTAGATTAAATACATTCAAACGTGCATTTTCATAGGTTGATGCATCACATAACGCTTGGACTAATCCATTCAATGTTTACAGTGGGTATGTGGCGCACACACGCGGATCATTTTCTTAGTTATATATATATATTAAAAGAATGACAGATCAATAGTGTCACTATGCTAAAATGCACAGGTGCGTTAGCCTATATTAAAAGAATGACACATGAATAGTGTGACCATGCTAAAATGCATCGGTGTGTTTGCTAACTTGCACCAGTGTTTTTTTTAATTTAAATTTTGTTTTTTTTCTTTTAGAACCGGTAGTATCGTACCGACTTTTTTTTAGTACCGGTGCCCGTACTCATTTTTTGCATTTTTTGGGGCCTCTATTTTTATACTGGTACAGCTTCGGTACAATATCAATTTTTTTTGTTTACCTTTTAATAACGGTACCGCACCATACTTAACCGATCATTTTTTGTACCGGTACCTGCTTTTCGCATTTTCAGGGTTGTACTTTTGGTACCGATAACGGTTCGGTACAGTATCAATTTTTTTATTTACCTTAGAATGCCAGTAGCGTACCGTATTGTTCGTGTTTTTGTTTTACGTTTCTTTCCCAGTATTGGTCGTCGTTCACTTGCTACTTAGCACGATTTTACGCTCCCGGCCTGCAAAGCTGGTTAGGAGTGCACAAGTGACACTCTCGACTTTCTGATTAGTGTCGATATACATTCGAGTTCGTATACGTTTTACGTTACATGAGTCACTTGGTGTTATAAATTCATGTTTTTGTTTTATGTCTTTTCCCAGGTTTGGTCTTTGTTGGTCTGCTACGCGGTTTTACAGCCCTCGCCCCGCAACCAGGGGGCAGTGGCGAAGCTTGAAAATTTCCACCGGGGGGTCGGAAGTTATCGGACCTAAAAGCATATACCTAAAATTTTATTTTTTATAAAACCGGAGGGTCGAAATGTCACACCCCCAAAATCCACACGCGGAATATCACCGCTTGGAGGCGTGACTGACCAGGATCAAGCCACCAATCATATTGAACATAACAAGTAATGCGTAAAATTCAACCACACAATATGAAAGGTGTTTCAAACCAAAACGTAGTTAAGTGTTTAGCAGGAGCATAATTGTAAAAACCCAATGTAAGTATTAAGTACGAAATAAAGTAATGTTTTTAGCATGGCACATACTGCCATGTCCCACAACGACTGCGCCTCCCTGTGCAAGCTCCATGAGTACCTAACGACCTGCAAGGCATGTAGCAACGAATCAACAACAAAGTTGAGCGAGTTCACAGTTGGTTGTTTGGTTATAGCATTCGTTTCGTAAATCGTATGTTCGTTTTGTAAACCATGTATCGTATTAATTCGTATCGCGGTCTCCCAGACATGTTTGCGAAGATTAGTGGGGTCTTCCCATGTATTACTAGACCACGCGTATCGACTGCTACGAAAATGTCAGAGGTGCCCTAAGTCAATGTCTATCAGCATTGACCCTTTGCCCATAGTCCATTAGTACACGCCCGTTCGGACGACACGGTGTGAGGTTTGTTAAACCTAATAGCGCTATCTACTAATGACCCGCTCGCCATAGGCCTCGGCGATTAAGTCGATAAACGAGGGACTTGAAAATGATAGAGTGATGGTCTTATGGTCGTACGTATCCTGTTATATGAGGAATACGCAAGTTTGTAGTTACCGTACAGTTCTTTAACCCATTCCCAACCATTGGGAATCCCATGCCTTGGAAAGAGTGTGAACTCACCTTGGTTTGCTCGGTAATGCTAATTATGTGCACACAAGAAATCAGTCAAGTCCTAGAGTTATACACGTACACTCAATCAGTTAAGCTCGTATAGATTCACATGCAATACATGTCACGAAGTGTGTTTAAGCAATCATCGTCATGTAATACATAACAGTTATTTCACATTCATGCAATCATGCATCATATAACTAAGTTCTTGGTCAATTCTAATATAGTTATTCAATAACACACTTAACAGGGTTATCAGGCTTAACAAGATCAACATACTTAACAAGGTTAACAAGCTTAACATGATTAACACATTTAACTGAGTTACATATTTAACAGAGTTACATGCATAACTTAACAGAGTTAACATCTACCAGAATTAATAACTAACTGAGTCAATGTCTTAACATAGTCAATGAGTTTAACAGGGTTAATAAGCTAACCAGAGTTAATAAACTTAACTGGGTTTATATTCATAACATGTATAGCATAATTTAACATACTTAACAGGGATACTAACCTAACAGAGTTTGACAACTAATAGAGTTAACAAAGGTAACGAATCACGGTTCAGAATACTTGACTAAGGCACATGCAACGAAATCATATTCTGGGCGAAAACATTATGGACGAAATCACAACAGACAAAATCGGTTATTGACGAAATCACTTTGGGCCGAAATCACTTTGGGCCGAAATCACTTTGGGCGACGAAATCACTTGGGATTTCGTCGAGATGTATTCAAGTGGGGTGGGGGTTTTCGTCGGCTACAACATCATCATCAACACATCAGTTACGTAATAACACTAACCCTAAACATCACTCACAATTGCATGATCAGATATCGACGAAATCATTTAAATCAAGTCATGATATGTAAACATATAAACTACCTGTAACAACTCTCATCAAAAGTCATACTTATTAAAATAATTAGTCCAAAAGGAAACCCTAATTGAGAGACCCAAGTAATTCTGAACAAACCCTGAAAATTTCATAATTTTCAGAATCAGGATTAGGGCCCCTAAAACTCAAGGGGGGTAAACCCTAGTTGATAATTATCAACTTAGAAACGTTGGCAGCAAGTAAATTTCGAAATTTATCAACTCAGCTAAGCTAGTTTCAGTCGTGGCTACCCTATAGCCTATTTTGATTCCTTACGGACCGCAACACTATCAACCTTACGGTCCGTAAGCAGTCATACGGACCGCAACATTGACAAGCTTACGGTCCGTAAGCTAGTGAAATTTTACCTATAAATAGCAGACATTGGCATTCGAATTCTGAACATTTTACGTCGACATAATTCTCACAAATACACTGCTTTACGTTCTGTTATTCCAAAATTGTACCCCCGGGTATCGAAATTCTGCTACAAAACAGGGTATTAGCACAATCGCTGCTACGATTCATTTATCCGACGATCAAGATATCCAATGCATGTTTAAATGCCGCCCACATTAGGGTTATACTTTATCGTTCGTCATTAATTTGACGGATTGTCGTTAATTCGATAGGTAAAGTATTATACTTTATCGTTCGTTGTTAATTCAACGGATCATCGTTAATTCGATGGGTAAAGTATTATACCTTGTCATTCGTTGTTAATTCAACGGATCATCGTTAATTCGATGGACAAAGTATTGCATTTTGACATTCATTGTGAGAATTTGATCTCGTAAATTATCGTAATTGCTGGATTGATTACTAACCCAGTTTTGTGTGCATTGTATTTATATTAGGTTAACAAGGCTAAATCATAGATTAGACTCTGACCATATTAAATCAGCAATGTGAGTCATTCTCTTTTTATCAAATTACTTTTGAAATCATGTTTATTTTCAAAGTTATAATTACGGGGATTAAGTCTTTGTAATCACCAAATTACAGCCGGTATGTGGGGTTTTGTATACATTACTTGATAATCGTCACCATTGGGGCAGCCAATGGGGGATATGACCATAGCCACAGACACCATTGGACGAATGGGCCAATGGGTCGAGTGACAAGTACCGTGGGTAGTTGGCTTGATATCAGAAACATTGTAATCGCTCTTAATACTGTAAATTATAACAAATGTGTCATTTTAGTAAATAGAATGATTCACTCAGTATTTCCCGCTGACAAAACCTTTTTCAAACATGTTTCAGGTGATCTGTTGTAATTCAGGAAAAGTGCTGGGGAGCATTTCAAGCTTAAGATAGTGGCTCAATATAAAATAAATAAATGCTTTTGTAATATCACGTTTTTATAGTAAAAACATAATATTGTAAATTATCAGGGTTTTATCTCGAATTGTGAAATAAAATAATCGGGGAAAAATTTTAGCTTTAAGCGATCCTGTTTCCGCTGTTAAACTCAATTAAATCAATACCGCAGTATTTCTGTCCCGCGGCTCTTGAAACGGGTCAAACCGGGTCAGGGGCCGTGACAGAAAAAGGTGGTATCAGAGCCACTGGGTTAAGCTGACTAAGTATTTAGAAATACTCAATTTTTCCTGATTAGAGCCACTGGGTTAAGCTGACTAAGTATTTAGAAATACTCAATTTTTCCTGATTACAGCCACTGGGTTAAGTTAATTAAGTATTTAGAAATACTTAATTTTTCCTGATTACCATTATGTGATTATTTGTATTATTAACTGATTATTTGATTATTTGTTAGTTACAGTATGGGTAAGAAAAAGCTGTCAAGCATCTATCTTAAATTAGAGAAATCATCTCATGAAAAAGGAAGTTCATCCCGAACCAAATCCTCAAGTCAGTCTGAAATTCCTGAAGAAGGAATATTCGTGCGAAAGGCACAATACGAGGAATCACTTTCTCCTCAAAGGAGGGAAATGATTATTAAGAAAAGTAAAGAGAAAATCCGAGAAAGGAGGATTAAACGGGAAACTCAGGAATTAATTGATAAATCACCTTGGGAAGATAAACTAGATGAAAAATGGGCTAATTTATATATGCTAGCCACCGTAGCAGAAAATATAAATCTTTAAAGATTAGCACCCTACTCTCACAAATCTAGAAACCTTGTGTGATAAATAAATTTTGAAAAACTAAGTATGTTTATCAGTATCTTTGTAAACAACTAGTACATTGTGTAAAATAAATTACAAAGTTATTTGTAAATTTTAACTTAGTATTTTATGCATTTTGCATATATGCTACATCAGCATGAGTGAGATAACCGAAGATTTCCAGAATCTTAATCTTTATCCCGTAACTGTCGAAGCTTCCAAAGAATATACTAGCTACTATCCCGATATTGAACAACCAGTAGAATTCAAAGTTCCACCCCTGAGCAAGCCAAAACAGAAGAAAAGAACTTATGTAGGATGGAGGAAAATCCGTAAGAAGAAGCCAGCTAAGAAACTGCCCAAAATAAATAATCCTTTGAAAAAGGGAAAAGAAGTTATAACTGAAGAGAGTTATAAACCACAAGAAATGGAAACTGGAGACAAAAAGAAGGATAAGGAAATAGAAATACAGATGGAGGAGATTACTAAAGAAGTAATAATGGAAGTTGGGCAAGGGTCTATACCAGCTCAGAGAGAAATCGGGGAGAGTTCCAATCCAAACCAGGAAAGAACTTTTCAAGATGAGATAGATTTTCTGTTGGAAAACTGTGAAACGATTCAGCCTGTCCAGACAAATCTTTTTACCTATCCTATTGAAAACCAATTCCCTATGAATTGGGAACCAGCAGCAATTCCAGATCCAATAGTCCACTCCCAACCCATAGGAATGGACGAATGGTGGACAAACGATTGGCAATTTCAAAATATTGTCAACGATCCATACTCTTTTCTTCCACAATTTGATCCAGAACCATTACCTAATCCACCCATGAGCAATGAAAACATGGCTGAACTTCGCCACTTTGGCGAAGAATTGTTTGATATGGGAAATAGAATGAGGGAGATAGGTGGACAGATTGCTTGGAAGTACGACGAAAGGGAAATGCGTTTTTAACAGCAAGTAACGAAAGTTAGAACGATGATAAAATAGTAGTTGTATAATAGTATTAGTAAGTTAGTCTGTAAATAACCAATAAAACTCTGTATGATATCTGTGAGTAATGATGCATATTGTAATAGATATATATAAATGAAATCGAGAAATCGATTGTTTTGATTATATCTGTATTATAAAATTTTCTGATTATTTGTATATAATTATTAGTTATCAGTTACTAATAAAATTTATATATATACATTATCAGATGGCAAACAGTGGTAATGAACCTATAAATGAAGCTAATCATTCTGAACAACATTCAAGAGATCAATATATGACTCGGCAAGATATCGAAAACATTGTGGCTCAAGGGATAGCCAATGCTATTCCAGCATTCGTTGCTGCTATAAAGAATCCGATTGAACCGCAACAAATTGTTCCTAGCAAACAGATTACTGAAGATAACTTCAGTAATAGTGTAAATGGAGGCAATAATCATGTTAACCAGAATAAGGAACCACATCAAGCTCCATTAACCAAGAAAATGAAAACTGCAACGCCTGGTTGCACTTTCAAAGAATTCATTGCTTGTAAACCCACTGAATTTGCAGGCAATGAAGGAGCAACTGCATCACTGCGTTGGTTAGAGAAAACCGAAGCAGTCATTGCAATAAGTAAATGTGGTAAAGATGATCAGGTCATGTATTCATCCAATCTGTTCAAAGAAGGAGCACTCGAGTGGTGGAATACTGTGTTACAATCAAAAGGAAGAGCAATAGCTTATGCTATGACTTGGGAAGAATTTAAGGGTTTGGTAGAAAGAAAATTCTGTCCTGAGTATGAGAAAGAACAGATGGCGAATAAATTTCTAAATCATCGGATGATGAGTGTGGATTGTCGTGGATATACCTCGACATTCTTTGAATATGCAAGAGTGGTACCAACATTGGCTTCGCCAGAACCGGTACTTATTTCTCGCTATATTTGGGGGCTAATTAGCGAAATCCGCAATATTGTTAAAGCTGCGAGACCACGCACTATTGACGATGCGGTAGAATTAGCCAACACTCTGACCGATGAATTGGTGCGCACAAGAGACGAAGATAGGAAGAAGGCATTAGCTCAGAAAATTACCCAAGGATTTCGTGTGGGTAATAATAACAGCTTCAAGAGAAAAGGAACAGGGCAATCTCCAGCTCCGTCATTTTGCAGGAAATGCAAAAAGAAGCATTTTGGAAGATGCGATATTACTTGCAATTTTTGCAAATCTGTAGGACATCGTGAAGAAAACTGCAAAAAGAAAACAGTAATCTGTTTTAACTGTGGTGAAGCAGGGCATTATAAAACAGAATGTCCTAAATTGGTCAAACCAGTAGATAACAAACCTAAGGCGACAGAAGGAAATACTAAGAAGAATGCCAGGGCATTTCAGCTGACCACTCAAGAAGCAGAACTTATTCCGGATGTGATAGCGGGTACGTTCCTAGTTCACAACGTCTATGCAAAAGTATTATTTGACTCTGGTGCAAACCAAAGTTTTATAAATACTTCATTCTGTCAAGCTCTTAGTTTACCTTTAACCAATATTAGGCAGATTTTTACCGTTGAAACCGCAGACGGAAATTCAGTTAAAATAGATAAAGTGTTGCAAGAAGGAAACATAGAACTTTTAGGACATAAATTCTCTGCAAAACTATTGCCGATGAATTTAGCTGAATTTGATGTTGTATTAGGAATGGATTGGTTAGTAGCCAACCATGCTAGAATCCTTTGTGATCAGAATTCCATAGAAATTCAATCACCTACCGGAGAAGTAATTAGGATTATAGGAGATAAACCACGGAAACCCATGAAGTTCATATCAGTAATGAAAGTTGCTAATTATGAACGAAAACAAGGAATAGTGTATATGATTTCAGTAATCATTAGCACTAAGGGAAAAGATCTAAAGGAAATACCAGTAGTATCGGAATACTCTGATATATTTCCAGAAGATTTACCAGGATTACCTCCAGATAGGGAAGTAGAATTTAGGATTCATTTAATTCCAGGAACTACACCGATAGCCAAGGCACCTTATCGGTTAGCACCCACAGAAATGTTAGAATTGAAAAAGCAATTAGATGAATTACTAAGTAAAGGATTCATACAACCTAGCTCATCCCCTTGGGGAGCGCCAGTGTTGTTCGTAAAGAAAAAGGACGGTTCAATGAGAATGTGTATCGATTATAGGGAATTGAATAAGGTTACAATTAAGAATCGATATCCATTACCTAGGATTGATGATCTTTTTGATCAACTGCAAGGGGCTAGATATTTTTCTAAGATAGATTTACGCTCTGGATACCATCAATTGAAGGTACAAGAAGAAGACATACCTAAGACTGCTTTCAGAACTAGGTATGGTCATTACGAGTTTACAGTCATGCCCTTCGGGTTAACGAATGCACCTGCAGCATTCATGGACATGATGAATAGGATCTGTAAACCGTATTTGGATAAATTTGTAATTGTTTTTATAGACGATATACTTATTTATTCCAAAAGTCAGACAGAGCATTGTGAACATCTTCATGCACTCTTAACTTTGTTAAGAAAAGAAAAGTTGTACGCCAAATTCTCGAAATGCGAATTTTGGCTAAAGGAAGTGCAATTTTTAGGACACATGGTGAATCATGAAGGTATTCATGTAGATCCTGCTAAGATAGAGGCAATTACCAAATGGAAGGTTCCACAAACAGCAATGGAAATAAGAAGTTTTATAGGTTTAGCTGGGTATTATAGACGGTTTATTAAGGATTTTTCCAAGATAGCCATACCATTAACTAAGTTAACCTGTAAAGCCACTAAGTTTGAATGGGGATCTAAACAGGAAGAAGCTTTTAGGATTTTGAAACAGAAACTAACCCATGCACCAATCTTAGCTTTACCAGAAGGAATTGAAGATTTTGAAGTATATTGTGATGCTTCAAAATTAGGATATGGATGTGTGCTTATGCAACGCAAGAAGGTAATTGCGTACGCATCAAGACAGTTGAAAAAGCACGAAGAGAATTATACGACTCATGATTTAGAATTAGGAGCCGTAATTTTTGCCCTTAAGATTTGGAGACATTATCTTTACGGAAGTAAATTTACTGTCTACACTGACCACAAAAGTTTAAAATACATATTTGGGCAAAAAGAGTTAAACATGAGGCAAAGGAGATGGATGGAAATTTTAAGTGACTACGACTGTGATATTCAGTATCACGAAGGAAAGGCGAATGTAGTTGCAGATGCCTTAAGTCGTAAGTATTATGAGAAACAACGAAGGGTTCGTGCTCTCAGATTAAATCTACAAATAGATTTAATGGAACAATTGAAGAATGTTCAAACTACAGCAATCAAGGATGATACTGAAGGGATGAAAGGACGAATCAAGGAATTAGAGCAAGGAGCAGATGGAATTTGGAGATTCCACAAAAGTAGAATATGGGTACCTAAGCAGGGAGACTTAAGACCTAAGATTTTAGAAGAAGCTCATAAATCTAGGTACACTATGCATCCAGGAAACAATAAGATGTACCAAGATTTAAGGAAGAATTTCTGGTGGATAGGAATGAAAAGGGACATAGCCAGTTATGTTTCTAAATGTCTTACTTGTTCACAAGTTAAGGCAGAACATCAGAAACCTTCAGGATTACTACAACAGTTAGAGATGCCAGTGTGGAAATGGGAACTTATAACAATGGATTTTGTTACTAAGTTACCTAAAACCAGAAAAGGTAATGATGCGATTTGGGTAATTGTGGATCGATTAACCAAATCTGCTCACTTTCTACCTATGAAAGAAACCTTTAGCATGGAAAGACTGGCTAAATTGTATGTAGATGAAGTTGTATCCTTACATGGAGTTCCACTCTCCATTGTTTCGGATAGAGATAGTCGTTTTACTTCCCATTTCTGGAAAAGTTTCCAGCAAGCTATGGGAACTCGACTAAACCTGAGCACTGCATATCATCCCCAAACAGATGGACAAAGTGAAAGGACAATCCAAACTCTAGAAGACATGCTCCGAGCATGTGTAATAGACTTTGGTGGAAGTTGGGATGATCACTTACCATTAATTGAATTCTCCTATAACAATAGTTATCATTCAAGCATTGAAACTGCTCCATTCGAGGCACTGTATGGAAGAAAGTGCAGAACCCCAGTTTGCTGGGCAGAAATAGGAGAAAGTCAATTATCAGGACCTGAAATAGTGCAAGAAACAACTGATAAGATTACTCAAATCAAGGAAAGATTGAAGACGGCTCGAGATCGTCAGAAGAGTTATGCAGACAATAGAAGCAAGCCGTTAGAATTCCAAGTTGGAGACAGAGTATTATTGAAAGTTTCTCCTTGGAAAGGAGTAGTCAGATTTGGAAAGAAAGGAAAACTAAGTCCCAGGTACGTAGGACCATTTTCAGTGATCCAACGTATAGGACCAGTAGCTTATCGTTTACAATTACCAGAAGAATTATCTGGAGTACATAATGTATTTCATGTATCCAATCTCAAGAAATGCTTATCAGATGAATCTCTGGTAGTACCTCTTCGAGATATAGAGGTAAACGAAAAGTTGAAATTTGTTGAGAAACCTCTTCAAATCGAGGATCGAAAGATCAAGTTTCTCAAACACAAACGACTAGTTTTAGTCAAAGTAAAGTGGGATTCAAAGAGAGGAGCTGAATACACTTGGGAACTGGAATCAGAAATGAAGAAAAAGTATCCACACTTATTCCAGTAAATCTCGAGGACGAGATTTTCTTAAGGTGGGTAGAATGTAACAACTCTCATCAAAAGTCATACTTATTAAAATAATTAGTCCAAAAGGAAACCCTAATTGAGAGACCCAAGTAATTCTGAACAAACCCTGAAAATTTCATAATTTTCAGAATCAGGATTAGGGCCCCTAAAACTCAAGGGGGGTAAACCCTAGTTGATAATTATCAACTTAGAAACGTTGGCAGCAAGTAAATTTCGAAATTTATCAACTCAGCTAAGCTAGTTTCAGTCGTGGCTACCCTATAGCCTATTTTGATTCCTTACGGACCGCAACACTATCAACCTTACGGTCCGTAAGCAGTCATACGGACCGCAACATTGACAAGCTTACGGTCCGTAAGCTAGTGAAATTTTACCTATAAATAGCAGACATTGGCATTCGAATTCTGAACATTTTACGTCGACATAATTCTCACAAATACACTGCTTTACGTTCTGTTATTCCAAAATTGTACCCCCGGGTATCGAAATTCTGCTACAAAACAGGGTATTAGCACAATCGCTGCTACGATTCATTTATCCGACGATCAAGATATCCAATGCATGTTTAAATGCCGCCCACATTAGGGTTATACTTTATCGTTCGTCATTAATTTGACGGATTGTCGTTAATTCGATAGGTAAAGTATTATACTTTATCGTTCGTTGTTAATTCAACGGATCATCGTTAATTCGATGGGTAAAGTATTATACCTTGTCATTCGTTGTTAATTCAACGGATCATCGTTAATTCGATGGACAAAGTATTGCATTTTGACATTCATTGTGAGAATTTGATCTCGTAAATTATCGTAATTGCTGGATTGATTACTAACCCAGTTTTGTGTGCATTGTATTTATATTAGGTTAACAAGGCTAAATCATAGATTAGACTCTGACCATATTAAATCAGCAATGTGAGTCATTCTCTTTTTATCAAATTACTTTTGAAATCATGTTTATTTTCAAAGTTATAATTACGGGGATTAAGTCTTTGTAATCACCAAATTACAGCCGGTATGTGGGGTTTTGTATACATTACTTGATAATCGTCACCATTGGGGCAGCCAATGGGGGATATGACCATAGCCACAGACACCATTGGACGAATGGGCCAATGGGTCGAGTGACAAGTACCGTGGGTAGTTGGCTTGATATCAGAAACATTGTAATCGCTCTTAATACTGTAAATTATAACAAATGTGTCATTTTAGTAAATAGAATGATTCACTCAGTATTTCCCGCTGACAAAACCTTTTTCAAACATGTTTCAGGTGATCTGTTGTAATTCAGGAAAAGTGCTGGGGAGCATTTCAAGCTTAAGATAGTGGCTCAATATAAAATAAATAAATGCTTTTGTAATATCACGTTTTTATAGTAAAAACATAATATTGTAAATTATCAGGGTTTTATCTCGAATTGTGAAATAAAATAATCGGGGAAAAATTTTAGCTTTAAGCGATCCTGTTTCCGCTGTTAAACTCAATTAAATCAATACCGCAGTATTTCTGTCCCGCGGCTCTTGAAACGGGTCAAACCGGGTCAGGGGCCGTGACACTACCCGATCATTGTGAGACCAAGACCATAATAAATCAGCAGACCATTCATTAATCAACATCACAACAATATAAAAATGTTTAACATCTAGCATGAACCCTAGTGTATGTATTCATTAAGCCGATTAACATAACACCCCACACACAACCGAACAATAACAGCAGGTTAACATACTTCCAGATTCAGATCACATTAATATCATTCAAGGTCATGCATTCCATCATATCAAATCTACGGCCCTAAATCAATATCTTGATCCGCACAACGTTATGTAACAGATTGTTTATGCATTACTCTTTCAAGAACACATTCAACAACATAGCCATATATTTAAAAACTGAAATCAACTAAACATGTAATTCACTAACCGAACTATGGATGATCAAATCAGGGAATCAAACTTCGAATGAGATAAGGGCAGCCGTCGGGTTCAAAGGGTAGCGAGAGGAGGTGCGGAGTGATTAGGGTTGTTGTCGAATACTGATCTCGCGTACAGGCTATAACCAAAAATCTATTTAGCCGATACTGGGCCAAGCCCACTGCTGTTTTCGTTGGCCTCAAGGTGGACGAAAACACACAAAGTGTTTTCGTGAGTGGGTGATTTCGTGAAGGGGTGATTGGCAAGGATCCAAGTTTTATTAATTATACGCATCACATCATTAACACAAAATATATAAATCACATACACACTTATATAATGCACACCAAACATATATATAAAACACACTTCGAAATTAAGTACAAGGTTAAGTCGAATTAAGACCTTGAAAACTCGAGTTGTCACATTATCCCCAACTTGAAAGAAATTGCGTCCCGAAATTTAGCACGTGGTTACTGAGGAAGCTAGTTGTGTTGTGTAGTTTACTGGTTTTCCTGGGGTGTCACATCATCCTCCCGTTGATTTGGAATTTCGTCCCGAAATTCTGTAGTAGCTTCAGCCTCAGTAGTGGTTGCACTGTTTTAACACTACTGAGCGAAAAGTTTGAGAGGTCGGGCGCTCCCCCCCCCCCCCCCGGCCCCTTCAATGCTTCGCCCCGAGGGAGGGGGGTTAAATACTAGTGCTAGTTAATAATAAAGAAAGAATGTAAGGATATACATTCTTAAATTTGTGCCCTTGTTTTTCTCCGCTCCATCCTTGATAAGGATGCCATCTTGTCATGTCACCCTTTTATTTAAAAGCTCCATTACATATGTTCTAAGACTGAGGGGAGTGGGGCGTCTCCCCCTCCCAAGTCGCCCTAAGTCGCCTGGCACACCGCCCCCCATAGGCGTCCACCTTGGCGTCTCCCACCATGGCGTCTCCAACCGAACGCCCAAACAATTCCTTTTCCCCATAATGTATCCGTTGCCAACGGATACTTTTTGATTTTACATGCTTTTTTTTTTAATAAAACTATAACCCCCAACCCTTATAAATAATACCATATACCAAACACAAATACCATAATCTTCTCTCAACTCATCAAAATTTATACCATTCTCTATATTTTTTACTCCTTTTTATAAAAAAAATGTATCCCCACAACATCCCTCCTTTCAACCAAAATCCACGAACCCCATTCCCGAATACACAATCTTCCAATCCACAACCCGATATGGCGGACCCAAACGTTTTAAATAACCCCGCTTTTTACGCCTATTTCAATAATATGCACGTTCCTAGCCCTACACCGCAAGTATACGGCTTTTTGCAAACGAGCCAACAACGGATCAACTTAAAAAAAGAACACGGTGACCGAAAGCTAAAGCTGAAAGAAAGTCGTCAAAAAGCACTTGATTTGCAAATATTAACATCCGACACGACAAACCTTTCTGGAGCCGAGCTCGCTTTAGCCGAACAAATGAAGCAAGAAATTCGAGAAAAATATAACCTTTGTTGATTGTATTTTTTTTTTGTTGATGTATTTTTTTTTTTCGGTTGATATATTTTTTATTTTGTTGAAGTAATTTTTTTTGTTGAAGTATTAGTTTTTATTTACTTTGATCAATACTTTTATAAAAAAAATAGGACTTTTTTTTATATCTTTTACATAAAAAAACACAAAATAAATCAATGTCACGTGTCGCAAGACACCCTAGCCAGCCAAGTTGCTCCACTCCCCTTTTTTTGCCCAAAATCCTCTAATCTGACGTGGCGCCACGTGTCGCAAGACGCCCTCTCAAAAGGATGCCCCACTCCCTTTAGTCTAATATAATATAGAAACACTGACACGTATTACGTGACATAACCTATACAAAATAGAATTACCACTGAAAAAAGATGGCTCATTCTATTTACACCCCCCCCCCCCCCCCTTTTTACTAATTACACCCCCCTATAAAAACATCACATTCATCAATCACTTGCTTTTATTTTTAGTCTTTTTTGTCTTTTTGTTGTCTTTTTTTTTATTCTTTTATTTAATTATTAGTTATTTATTATTTATTTAGTTAGTATTATTATTATTAGTAATGATATATTATTTATTATTAGTTTTTATTGTTATAATTTATCAAATTATATTTATAGTTGTAACAAAAGCTATATAAAAATAAGTATTTTTTTACAAAATTATTATCATTTAATAATTTACATACCGAGGTTTAATCTATACACCCCCCAAATGTAGCAGGTTGGGCTATCCAAGAATTATACATATTTTGACGTGATTCAAATATATTCTCCTAGCCAGCCGCATCATTTTCTCTCAATAATTTCCACAGGTTGGTTGTGCCGGCAATCGGATGCTCTCCTTGCAATTCTACCATTATAAAATGGTTACCTTTCACGTGTGCAATTATAATTATTATTTTTTCTGGGAACCGGTGAGGGCCTCTCCAAAGCGAAAAACAAGTCGAACTGTTTCTTTTTTCTTGAGATAAAAAATGAACGATTACATTAAATTTGTTCGCAATCAAGAATCATGTCTCTGGCATAATCATCCAGTGTTTTTCTGGTGCAACCCCCGATCCTGACCAATCCAAGGACGTTAACACATCTTCAAATGAGCCTAAGAAAGCCTTAGTGTACTTATTTCTAAACTCGAGTAGCTCTTCCATCAGTGACCTCCGGATAAATAACCATTCATCTTCACCGTACCCGAGAGCAGAAGTTGTCGCCCGAAACCCACAATTTCCATCACCTAACACGTTATGTATGCGTGTAACATACGCATGGAAGATTTTTGGAATTAGATGAATATAGTTGTGTATCACCTGTGATGCTTGATCTTGGTTCAACCCCATGAAGTCATAGCCTGGCACACTTGTAGAGTTGGCGAAAGAACTTTGTCCGACAATATCTTGGTTCAACCCCATGATTGTTTCTTTGAATTAGTTTCGTTGCCATCATTTTCATTATTATATTATGCTACTATAAAATTACCATATGCTTTCTAGAATTTTCTTTCCTTTGTTATGTGATAATATTTATATATTTACATGTCATTTTCACTGTCGGAAATAAATATAATTGTGATGTGATTTGTGTAGTAATTAATTATGTAAGTGGTAGTTAATGTGAGATCTTGGTGATAAATGGTGAATCACAAAGTGATAGTATATTTATTTAAAAAAAAAATCTAGGAATTGTAATTTTTTTTTTTGAAAGATTAACTTCTTAAAAAAAACGGCCTAACTCATTGTTTGTGCCGGCAATTGGATGCTCTCCTTTTTACCTAAAAAGATAAAAAAAAAAAAAGATGTCTAGCATAAAAAAACTAAAAAAAGTAAACAAAAAAAAGTTTAAGGCTTAAGTAATAAGCTTAATAATAATAATAATAATTCATTACTAATAGTAAATAATAATAATAATAATAACAAAAAGACAAAAAAGACAATAAAATATAATAAAAAAAGACAACAAAAAGACAAAAAAAACTAAAAACAAAAAGCAAATGATTGATGGATGTGATGTTTTTGATAGGGGGTGTAATTAGTAAATAGGGGGTGTATATAGTATCACCCAAAAAGATTAACATAAAATTATTCAGATAGGGTTTGGTTTAAATTGAGAATATTTGAATATTTAATTTAACTAGTGTTTTTAAATGACGCGCGTTGCGCGAAAGGCATTGATGTTTTCGACCGTGGGGTATGGTGGGGCGGGGGTTTAGGGCATGGGTTGACACGTGGACTTCGAGCCCCCCGCTGGTAAGTGAAATGTTGGGTCGGTATGGCGGGGCGTGGCTAGCCCGCGTGGGTTGGCCAGTTTTATAAAAATTTTTAAAAAAAACCTAGAATTTAAAAATACACACAGAATTAAAAAAAAAACCTAAAATTATTATTAAAAGTTCCTAAAAATTACAAAATTCTACAAAAAAAAGGATTACAAAATTAAAAAAAAACCTTAAGCGTTAGGTAGATTTCGAACAGGATGAACTTGTCAAACGGCTTCCGCTCCTTGCCCTGGAACTGGATGTTGGCCACCGCCACCCGGTCTTCGTGTCTTATATCACCGCCCGGGACGCTATCGTAGTAGGCTTTAAAACGGTCGAGCTTCGGTCGTAGCTCGCGCCACTTGTGTTGGCACGCGTTTAAATTGTGCCGGTCGCTCCCCACGTTGTGCCGGTAGCTAACGAAAGCTTCCGGCCAGTAACGGGTCTCACTGGGTTGGCGGCCCTTCACCGCGTTGTGCCGGTATCAAGTGTGGGTAGCGGGTTCGGGTAGGTGGAGTGAAGGTTTAGAGTAGCGATGTGGACATGCGGTGGGGTTGGGGGGTTTTATAGTGACTTGGGTGAACCGTTTGGCTTGGCCAAACGGTTATTTTTTAAAATTTAAACCTAGCCACTATGGCCTAGCCAACCCAGCCAATGAGAGCCGGCCACGGAGGACCGCTAGGCATGCCCAACGTCCGGACTGAAACTCCCGCCCAACAGGCCACACCGAAACCCAAGCCCACCCGGGGTGTTGACTTGGGCATTTGTACCCAACCCACGCCCCATACCCCGTAGTCTAATAAATGAATATAAGGTATTGTTCAATATAATAAAAAATCACATAATAAATAATTATGTAATCACTGTTCATTCACTTTTAATTTTATCATATATAGATTTTCAATTGGTTGAGAAAAAAAATCAATCTAGATTCATTCTTGTTTTGAACTTGTTTCAGCCTCCAAAATAAAGATTGCTACGAACCATATTCTCCCATTGATGCATTAATTTGTTTATTACATTCATCTTTAATTCCTTTATATCCTATCCCATTTTATTATATGGCCAAATTTCCCACAATCTATTTTTATATAAAAATATTAGTGGAGAACGCACGTATTACGATGGAGTCGACAATTTACAGCATTGTACTCGCTTTCTGTTTGTTTATCAAATGTTTCGGTTTTTTGTTAGATTCCGAATTACTTAAAAGAATATAATACCTTGGTTTTATATATTGCCTAATATCCTAGAGGTGTAATTGAAAATGTGTATAAAGTCTTAAAATTGGTGTGAAATTACTATAGTACCCGTCTCGAATCCTTTATACAGTAGATATAGATATATATAGCACAATATTATGAAAAAGCAATACCAAACAATATAAACATAAACATCTCAGTCTTTAGCTACTGAGGTTTTTACTTGCATTAGATATCTGTCCAAAACTCAAAGTTGATGAACCAAAACCAACACCTTATGGCATAGCTATGTATGACAACAAATTTACATTGGTGGTAATATTTGACTGACATTTCATATAAATATATTGTAAATAACTGATCCGAATTGTGTTCTTCTTCCAAGCATTGAGATTTTTCACTATACCCGCTCTATAAATATAGAAAGAAAACTAGATGATACACGAAACCAAATTGGAATATTTTGTTAACTTTCGGTTTGAGGACGCCAAAAACCTTTCTTACCAACGAGGAATCGTTGGTGATGTATGGTGGTTGACCAATGAAGTGACCGCAGAATATGTTTAAGCTTTTTTAACATTTCTATGGCATCTTCAACTATCACAACTCCACCTGGTCTTAATACGCGGTCCATTTCAATCGCACCATCCAACATGTCACACCTGCAGAATTGTTCCCAAGACCCATGAGATATTTGACACAAAACACAACAGATGTTTAAAGATTAGATATTGAGTAAACTTCCGTTTTGCTCCCTGTGCTTTGGTCACTTTAACGGTTTTGCCCCAAACCTTTAAAAATAGCCATTTTCCTCCAATAGTTTACTATGGTTTTTCCATTTTGCTCCCCGCCTCTAACTCCATCCAAATTGTCTGTTTTTCCATTTTAGCAAAATGGAAAAACCATAGCAAACTATTGGAGGAAAATGGCTATTTTTAAAGGTTTGGGGCAAAATCGTTAAAGTGACCAAAGCACAGGGAGCAAAACGAAAGTTTACTCTTAGATATTTAAAAGAGTAAAATGCCATTTTAGCCCCTGACAGTTTTGCGACTTTCGTCCAAAGGTTTGCTTTTCCGCATCTGGATCCAAAAGGTTTGAAATCTTGCTATTTTCATCCGGCTCGTTAACTTCATCCATTTTTCTCCGTTAAGTCAGGGGTATTTTCATCTTTTTGTTAACTTAAAGGGTAATTCATATATTATTTTTATTTTTTATTTAGTAAGGGTATTTTAAATGCTTGTACATAAAGTGAAAAAGGCCGAATTGCCCTTTAAGTTAACCAAAAAGACGAAAATACCCCTAACTTAATGGAGAAAAATGGATGGAGTTAACAAGTTGGATGAAAATGGCAAGATTTCAAACCCTTTGGATCCAGATGCGGAAACACAAACCTTTGAACAAAAGTCGCAAAACTGGCCAAACCTCAGGGACGAAAATGACATTTTACTCTATTTAAAAAGATATGAGGGTAGTGATTATACCTCTGGGTTAAGTTGCCGAAAAGGAAGCTGGAATGTAGAAGATCATAAGTTCTAGGATAAGTATTAAGTGATTCACACCAGTCATGGTATATACCGATCAGCCCTCTGTCAAATATTACAGGTAAAGTATCTGGCCCAATAACAGGAACAACATTCATCACCCATAGGGGTAGATCAGTCAACGCAGCAGCAAACCTGAAAACAAGTTAAAATGTTTTAGACATCATAATTGGAGGAACTCAGTGATGGCATTTTTTACCCATTTACTTATGAACGGGTCGATTTGGGTTTTTCTAAATCTCAAATTGGTCAAACAAAAAAATAGCTAAAAGGGGGATAGGTAAAACGGGTCGAAAGTCGCCCAAAGTCTAGTTTCAATGCATACAACCACCTAATATGTTTTATTATACAATTCAAATTATCTTCACTCCAATATTGTGTTTGTAATCATCTTAGTTTCTTGAGTAAAATGTCATTTTCGTCCCTGAGGTTTGGCTACTTTTGCAACTTGCGTCAAAAGGATCCAAAAGGTTTGAAATCTTGTCATTTTCATCCAACTCGTTAACTCCATCCATTTTTCTCCATTAAGTCTGTGGTATTTCCGTCTTTTTTGTTAACTTAAAAGGCAATTCGGTCTTTTTCACTTTATGTACAAGCATTAGCATAATGTACAAGTATTCAAAAGATCGAATTGCCCTTTAAGTTAACAAAAAAAAAAAATTTACCCCTAGCTTAACAAAGAAAAATAGATGGAGTTAACGAGCCTGATGAAAGTGGCAAGATTTCAAACCTTTTGAATCCATATGCAAAAAACAAACCTTTGAACGAAAGTCGCAAAACTGGCCAAACCTCAGGGAACAAAATGGCATTTTACTTAGAAAATTAACAAAAAAATGTTTGCCTGATCAACCAAATCCCATCCTTCTCAACTCAGAAAAAAACAACCCGTTTCAACCGAAACTCTTTTTGACATGTTACAAAAGAAACCTGTTATATACAAATAACTAACCCGCCATAACCAGCATTCATATCCATCACATTCCTCACACTCGACCAGTTTACACCAAGGCCTCCAATGTAAAAATTCGTAACAGCTTCAGACCAGCGTCTAGTATCCTCATGAAAGATCCTTTCAGCATCCGGACCGGTTGAAAGACTTAACGGTTTACTTTTAAGCCTTTGAGGCCAAGGTTTAGGCCACGTGCTTTTTACTGGAATTGCGGAAATACAGCCATCAAGGGGTGTATACCTAAATGAGAATGGAGATGATTATGATTAAGGTTATTGTTATGATGATGAACTGAAATGGTACGAACATGTTTTTATTTACCATGAAGTGTTGGGCCGGATGTTTTCGTCGCATAGTGGTGGATTGTTTTGTTTACGTGATTCGTAGCAGGAAGACGAAAGAGGCTTCTCGTATATAACCAGTCCTATTCCGGATGAATCAAAACTTTTAGCCACTACATTCCAGCATATAGATTCAGTGAGAGCTACCATGGCTGCAAGAAAAAAACAGAAAACTTCAATCAAACAGGTTGATGATTGATTTTAGGATAAAAGGGATAACAACTTTAGTTGCTCAAGATCCGGCTCAAGATAAAGCTCGAAACGAGCAGAGCCTTATCGAGCCCAAGCCGAGCTTGAGCCTAAAATAAAGCTCGTTTATTTATCGAGCCCGAGCTCGAGCTTGACATGTGAAGATCGTCAGGCTCATTGAACCTTATCGAGCCTTAGTGTAATATTAGTTTTTATTTATACTTAATAACATATGCCCCTTATTTAAAGTTGTCTAATAAACGAGCCGAGCTTATTTAAAGTTGTTTATGAGCCGAGCCCTAACCTAAAAATAAGCTTGTTTAGTAAACGAGCCCGAGCACGAGATTCACTTATCGAGCTCGCGAGCCTATTATTTATATTATTTTTATTTAATATGCCAATTAATAGATTATACACGAGCCGAGCCCGAGCCGTGCTCAAGCTTGAGAAACTACAATCGAGCCAAGTTCGAGCTTTGAAAACAAAGCTTGAACCGAGCTCGAGCTCTCATAAGTTAATCGAGCTCGGCTCGTGTGCACCCCTTAGTAGAGGCTGCAAGATGGGCAGCTCAGGTGGGTTGTGTAATGGGTCAACACGGGTTAAGGTTGAAATGGGTCATTTTTTGACTGTTGAAACAGGATTGCCTGGATTGAGTTGATTCACGAATACTTTTTGTCCTGATTTTTTTTTTTTAAATTATTATTCTAATAATAATCTAAATCCTTTGATAGAATTATTTAGAAGGATGTACGCAAAAAAAGACTTTAGCAGATTTTCAACTTGTTCAACCCATTTAACATGTTCCCTTTTCGGCGAATTTTCCATTTGAACAGCTTGAGATAAAACACAACCTGAATCGACCCGTTCAGAAGCAAACGGGCCAAACAGTTCTGCACAAGAATTTATCGTCATTTAACTACCAAAAAAAAACTAGTTTAGAGTTGCACTATACATTCCCAAACTTTTTTATCCCTTTCATCATCACGATAAACTGGTGTAGCAGACCAGATAAAAACTCCACCAGGCCTCAGAATCCTGTTTAACTCCAACAACGGCTTTCCACCTGAAAAATCAATCATGAAGATTACTACAGTCTAGAAGTTATAACATAGAAAAAAGAAATATAAGAGTAAAATGACATTTTCGCTACTCAGGTTTGGCCAGTTTTGCGACTTTTGTCCAAAGGTTTGTTTTTTTGCATCTGGGTCCAAAAGGTTTATAATCTTGCCATCTGGCTCGTTAACTCCATCCATTTTTCACCGTTAAATCAGGGTTATTTTTGTCTTCCTTAACTTAAAGGGCAATTCGGTCTTTTGAATACTTGTACATTATACTAAATGCTTGCACATAAAGTGAAAGAGACCGAATTGTCCTTTAAGTTAACAAAAATATAGAAAATACCCCTGACTTAACCGAGAAAAATGGATGGAGTTAACGAGACGGATAAAAAATGGCAAAATTTCAAACCTTTTGAATCCAAATGCGAAAAAACAAACCTTTGGACAAAAGTCACAAAACCGGCCAAACCTCAGGGACAATATGGCACATTTTACTCGAAATATAATAAAACTTTAAAATCTTCAAAACCAGTACCATCTCCATCCCAATGCACCCTGCATCGTGCACAGTGAATCAAATCAAAAGCGTTATCCGGAAACGTCAGTCTTTGTGTTCCGATTACTGAAAGTGTGGCGGGAATTCCTCTTTCAAGCGCAAACTGTATTTGAGCTTCGTGTTCGTCTTTCGGAGCAAATGACATTGTCATAACATCTTTGTCCATCAAATACCCACCAAAGCTAGCAACACCACAACCTACGTCGAGAATCACCCGTGTACGCTTCCCCCAACCAATCTTCGGTAGATTCTAGAAAATTATAAAAAATATGAACATAAGCGGGTAGCTATGCAGTTAATATCGGTGATATATTGGTTATCGATCCCCATGTAAAATATCAGTGTCAAATATCGGTATCGATATTATCGGCGATATTGACTGATATTTCCAACATTTGACAGATATATCACCGATATTCCCGATATCAATATCTTTCTTCTTGGTTCTACCATTCGTCTTTCTTATTATTGCTGCTATTATTGTTTTAACTTTTAAGTCTTCATTCTTAATTATTAGTGTTAAACATTAGTGTTTTAAGTCTTAGTCAGTTACTACTTGCTACAATTGTTAGTGTTTTGCAAGTTGCAAAAGGTTAACATGTTAATGGTAGGAGAGTCTACTGAATTTATAGTGTTAAATTACTATATATATAAATTCTGCATGATATTAAAATTACCGATATCCCACCGTGATAACCTATATCTCAAATATCGGTCTTTGACCGATATCCGATATTTTACCGCATTAACTGCTTAGGTAGGTAGTCAAACATCAACACAATTACATTGTCACTTTGTCAATGAGAATATAATAACTAAGTATAGCAATTAATCGCTGTTGCTATTGATAAACAAAAAATAAATAAAGAGGGTAACTTGATAGTGATAAATGTTACCTTTTCTATGTATTGGATGTAATGAGTAACTCCCTCTTTAAATTGAGTACCTCCTCCTGGGAAAAGAAGATAATCACCGGATCTTTTCACCCAGTTTTGTTCCTTCTTGTATTCGACAAGCTTAAGGTGAGGGACATTGTCAAACCATATCTGTAAATTAAATTTGCGTGTTAAATTGAGAAATATGTATCATTTATTAAACAGATAAAAAGAACGTTAATCTGTAGAGGAATTAACCCAACAAATGAACACGATTAGCAAAAAAAGACGGTGATTTTACGTATGTTCAGACCAGGAATAACAAAATGTTTACCAAGTTAATATGACTCACACCTAAAAATCAAGTAGGAGCATGAAGAATCTATGTCTATGCAAAAACACTAAGTTCGTTTCGGAAAATGTGCAAATACTAGGCCAAAATTCACTCAGCAAACCAGTCTAGGTTAATGTTGTTATTGTAGGATTTGGCCTCTTGTACCAACCAATATTGTCAGCAATAGTTGTTAATAGCGAATATCATTAAATAGCGACAAGCTACCTATACCCTACGTAGCGATAGCGAGCCCTATTTGATATTTAGCGATAACGTTTTAGGATTCACGAATTTAAGGTTTTTTGATGCAAGTAGTGAAGATTACAGCTGTTTGGTCAATTAAAATGCCTAAAAAATCGGTTTTGAATATATTTTTTTAAAAGAAAAAAAACACTAATTGTCACTATTGAGCGCTAAACATCAGATAGCGATGGTCCAGCGCTACGCTATTCGTTACAGCGCTCGCTATCATCGCTATTTGAGGTAAAACAATAACCCAATATCTATCCATTGTAACATAACTATCAAATATTTCTAAGGTATCAAAGTTATAGTCTTCCAATGTATGGTATGATTAAAAAAGCCTGTGTTGCTTTTTCCAACATAAAATAAGAAATTACGAATCTACCTCCTTCATTTAATCGATTAAATTACGATAACCTGCTCGTGCAGCCCTGCAGGCTTCCTATTTCTATGGCAATAAAAATACAACTTAACAGGACTCTTGTTCTATGACAATAAATAATCAAGTCCACTAGATCATCTACACATAACAGGACTGAGAACTCTTGTTTCTACGACAACAGATAATCATCATACTCAGTATATCCCACCAATAGCAAAGCAAAGGTAGGGTCTGATAAGGAGGGTAAGATGTAGACAGCCTTACCTCTGCCCCGTAGGAATAGAGAGGCTGCTTCTAGTGAGACCCCCGGCTCGATGGAGTTTTGTATCAAGCCTTGGACATAAGGCACATAACACTCGGCAATTAAGACAAAGGCCGATTAGAGCATGTACCCCCTTGTCTTTCGGCTATCAGCACCACCACATGATGGACGATTAACCATCCCCCTCTTTTAACATTATTTTCACGAAATTAGTAAAATAACGTTAAAATTAGTGCACTTTCACTCCCCCCCCCCCCCCCGAGCGCCAACACATATATACATTATATGCGCATACCGCAAGCGAGGCGTTTGACAACAGATAATCAATAACTTAAATCAAACACCTTCTATAATTCATTACTAACACATTCCAAAACCAACATTTCAATTCAACATTAATCTAAACACAACAGAAATAAACCTTACCAAACTATCAAATTAGCAATCTCACCATATCCCGACTTTTCGGCCACGAAACCGGCACCTTATACCCAACCGGCAACGGAACCAAACACCTAGGGTTAGGATCCGGACAATGCCTCTCTCTATGCTCCATATGCCGTCTCGATTTCAACGACTTAATAACCTTCCAATTATCCAAACACGGTATGTAATCAACCGCTAAGGGTCCCGGACACACCTTCCAGTTATCCAAACCCTCACCACTGTCGACTTCATCCGAAGCAACAAACGTAACAGAATTAGTTACGTTACTAACGATTTCTCGAAACGGCGACGTTTTGGTTACGGATGGTTGACGGAGAGTTTGGGAGGTGTTGGTGGTTAGGATGAAGAAGGCGACGGAGATGAGTAGGAGGATGAGAGATGCGATGAAGGGGTATCGACGGAGGTTTTGTACGGAAAGTGGCATTGTCGGTGGATCGGAAAGTGTTGGTTCAGATCTGTAATGATCGGAGAGGATGAAGAGTGTGAAAACGCGTTAAAAGCTTTTGGGGGGTTTGTAGAGCGGTAAAGGGGGTAGTGATGGGTTGGGTTTAAAATACAGTTAAAAGTGTACGTCAAAGTATGATTGGAGAGATTCGATCGTCTTAGATTGTGACACGTGTCGTATTGAATTTTTGACATCCAAGATTATACATGATAAGTGAGTCTAATCTTCTTGTAGAGGTGTCAGACTCTATTCTAAGTCTACCCGTATTTTTGTCCAACCATGTGTTATTGTCTCACCCTGATTTCTCGTTAGGCCCGGACTTCAGGTTTATGTGTGACGATTGATATTGATATTCACATATAGAACAACGAAAGTCTTAGGATTATAAATTACATATTACAAAGTACAAGTGTCCGAAAGTTTAAAATAATATACAGACTGAAAGTGTACCAAAAGAAGATCCACAGGCGGATCGAAAATGAACAAAATGAAGTTTTAGACTACTAGGCCTTGTGTAGAGTCGCAAATTCCAATATGCATATACCGAGCAGCTTCAGCCTATTCCGTAGTTATTTACCTGCGCTTAGTCTTTTGAAAATACGTCAACTTTCGCTGGTAAATACAATTAACCGACACATTTTGGAAATCTTTTTAAAATCATTTTTATACGATTTGGTATATCATTTTCATAAATAACTTGGGACAAAGTGATATCTCTTGTTACCAGTATTGCATGCTTGTCAATACATATGGGGTCTGGAACTAAACTCTGATACATGATTAACCAACACACCACTTTTCAATAAAAATATAATAGCATTAGCGTCGGTCAGATGTATGCCTACAACCCTTCGCTTAGGTCGTGGCCACTTGCAATTAAGTGAGCCATGCATATCCAAGACCCGGTCGCATTAACCCCCAATGTTTAAGTTATCAAGCATAACGGATTAAAACGGGTTATTTGGATTTTGGACATCATTCATCATTGATCTCATACCCGACCAAGCGGTTAATGCATCCCAAGCACGTATAGGGAAAATAGGCTAAGAGTAATTACCTGAGCTTATCTTTACAAATAAAACATGTTTAAGCACAACCGTAATAAAAAAAACAACCTAATTACAGGCACAATCTACTTGAGACTCCTAGTCTGGGATGGACGGAACTATGATCTGTTAGAATGTTAACGGGTCTTATTCAAGTCATAAGACTCGGACTGGTTAACTTATAATAAATAGGTACGGTTCGTTAGATTAATCGGAAACCGGATAGAATGTGGTTTGCACCCTCACGAGTACTACGACTCGTATAATATGGGTCAAACAACCATACATTCTGGTTAGAACTGATTTGGAAAGATTTTGACCCGATTTGGCTAACTTATGTAAAGTATGTTCTATAAGTCAATCGTACGTGCATAGGCGGCATCGGGTGATCGGATGGGTCTATGGTAAGTCCACTAGGCCAAAACACGTTTATTATGTTACCACATCAGTTTATAACTCAGATTATATGTTCATTATGTCTCAAAATCAATTTATGCGCAAAAGGGCAATTTAGGCATTTTTAGGCATAATGTAAGGAACCCGGGACCTCCGGTTCGTTTACAAACACCCCAGGCGCTGGGTTGTGTTTGTTTCTTGTGTAATATTATGTTCAGTTAATAAACTTAAACAGTAGTTAGGATTTCACCCAGGTTGGTTTTATTAACAAAAAAGATCAGTGTGCAGCGAGAAACCAGTGGATGGCCAGGTCGAACCCATGACCTCCGGGCTGTTGACACATGCCCCAACCACTGGCCTGTGTTTTCCTTTGTGTTATGTATCTTTCATTTATTAAATTTAAACCCAAGCTAAGCTTTCAGCATGTTTGCTTTTATAAAAAAAAACAACTTGCAGCGAAAAACCAGGGCATGGACTCGAACCCGCACCCTGAATGTATTATTTAAGGTCTTTACCCACTGAGCCACAATCATTAGTTCTGAAATGTTTTAGTCTATGTTTTATTTAAACATGTATTGGCTTCCATCATCTTCTTCATTGTATTAACCAAACCGACACCCTCACCCTATGAACCTGCATACTCGGTGTTCATACAAGGTATAACCATATCATCGATGGTTGAAATGAAACAGACAATAAGGATAAACGTAAGAGTGTTATACCGAAACAAGGTGACGTGAACTCTAGATGTTTCCGGCGACGTCCTCGTATCTCCGGTGGGTTATGGGTTCGTTTGTGTCACACCCCGATATTTCCACGTATTACCGGTGGGCCCGGTGGGGAGTATCGTGACGTAGTTGATATCATCATAGTCAAATAATTACAGTTCAATGCACAACGGAAGTCTAAAAGTAATAATATTACAAACCGATTCGAAAGTAACATAAAATATTACAAACGGATTGTAAAAGGATCCACAGGCGGATCTAAGATAAAAGAAAATTTGTTCAACAGATTTAAGCATCAGAAGCTTGCAAGACTCTTTATTTGATACTAGGAGTAGCCAGCCCATTTCGCTTAGTACCTGCACTTAACCTTTTTGGAAAATACGTCAGTTTACACTGGTAAATACAATTAACCGACACTTTTGAAAATATTTAAGAAAATTGATTTAAATGCACAAGGCACAAATATTCTTTATAACTTGGGATAATTATTTAAAAATAATATTGTAAAAGATTTATATGTTTATTATACATTCAGGGTCCGGGATAGAAGCCGGAACAAGATTAACAGACACACCACATAATATAAACCCACGGCGAGAAAATTCTCAACAAGCGGGTATATCTTTTTACATACGCACCGGCACGTGTATGCCTACACCCCGTGCTTAAGTCGTGGTCATTTCAATGAATGAGCCGAGGATATCCAGGACATGGTCATTAACCCCCCAAAGGCTTAAAACAAACAAAACAGATTAAACGGGTTATCTCAATGATTTAACCATTATTCGATTAAAGATTCGATACCCGACCAAGCGGTATTATTAAATACCGTACCCCAAGCCTGTGTAAGGGAAAATAAGTTAAAAGTATTTACCTGAGCAAAATTTATAAATTTTAAATCTCGGTCGTATAACAATCAGCAAACACAGGTAGCTTTTACTGGGCTCCTAATCTGGAACGAAGGTTTTAATAACCTATTAGATTCCTAACGGGTCTTATTTAAGTCTTAACTTAGTCCGGTTAGTTTTAATGAAAGGTTTACGGTTCAAAACGCAAGATTAAGCGATGACCGGATTAGAATGTGATTTAGACCCGACAAGTATGAAGACTTGTATAAAATGGGTAAACTAAATACATTCTGGATTTTGAAGTAAAAATGATAAGGTTTGACCTGTTTCGGTTAATTTATGCAAACTAGTTACATAAACCGCACCGAACACGTATATGCATAATGGGTAACCAAATGAATCATGTACAGGTTCCATAAGTTAATATGTTTTAAATATGTGGTGATATCAGTAGGATACCTTCCATTATGCCCAAAACGAATTTAAAACCAATTTATGCCCTATAGGGGTATTTTGGTCATTTTAATGTTTATAAAAGAGGTTAAATAGAATTATAAGGTTCTGGTCTAAAACAATCAGAAAAATATTTATTTTAATAAGTTATATCAGTAAGATATTATACATATGTGAATTTTATCATTTATGACCAAACTATACACCGTAGGGGCATTTCGGTCATTTCACATATGTTAAAAGGGTTAAATTTGGAATTCTGAGTTCAAAACTTTTACTTACTGTTAAAGTATAAAAATTCACTCATAACATCAGTAGGTAATGAGTCTTAGGTGCCAAATATGGTTTTAAACCATACTATGCGCCTAAATCGCATAAAAGTCGGTATTTGACGATATTCGGGTTGATTAAGCAAATCTGAGATTTTGACCAGCCTTTACAGTTTAAAATAACTTATTTATTATATAAAATCAGTAGAAAAAGATTTGATATGTAAAGGATGTGTAAAACTCATTTTATTAGCAAAAGGGGTATTATCGTCAATTACCGAGCCTATGCAAGAACTCTATGTTATGATCAGTTTAAAATTTAATAAAAATTTCCAAAAATCCCTAATTATTATATTACATCAGTGGGTAAAATGTTTGGTGTCAAAATTTGAGTTTAAGTAGGATTTATGTTGAAAATGCCGTTTAATTAATAAAAAGGCTTTCATTTACGACATTGTGCATAACTCTCATTTTAGACCATAAACTGATGTCAAACTTTTAGGACATGTTTATAAATCAGTAATAAAGGTTTTTGTCCTCTCACATTTTAAAAATCTCGTTTTATTATCAAAAGGGCATTATGGTCAATATTTAAGCATTTAACCGAAACATGCAAATGAATCGGATTATTAAGGAACCATGTAGCATAACCTCAAAGGGTTTTACTAACATATAATATGGTCCTAAAGGAACCTTAAGGCATACCTAAAATGTTGGTGCACTACATCTGTCGACTTCGTCTTGTATCGAGTCTTACTTTAGATAGAATAGATCAGGGCACGTAGAATGAGAAAATGTAATAGAATTAGAAGATTTCGCTTGAACATAGTTTAAGTTGAAGGTTTCGCTTGAAGCAGCTCAAGCGAAATCAACATGTTTAGATTTCGCTTGAGATCATTCCAAGCGAAATCTCAAAGTCTATATATAGGGGTTCAGTGTCAAGCGAAATCAGAAGTTGTTATTGTGAAATTTCCATACCGAGGTGCTGCCGGTGTGAGAACTGATTGTATTCGTGATCAATTATCAATATAATCAGTGTTAAAGTGAAGATTAAACTGTGTTTAAGTCAAATACTTGTTTTCCGCACCTGTATTTGATGGAATTCCTCTGAACCGACTCGTTTAGGTCTCGAACCCGGTCCTTACAATTGGTATCAGAGCTCAGGAGGAGGAGTTCTGCAAAATTCAGCTGAAATCGATCAAAATTTCTTACTTCTACACCTTCTTTTCTTAGTTCAGAAATTTTACATGGTCAAAATTGATTAAAATTCTCACGGATTGTTTAAAAGTACTAGATAACAAACCCTTGAAAGTTTCACAGCAAAATTCGACCTAAAAGTGATCAAAATCGACATTTGAATGGAGTTCGCTTGAACAGTTCAGTATTATTGGACGATTTCGCTTGAAACTTCAAGCGACACTTGACAGTTCGCTTCAAAGTTTATTTGTTTTCGCTTCAAGGATCTCGCTTCAGGGTTCTTATTCGCTTCAAGTGTTTCGCTTCAAGGATTTCGCTTCAGAAAGTTGTCACTTGAAAGTTTCGCTTGAACTATTTCGCTTCAAAGTATTTCGCTTCAAGAACTTCGCTTGAAAGTTGTTCAGTTTAATTGTTTCGCTTGAAGGGTATCGCTTGAAAGTGTCTGAAACATGGATAACGATTTTCACAACGCGTTTGCAACATCGCCTAGTTCATCTTCCATTGCTCAGAACATGAATTCAGAAAATGAAACGGGGACAACTCAGAAACCCCCGAAGCTAATGGGAATTGAAGAATACTATGGATGGAAAGATAGATTCGAGAACTGGGTGCAAGCAAATCATCTAAGATCATGGGAATGTATTCTGACAAAGTATACTCCACCACAAACCGAAATGCAGACTGAAAAACAGCTTTCAGATTTTAGTAAAGAAGAACGGGAAATATATCGAGCTGAAAAGATGATGATCAGTTTACTTCAACAGGCCATCAAAGAAGACATCTTCATACTACTTCAACATGACAAAACATCACAATCAATATGGGATGCTCTAAAAATCAAGGTTGAAGGCAGTACGAGTATGATTAAAAGCAAGAAGGCATTGCTTAAGAAGGAATTTGATTTGTTCACAAGTTTGCCCGGAGAAGATACAAAGAAACTCATTGAACGTTATTGTCACTTAGTGAGAACAATGTCAATGATGGGCATTAAAAAGGAAAATGATGAATGGGTGGATAAACTTGCTGATGCGTTACCTCAGAAAGAGTGGGGAACTTATTTGATGATATTGAAGAATACTGGAGTTTATGATAGGTTGTCGATCTCTCAGTTCATTGAAAAGATTGAAAGTCAGGATTTGGAACAGCAGAAGATTGCAAGGATGAATAATCCAAGTGGTCAACAAGATGTAAAGATGTATTACAAGGGTAATGTTCCAACTTCAGAAGCTGAGAGAAGTCCGAAAATTCAGACTGCATACAGTGTTGGGGATACTACAGGAAAAATTGATCAAAACTCAAACAAAAGCAGTGGATTCTCATCATATCCAAGTGTCAATCCAAAGACTATATTAGAAAGTTTTCAGTCTCAAAGCACAAAGATGGGAAATGGTTGTGTGATTCAATGCAACATAGCTCTAAATCTTCCAGAAGGGCAAAGTTTTTCTGAAGACATTGCAAAAGATCATATGGCATTACTTGGTTCCGTGCTTATCTCATATGAAGGTTTAGTGGCTGGTCGAATTGGAAATCCTATGCTTACCAAAGAAGATTACGACCAAATAGATGCAGAAGAGATGGAACTAATGGATATCAAATGGTGTCTTGCAAGTGTTCTAAGACGTGCTGAAAAGTTCAAGACAATTACCGGGCGAAATGATTTTCTTGATGCTTGTGTTTCTACTTTAGGTTTTGATAAATCTAAAGTTACTTGTTTCAGATGCAGGGAAAAAGGTCATTTTAAGCGGGAGTGCAAGAACAGAGAAGTTAGTGGTGCTCAAAATCCATTTGGAAAAGATGACTACTACCGGAAAGCCATTTATCAGCAAGTTGGTCAGACACAAGAATTACAGACGGCTCATGGTAGAAAGATTGAAGATTCAAAGAAAGGATGTTTGGTAGATTTCAATTGGAGCAACTACATTTCTTCTAATAGCACAGCATGTTTAGTGGACCAAAATGATGAACAATTACCTGAAGGATTCAACTGGGATATGTTTGTTGATGAAAAAGGGGATTTCAAAGCTTTCATTGCAAAGATTGTTAGAGAACCAAATTTGTTTGCTACTTGGATGAGTTCAATTGGTGAAAAAGTGAAAGATCAATCGATTACTTCTGAAGAAAGTTTAGAAAGTGCTGATTCTGAGTCATTCACTACAGATGAGAGTGTACAAAATGATGATACTTCAGAAAAGGAAGCTACATTTGATCAAACACCATCTGATTCTGGTGTATCAGAAGATGATTCTGACAAATCTGTAGAGTTTGATCAAACACCAATTGAGATTAGCAGTGATGATGAGGAAGAGAAACATATTAATGTGGCTAAACATCATCTTTCTTCTGAAAGTTTTCATTTCTATTTTGCAGATCGCATGGAGAAACTGAAGGAGAAACAAGCTGCAAAAGAACAACAACAGAATGAGGAAGTTAAAATAGTTGTTGAAGAAAAGATGACTGAAGCTGAGAAGGTAACTGATGAAGAAAAAGTGATTGAAGTAGTAAAAACAATCGAGATTGAGAAGATTGTTGAAGTTGAAAAGCCTTGCAAGAAGTGTTTGGAAGTCTGTAAGAGTTGTGAAGAAAAAGATGTGATTCTTTTTTATAGAGAAAAACTAATAGAAAAGTTACTATCTGACATCAGCTATGTGAAAGAATCGTATAGCGTGTTGAACAGAACTGTGACAGGTCTTCAAACAACAAACTCTGAAAGAGAAAAAGCTTTAACGATGACGAATTCTACGTTGATGGCAAAGCAAAAGGCAATTAATCATTACATCGAAGAAAATGCTAATCTAAAGCAAGAGTTGGAGAAAGAAAAGATTGAGAATGAAAGAATCAGAAGGTTATTACTGAGTTATTCTTGTTCTGATTATGTTATTGATCGAGTTTATCCTACTGTTGCAGGTTTTGAAGCATTTCAGGATGAAAAGACAAAGAATGAGACTGGTAAGAAATCGACTATTAAATATAACAAGTGTCCGCCTCCTATCTGGGAAGGGTATTCTCCTAGAAAACCAAATGAGGAGCAAGTCGAAAAAGCAGTCAATATAAAGTTAAAATCCGAGACAACTGACGTTTTACCAGATAACATTGATATCACGTTTACCTCGTCTGATACTGATCATGAGTCTGAGTTAATCAAAAAGGTGGTCGATCAGGTGTTGGATACTGAGGAGATGTCTGAGTCAAAGTCTGAGTCTGAGGGTTCAAGTTCGTCAGTTCACAGTTCAAAATCATCGGAAAAACGGTCTTACAGTAAAGAATTTTTGTTATCAAAAGCAAATTTGGATGATGAAACATTTGAAGTTGCATACACTTTAAATGATTCGGACAAATTATACTCTGACAAAGAGTTTCCGATTAGAAGTGTTCGTTTTGACATGATTAAAAAGGTTTTCAAAATGACAGAAATTAATTTTTCTGAAATTAAGGATCTAAAATCTATTGAAAAATCTAAAAAATACACTTCTAGAGTTCAACAAAGGTTAAACAAGAAAAAAAGAAAAAAGAATTACAATTCTGATTCTAGGTTTCAAAAGAAAACAAATCAAAATTGTAGTTACAAAAGGAAAGGTCTTGGTTTTACTCCACCTGAAAATCGTAAAAATGAAAAATATGTTAGAGATTTTAAATCAAAAATGACATATGTTGCAGGAAAAAGCTATGAAGAGGAGTCAAATAGCTTATCTTTGGAAAAATCAAATCAGGAGTTTCTTGTTGAAAGGAAAAGAACAGGAACTGGAGTTTTTCATTCAAGAGACATTCTAAAAGATACAAGAACTTGTTTTCAATGTCAAGTTGTTGGACACATTGCTCACAATTGTCCAAACAAAGTCAACAAAAAACAGGGAGTCTCTGAAAAAATTAAAGAAAAAGTGGTTGAAAAGAATGATTCACCAACTACAAACTTCAAAAATTTTGAAAATTCAAAGAATGAAGTTGGTGAAAATTCTAAAAGATTGTACAAAAAGAGTGCAAAAGACAATCAAAAATGGATTGTTAAAAAATCAGGAGAAAAATCTGACAATGATTCTGATTCCACAAAATCAGAGGAGTCACAAGATGAGATCAAAGATTTGATGAATGATGTTGATATTAAATCACTGAGTGTGGAAGAGATTAAACAAATGGTTGATAAAGTTGAAAGCTCAGATTTTAATGTTGATAAAACATTCAATGAAAATGTTAAGAAAATTTTCAAGAAAATGCTTGATGGGAAAGTAAAGGGGGTTAAAGATTTTTATGCAACTAAAAAGGCAACTTACAACCCTACTGCTCAAGAATTGGAAGCCACCAAGTCAAATAAGACTTGGGTGGAAGTTTGCTTTCCTTAAAAGTCTTAGGACTTGCCGGAGATCCCAAGTTTATATCGTGGATCAGGAATCGGCATCTTTCTAATGTTTGAAGTTTTTGATTGAAAGTTTTTGATAATGTTTGGATGTTTACAGGATGTATGACTACGCCGGAGCTTCCAGGTTGGTAAGTGCGAAGCAGGAATCGGCATTATGATTGGTAAAATGGTGATGTAGACGTAACATTCCTACTAGTGGTATTGTGGTCTACATGTGGTAATTTTTACATTTGGTATAGTAAATGAATACATGAAAAAGGTTAATCAAGGTCATTAAGTTGAACTTGATTGGACCATACTTACAATTGATATTTCGAATAGACAATGTGATGAACCACACTCCGAATCTACAAATGATTATATCATAAAAACTTATTTTCCGGAAAAATCATTTTGATTAAAACAAACTTAAGTGTTTTGAAATCTAAATGAGAAAATAGTTTTGTGATAGGGGGAGTTCTGATTGTTTATGCCGAGTGAATGGCGATTTGATGTAATTCGATATCAGTTGTCACTTTATTGTACAGTTTATTTTCAAATTTCCTAAAATGTGTTTGCATTTTAGGGGGAGTAAAAATTTTCAGAAAATCCAAAAACATTTGAAAATTTGAAAAAGACAAAAACATGATAAAATTCAAAAATGAGTTTTTGTTGCATATAGAGGAAATGATAGTACATCAGTGGACTATCACAACATGCTAAAGAAATGAAAAGAAAAAATGTGATAAACAATCTTACTGTGGATATGCCAGTAGGTTTTTGCACATTTAGTAGATTGTGACGAGATATAAACCTAAATTTCAAACTTGCTTGTTCTGTGGGTTAACACAAACTTGGATATATAGGTAACCTCTGAAATCTTGTTTGAAAGGTCCCTTATTCTGAGATACTAGGTCTTTATGCTCAGTGATATCTGGGGTATTATCCCGGGACTTCTGCTGAAAGAAATTTCTGACCTAGTCCCCGGATAATGCTTTCTGCAAATGCTTGAAATATAGCATCGCCCTCAGCAAGCTGATGAAACAATAAAATTGATAGTCACTGCTGTTGTAATGCAAAAAGATCCTCTAAAGGGGACACACCAAAAGTCGAAGCCGTCATCTCTCTGCGTATACGGGAGTATCAACCTGAGCTCTCACGGCCCTCGTACTATAATTTATTCCTCTGACAGATATCATCTGTGGTATACTCACCTGTAAGACTGAATATTGGGATCTGGATACGGGAGTATATTCAAGTAGTGGGACACACGGATAAGTTTAAGTTGATTAAAACATTAACATCGTATCTTGGATCAATTGAACTTTGTGTGAAAATTTAAGTGGACAAATATACTGACAATCTAGGTAAATTGTTTAGAACTTAATATGAAATGAAGATTAACGGTGTTAGTGATCTGTCTCAGAAACTGATATGATCCTCTTGCACAAACTCACAAAAATATTGTTTGTAAATATTTCTTTATTGCATTCCTTTACAATCAAAAATTACAAAAAGATTTTAGTGTGTTTTAGCATAAATTTTTGAAAAATTCAAAAAGATTTTCGACAACTGGTATTGGAAAGCTGATTGTCAAAATTTCAAGTGCTAAACATGATGACTTGGTTGTGAGGGGGAGTGAATCTTAAAATGTTAAAAAGGTTTGTTAAAATCCTACAATTGGTATTTTTTAAAAAAAAAAACCTACATTTGGTTCATCATTAATTTGTGATATGAGAGAGAATTATCTGATTATATCAGATTGTTGGTGCATTTAAATTGTTAAATTTCGAAAATTTATTTCTGGGTTAAGATTGTTACAGGTGAGCCAGGTTAATTCATTCAAAGCTTTCAAAAGTCAGAATCTGATCATGAATCTAAAGTTTGCTAGCTGCTGATGCTGATGAACTTAAGGAATCAAGAGATCTGATCAAGAGAATTAGATAAAAGCCAGGCAATGATCTTGTAAACAACTTTTGAGTCAGACATCGATCCTAAAGCAGATGTTGCTGAAGAACAAATGAATACCAGCAAATCGTGAGGGGGAGTCTGATAGAGCCAGGAGATTCTGGAAAAGAAGATAGAGAGAGAAAAGCCCAGAGACTGATCAAGAATGAAGATGTGAAGACACAGCATTGGTGTGACTCGATAGGCGACTCGTCAACATCTGAGGGGGAGTCTGTTGGTGCACTACATCTGTCGACTTCGTCTTGTATCGAGTCTTACTTTAGATAGAATAGATCAGGGCACGTAGAATGAGAAAATGTAATAGAATTAGAAGATTTCGCTTGAACATAGTTTAAGTTGAAGGTTTCGCTTGAAGCAGCTCAAGCGAAATCAACATGTTTAGATTTCGCTTGAGATCATTCCAAGCGAAATCTCAAAGTCTATATATAGGGGTTCAGTGTCAAGCGAAATCAGAAGTTGTTATTGTGAAATTTCCATACCGAGGTGCTGCCGGTGTGAGAACTGATTGTATTCGTGATCAATTATCAATATAATCAGTGTTAAAGTGAAGATTAAACTGTGTTTAAGTCAAATACTTGTTTTCCGCACCTGTATTTGATGGAATTCCTCTGAACCGACTCGTTTAGGTCTCGAACCCGGTCCTTACATAAAACAAGCTAAATCGGCTCAGAACTGAAAGTCAAAGCAAAAGTCTACTTTTGCGACTTTCGGTTGCGAACCGAGCCTAAACTCAGAATTGTCGGGTTGAACATGCCTAAACATGTTCTTATATTATTTACCAAGTTATTTTAATGTTAAAACTTGTTCCATAACCTATGCATTATCAGTTATGAATTTATTTGTAAAATTTGCTTCTGTTGACTTTTTAATAACAAGTTTGACCCGACAACTGACCAAGTTAGACTGATAATCAGTAGGTGCCCTTTTAAGGGTTTATTACCTACATAATTACCAACTCATAGCCACTTTCAATTCGAATAATGGCTGGACCATTAGTGATTAATCACTAAGTCAAATCTTAATTACGATAGCTTTGACTTTTGGTCATTAAACTAATAAAACTTGAACTTAGGAGGCTAAGAATGCTTACAATAACTCTTAGCACGAAATATGAACTGAGGAAAGCTTCCTAGAGCTCCAAGGGACTCCAGAGAATGAGTTGTGAAGTGATTTTGAGAATGTGCAAATGATCAATGAAAAACAAGGGCCTTATATAGCAAATTCTACTTCACAAGATCACTCCACATGCCCCTATATTGATCTCTGATGATTCCAGGTGTCCCTAGTGCATGAAAAACCATTGGCACAGTCTCTGGTATCGATTTGAGGCATGCAAAGGCGGTGGAACTGGCTGAACTTGCAGTTGTCCAAATCTTTCTGCACCTGGCTCTATCTCGCGGCCCGCGTAAGCATTGGTCTTGGCTTATGCGGCCCGCGACAATGGGGAGGATCGGTAAAAACTTTGCAAATCTTGCAATTTCAGTCCCTGGTCCATTTAAACTTTATTTTACTTTCATTTATTGCACTTAGGACCCCCATAGTTATCTTTTAAGGCCTTGGGCCAAAAACTAACTCCGTTAAGCTCCCAGTTAGTTGTACGATCACCCGAATAGTCTTGTTTTCATCGAAACTCCACAAAATTAATATCTAATATTCTTGAGAGCAACATATTAAATTATTACAATGTTTTTAGGATCGTTAAAAGTTCACTCAGAGGTAACTTTTAACATGTTGACACTTTTAACCCTTATGCTTCGTAAAGTTTTAAATTTAAGCGCAAACGGTTTTCAATGTCAGATAATTTTATTCATCAAAGAATACAAACATCTTATGAGGTCATTCAGAGGCACGAGTTTGGCATGATGACACGTTTGATCCTTTTACTTACATATTTAATTTGTTTGACAACTTTAGTCCCTCCAGATCAATTCCTTACACGTTTAAAGTCCATGACACGTGTCTTTAATATACTGGACATGATTTTATGAGGTGTTACAGTTTGAGAGTAGAGAGAGAGGTGGTAAACGAGATGAAGGATCCTCGAATCTGTTTATATAGGAGTAGATGGGGATGAGTTCTGCTAGGGTTTTTAGGGTGGTGGTAGCCGTCAATGGTTTTGTAGTGGTACAAGGAAAGATCTTAAAGTGTGAATCAAGGGGATGGGATCACGTCTAGATACGTGATTGGGTCTAAAAGCAGAAACATGAAAACAAGGATTAATTCTGATTAGTTAGGACATTCCATAGTCGGTCGTTCAAGTTTGGGTGGCAATTATATTTCAAAAAGAAGCTTAAGTCCAAAGCATATGATTTGTCTGAATGTGACACTTGTGTGGTGCAGTGGTTTGCTTGTTGTTTGTTAGTTATTTAGCTGTGTAGCCCCGGGTTCGAATCCCGTGGTCTACCAGTTTTTTTTCTTTTCTATTCTCTGATTAGTTTATTTAAAAGGATCCCAAAATTTCAAATAGCTCACAAAGGTCCCTCTACTTTTGTAAACATTTAACTTAGTTAAGTAAAGATTGCATTTTCTTTGTTTTTCTTTTTAACCTAAATATCTAACTTACTATGTTTTATCGTTTACATTTCAAGACTTCGTTATTCATAATAGAGTATATATATGTGGGTATATGATAAGAATGAAAGTTTAAATAGAATAAAAATTCCATTCGCGTTTATTTATTACAAGTTCAATTACAAACGTTACGGGTTTTATGACCCGTTTTTCGACGAATGTTACATTAGGGGCTCCTACTTTTGCAGCCAGTCCCAATGGTCAGAAAAGCGTATCGTCAGTGTCTCAGGCTGCTTCAAAGGCAATGTCCCAATGGTCAGAAATGCGTTTCGTGGAAACAATTTTTCGTTGGAAAGAGAGTTTGAGGAAGTGTTTAATGAGTCCTCCAATGGATTGGAATGACAAGGATATTCAATGGTTTTTTGCAGACAATGAAAGGCTGTAACATTGTCCATATGAAAATGTCTTACAACTTTCTTTAACCGCGAAATACTATTAGGTTTAGTTTTAGGTCAATCATCATCATCTTGGTCCTCCGGATCCAAACATTTAGTGCAAACTCCATTGCTATTAGCAAATCACTTTTTCTGTCAAAAAAAAAACCTATATAAGAAGTCCTGAAATAACATTTACAATATTATTTTCAATGATGTAGAAAGTTGTAAGACATTTTCATATGGACTGCATGCTTATTCTGCATCAAACTATGTGAAGACTTTGTCTGCTTCAGGGGAGGGAGTATACATGTAAGCTTCAATATTCTACTTCTTTTTTATAAACTGAAAAAAAAATTAAAAATCCATTAAAAAAGAATATAAAAATACAATTAATGAAAACGTTAGATGATTTTACCTCTATAATCTCTAGGACCTCCAACCATAGGTTCTTGTTTTTCCTACCAATCTACTCATCAGTATAAAACTAAATGCAAGTGAAAAATGAAATTTGGTAAAATGAATATAAAAACCACAAAAGAAATTATAAAATACAACTCATCATATACCCCTTACCTCTATGTCATGGAGTAATTCTTTAACTCTCGTGCGGCACATAGAATGCTTCTAAGTTAAGCATTTCGATTAGGTTCGGTTATGTATGGCAACGGAAGTCTTTGTTTTGTGTAGGGGTGTTCACGACCCTCTTTTAATGGTTTTTAGATGAAATCGTAAGCCAAACTGTTAGTAACAGTTTTTTATTATTGAAAACCGAACCAAACCAAACCAAACCAAATTGTTAGTGCTACTAACGGTTGGGTTCTGATTTGGTTTCACAATTTGGACTCTAACGGGTCTTTAATAGTTAACATTAATAGGAAGCAATAATAATTCTAAATAAAATCCTAGGTTAAAACTTAATGGTTAAAGAAATAAAAATTATATAAAAGTGATCAACATGCTCACCTTGATAAACATAAGTCAGATAAAGCTTTACAAAACAAGCACTTCACAATCAAGAAACTAGAACAATAATGATTACACAAATAGGTATTGAAATCTTTGACTTGGCTTATTAAGCTTAGAAATAGAAATTATAAAGATGTTTATGCTTCTGATGGGCTAACAAATGAGAAGTGAGAAATGTACTGGATTATTAAATTGTTACCCCAATCTTTTTTAATTTAAGTATAATACAAATAACCAAATATATATAATTTAAAATATAATCAATGCTTATTCGGTTTTATACGGCTGGTTTTTGGTACAAACCGAAAACCAAACCGTTCATTACGGTTTGAAATAATTGAAACCGACCGACCGGAAGTTAAAGAAAAAATCCGACCGTGAAACCAAACCGATCACCGGTTTGATCGGTTCCACTGTTTTAAACCGAACCATGAACACCCCTAGTTTTGTGAGAACACATGAATGATTTTGCAGTGCAATACTACAAGGAAGAAGTGTTTTATATATTACTTGAACAAGTTACAAGTAGTGAGAGTTTATAAGAAGTTGGGTGATCACAAATGAGGCCATTTATGCCTATTTATACTAGTGCATCTATGTCTAGATGGTTCCTAATCTAAATAGTTTCTTGCATAATATCTTGATGCTGAATTCTAGAGAGTTCCTTAGTTGTATTTTTTACCGGCATTTTCTAGGCCTTTCCATGGAAATATTTTGCCTATTTCATGATGTTTCAAGGTCATTCTAGAGCCTTCTTGGCTGGAATTTTTAGAGCTGAATTTCCAGCCATTTCTAGTGTAACACCTCGTAAAATCGTGGCCAATGATGTGTTGACACATGTAATAAACCCTAATAAAGTCAAACGTTGACTATGAGGGACTAATTTCGTCAAAAATCGAAAACGTTGATTATAGAAAGACTGAAAGTGTCAACATGCCTAAACTAGGCCTCTGAGTGACCTTATACGGTGTTCGTATTCTCAAATGAGCCACTTGTTGGACGAGAGGAGCCGTTTGCGTAATTATTTGAAAGTTTGCGCGACGAAGGGTTAAAAGTGTCAACATGTTAATTCTTACCTTTGAGTGACCTTTTAATAAACCGAGAGCCTCATGATGCTTGATCATACTCTCGGGAATGCCTAATATTGGCCATTCAAGGCTTTTATGCCAATAAGTGAAGTTACGTGCAAGTTTGTAAGTTAGAGGTGTTAAAAGCGTCAATATGTTTAATTATACCTCTGAATGACTTTTAACAAACCCGAAGCATTATGTTGTGCAATCATACTCTCGAGAATGCTTAATATGGACTACATAGGGCTTTGATGCTATTAAATGATGATACGCGCAAGTTTGCACGTTAAAGGGACCAAAAGCGTCAACATTCAAAACTACACCTTTGAGTGACCATTTAAGCAAAGTAGAGCATCATAATATTTGAGCATACGCTCGGGAATGCCTAGTATGGGCTCTGGAAGGCTTTAATATCGATAAATGATATTACGCGTAACTTTATGCGTTAAAAGGACTAAATGCGTCAATGTGTGAAACTACGCCTTTAAGAGGCCTTGTGAATGAACCTAGAGCTCCGCAATGCTCAGTCAAACTCCCGGTTGTGCTGAAGATTGGCCACTAACACTTTCACATCTTATAATGAAGATATACGCGAAATTAGAAAGTTATGTGCCAATTATGTCAATTCTGAAAGTAAAGCATGTTTAATAAAGTCAGGCACTGATCTGGACATTTTCGAAAGTCTAAACGGGATTAAAAAGGAGTGCAAGAGCTGATCTGATCTTTCTGAAAGTTTAAAGAGGGATTAACTTGAGTTCAGGGACTGATTTAGTCATTTATGAAAGTTAAAAAGCCATTTAAAAAGCACAGGGACCAAAACAGTCAACTGCCAAAGTTGTTGCTTGGCTGGCAGCGCTCGCGGGCCGCGTGACATTGGGCCTGGGGCGTTCGCGGGCCGCCAGAGCCCTATAGCTACAAATTTATTTTTTTTATTTTGTTTTCTTACTTGTTCAACACACATACATTGCATACTCTCAAGATCCGATCCAAGGGGCCATTAAATGGTTTTGAAATCTGGTTTAACACATGTAATGATCTCAGAAACACCCCTAAACACTTGTTATAATCCTACAAATCCTCAAAAACTATATATAGGCCATTAACCCATTCATTCCAACTTGCACCTCCTTTCATTCTTTCTCTATATCTCTCATTCTGGAGCTTCCTGATCTGAAAAGGAACTTATTTTTAGTAGAAAAGATTGTTAGGACCCTTTGTAAGTGTCTTAGCCCCCTCATTAGTTCAGTTTCATAATTTAAAAACCGAAAAGTCAAGTTATCGTAAATTAACTTTGACCTTCGGTTTAAACTCAAATGGTCCAGCCACTGTTCGAGATTAATGTGGTTATGTGACCATGGTTAGGTAGGTGATTAACCCTTAAAAGGGCACCTCCTAATTCTTTCGTTTGCTTAGTTAATTGTCGGGTCAAACCATTTAGTTAAAAAGTCAAACTTGACAGAATTATAAATAATAATTAAAACCAATGATGCAGAGGTTATAAATTATATTTTAACACTCTAATAACTTGGTAATTATTATTAGAACATGTCTAAGCATGTTCAACCCGACAATTCTGAGTTTAGGGACGGTTCGCAGCCGAAAGTCGTAAATGCTTGACTTTTGCTTTGACTTTCAGTTCTGACCCAATTAAGCTTAAATCCTTTATGTTTTAAGCTTCCATTAGGACCGTATTATGTTGTAGTATAACCCTCTAAGGTTATATTACCTGGTCATTAGCAATTTGAATTATATGCTCATGTCCGTTATTATGCTTATAAATGCCCATTTTGCCCTTTTGACATATAAATGAGAATTTTGAAAATGTGAGAGGACAAAAACCTTCATTTCTGATATACAAGTATGTCCCGAAAATTTGACATCAGATTTTGGTCTCAAACAGAAGTTATGCTCGATATCGTAAATTGAAAGCTTTTATTAATTAAATTACGATATTTTGCATAAGTCATGTTTAAGCATAGGTTTTGACCCAAAACTCATTACCTACTGTTAAGATATTATTTTTAGGGATTTCTGGAATTTTTTATCAGATTATAATATGATCGTATCATGGAGTTCTTGTGTAATTCGGTAAATGACGATAATACCCTTTTCATGCATAAAATGAGATTAACAAATGATTTGAATGCCAAGCCTTTTTCTACTGTTTCATACATTAAATAAATTATTTTGAGCATTCAAAACTGATCAAAATCTCAGATTTCCATAAAACACCTTAATTATCGTCAATTAGCGATTTTTATGCTATTTAGGTACATAGTATGGTTTTAAACCATAATTAACGCCTAAGACTTGTTACCCACTAAATTTTTAAACAAATTTTAATATCATTACATTAGGTATAAGTCATGAACTCAAACTTCCAAAAATGTTCTTAAAAGCATATGTGAAATGACCAAAATGCCATTTCGGGGCATAGTTTGGCCATAATTGGTAAACCTCACATATATATAATATCTTACTGATATAACATGATAAAATAAATATTTTTACTGATTACCAAAGACCAGAACCTCAGTTTGCTTTAAAACCTCTTTTATAATGGGTAAAATGACCAAAATGCCCATACGGGACTTAAATTGGTTTAAAATACTTTTTGGGCATATATGTTAACATCCTACTGATGTATTAATATATTCTAAGCATAATAACATATGGGACTTGTATATGGTTCATTTGGTTGCCCGTTACGCATTTACGCGTTCGGATCGGTTTATGTAACTAGTTTACGTAAGTTTGCCGAAACGGGTTTAACCTTATCGTTTTTGCTTCAAAATTCATAATGTACTTAGTTTACCCATATTATACAAGTCTTCATACTTGTTGGGTCTAAATAACATTCTATTCCGATCATCGCTTAATCTAGCGTATCGTACCGCTTTAGATACTTTAAGCTAGCCGGTTTAAGTCTACGACTTAAATAAGACTGTTAACATTCTGAATTGGTTATATATTACCATCACTCCAGACTAGAGCCACCCGGTAAAAGCTACCTGCATTTAGATAGATTGGATACGACTGAGTTATTTTGCTGTGAATCAAGTATTAGCTCAGGTAAATACTTTTAACTTATTTTCCCTTGTACGGGCTTGGGATATGGTATTATAATAATACCGCTTGGTCGGTATGAAATCATTTAATCGGATTGTGATTAATAAATTTACATAACCCGTTTTAATCTATCTTGTTTGATAGCATAAACATTGGGGGTTATTACGACCGTGTCCTGGATATCCTCGGCTCATTTCATTTGAAAATGGCCACGACCTATGCACGGGGTGTAGGCATACACCTGACAGATGCAAATGCTAAAATAAACCCACATGTTGGGAATAACTCCTTTGTGGGTTCTATAAGTGGTGAGTCGGTTAATCATGACCGGCTTCCAAACCGGCCCCAATTGTATGACAAACATATAAATCTGTATACAAGATTATCTTAAATAATTGTCCCAAGTTATAAATGGTTTGTGCCTTGTGCACTTAGATCAATTTTCATAAACTCTTTTCAAAAGAGTCAGTTAATTGTATTTACCAGTGAAAACTGACGTATTTTCAAAAGACTAAGTGGCAGGTACTACTCATAATAGGCTGGGAGTTGCTCGGTTTCGAAAAAGAGGATCTTACAAATCCTTAAAGATACCATAAAGTTTGCTAAACTTCATTTTATACCTTCTGTAAAGATCCACATGTGGATTTGATATTACAGGCTCATCTATGATAAATACTTTGATATTTTCAGACATTTGGGTTTGTAATAATATTTTATATTCTAAGAGTTCCGCTGTGCTATTATGTGTATGTTTGACCATGATGATATCAACTACATCACGATACTCCCCACCGGGCCCACCGGTAATATGTGGAAATATCGGGGTGTGACAGGTTGGTATCAGAGCCAACGTTTGAGTGAATTAAACACTAACCCTTAGTGTTTAATCTCAAATGACACAGTAAGCATATTACTTAGACCTTTTGATTCTAGACTTAATATAGGAATGCTCTCATCCCTATTAAGTAAACATAGTTTTCAATTTTATGTATTTTGAATAAGTCGCCAAGCAAGGAAGCCGTTGATGGAAATTCTCTTCATCCGAAGCCAAGGAATGCCAAGCTTCACAATATTGCTAGAATAAGCGTGCGACCGGTTTGGAAGAAAGACCTTTAAGGACTCATTCCTAAAACCAAATCTATTGAATTGCAATCAGACTTCAGAGTCCATACCGGAGGTCCCTGAGGCTCAAATTTTAAACTATGTGCCCGTGGAGTCCATACCAAGTGGTCACTAAGGCTCCCGTTTTGAAAATAATGCTAGTGGATGCTGATGATCCTTATTTCTTACTCCAAGTTTTGGAATCCCAGACTTGGATTATATCAGTCAAAACCCAATCCGTGATCCATATCATTCTTCAACCATGGAATTCTTAAATTCTACTTCTATAATGGATCCTGATTGGAATACTTACTTTATTCACTGAGGTCTTCAGTGTCCCTACCGTATATGGTAAACAAAGAAGGGAAACAATCGAAATGGAGCAAGGAATGCGTTAGAGAATCCTTCTTTCATAATATTCATTGTCTTTTAAGTCCTTATAAGGACATATCTCTTCTATATAGTCCCTGTGTGGACATACCTTTCGACTTAAGACCCTATATGGGCATTTGCTATTTAGTCCTTTCATGGACATCATATTTCAATATAGTCCCTTCGTGGACATTATATTTCATTAAAGTCCCTCGGTGGACATACCATTTCAATATAGTCCTTTCATGGACGTATGATTTTATTAAAATCTCTTTTGTGGATACACTATTTTAAAATAGTCCTTTCGTGGACTTGGTATTTCAATATAGTCCTCTCATGGACATTATACTTCATTATAATCCTTTCATAGTGTAACACCTCGTAAAAATCGTGTCCAATGATGTGTTGACACGTGTAATGAACCCTAATAAAGTCAAACGTTGACTATGAGGGACAAATTTCGTCAAAATCGAAAACCTTGATTTTAAATGGACTGAAAGTGTCAACATGCTTAAACTAAGCCTCTGAGTGACCTTATACGGTGTCCGTATTCTCAAATGAGCCACTTGTTGGACGAGAGGAGCCGTATGCGTAATTATGTGGAAGTTTGCGCGTCGAAGGGTTAAAAGTGTCAACATGTTAATTCTTACCTCTGAGTGAACTTTTAACGAACCGAGTGCTTCATTATGTTTTCATCATATTCTCAGGAATGCCTAATATTAGCTATGCAAGGCTTTTATGCCAACAAGTGAAGTTACGCGCAAGTTTGTAAGTTAGAGGGGTTAAAAGCGTCAACATGTTTAATTACACCTCTGGATGACCTTTTAATGAACCCGAAGTATTTTGATGTGCCATCATACTTTTGAGAATCCTTAATATGGGCTACATAGGGCTTCGATGCCATTAAATGATGATACGCGCAAGTTTGCGCATTAGAAGGACCAAAGGCGTCAACTTTTGAATCTACGACTTTCGGTGACCATTTAAGCAAACAGGAGTGTAGTAATATTTAATTATATTCTTGGGAATGCCCATTATGGGCCATGGAAGGCTTGGAGATCATTAAACAACGTTTCGCGCTACTTTGCGCAATTAAAGGACTAATTGCGTCAAACTGCAAAAGTATGCCGATTCGTATGGTAACGGACCTTCCGGAATATGACCATGAGTTAAACATACCCTAATTATCCTTTTTATAGCTTAGATATACGCTTAGAGGTGTTTGGTGCGCAAAAATAAACTTTTACGTCATGCAGGGACTAAAAGTGTCAAAAAGTGCACAAGTTTGCATTTTCGCGCATATCTTGCAATCTGAATATATCCGGACACCCAAAAATTTATGTAAGCACTAAAATATTTTATTTTAGTGTTTGGCTTGATAAAATTCCATTCGTCGCGTCGTTTGGATCGTTTTTCGCGTCCGTCCGTGTTTCGTCGTAATTAAACGAACAACGTGACCGTACGACCAAACGAACCGACATCCGTCATGTTTTTGAGCATGGTTGAAGTTAAATATACTTTAACTTCCTTATAGAGCTTAGAAATGGGGTTAACGGGTGTTAGATGTGCCAAAACTCAACGATACGCGTTCAGGGGCCAAAACTGCCAACAGTTGAAACTTTGAGTTTGCTGACCAGGTCCTTACGGACCGTATGCCAAGGACCTTACGGTCTGTAAGCCAACTGCCAGATACGAAATTTGCTTGGAGACCACTCAAAACCCTTTTAAACCAATCCTAATCGATTCCTTGGGCTCCAAATCAAGTTGGCCAGCTGCCATAACACTTGTAGAAATCCTAAGGACCCTCCTAACACATGTCATGATCCAAATCATGTCCAAAAACCTATAAATAGTTGGTGTATTCATTCATTTCATTTGCCTTTTATAATTCCAACTTCTCAACTCTCAAATCTGGAACTCCTGATCTGATTGGAACTTATATTTTTGTAGAAAAGTTAGCATGGACCCTTTGTAAGTGCTTTAGCCCTCTCACTAGTTCAGTTTTATGATTTAAGAACCAAAAGGTCAAGTATCGTAAATTAGCTTTGACTTTTGATTTAAACTCTCATGGTCCAGCCACTGATCGAATTGAATGTGGGTATGTGACCATATTTAGGTAGGTGATTAACCCCTAAAAGGGCACCTTCTAATTCCTTCGTTTGCTTAGTTAATTGTCGGGTCAAACCGTTTAGGTAAAAAGTCAAACTTGGCAGATTTGTGAATATTAATTAAAACTAATAAACCAGGGGTCCTAAATTATATTTTAACATTCTAATGACTTGGTAATTAGTATTAGAACATGTTTGACCAGGTCTAACCCGACAATTATCGGTCTAAGGTCAGTTTATAACCGAAAGTCGCAAAAGCTTGACTCTTGCTTTGACTTCCAATTCTGACCCGTTCAAGCTTAATTCTCCCATGTTTTAAGCTTCCATTAGGACCATATTATTCAGTAGTATAACCCTCTGGAGTTGTATTGCATGGTTCCTTATGGTTTGAATTATATGCTATTGTTTGTTAATATGCTTATAAATGCCGTAAATGCCGTTTTGACATACAAATGAGATTTTTAGAAATGTGAGAGGACAAAAACCTTTGCTACTGATATTTAGACTTGTCCCAAAAATTTGACATCAGTTCTTGGTCCCAAATAGGAGTTATGCTCGATATCGTAATTAGAAGCTTTTTATTAGTTAATTTGTGATATCTTGCATAATGCATGTTTAAACTTGGATTTTGAACCAAAACTCATTACCTGCAATTAAGATATTATTTTTAGGGAATATTAAGATTTTTGGTCAGATTATTATCTGTTTAAAACATAGAGTTCTTGTATAATTCGGTTAATGACGATAATACCCTTTTTGAGCATAAAATGAGATTTACAAATGATTTAAATGCCAAACCTTTTTCTACTGATTTCAAACATTAAATAAATTATTTTGGGCATTCAAAACTGATCAAAACCTCAGATTCACATAAACATCTTAATTATCGTCAATAAGCGAGTTTTACGCTAAATAGGTGCATAGTATGGTTTAAAACCATATTTAACATCTAAGACTTGTTACCTACTGAATTTTTAAACAAATTTAAATATTATTACAGTAGGTATAAGTTATGAACTCAGGTTTCCAAAAATGCCCTTAAAAGCCTATGTGAAATGACCAAAATGCCCTTTCGGGACATAGTTTGGTCATAAATAGTAAATTTCACATATGTGTAATATCTTACTGATGTAATGAGATAAATTAAATATTTTTACTAATTAGAAAGGACCAGAACTTCAGTTTGTTATAAAATCTCTTTTATGAGTATTAAAATTACCAAAATGCACTTACGGGACTTAAAATGGTTTTAAATACTTTTTGGGCATATATGTTAACATCCTACTAATGTATTAACATATTTTAAGCATAATAACAATTAAGACTTGTATATAGTTCATTTGGTTACCCGTTACGCATTTATGCGTTCGGATCGGTTTATGTGACTAGTTTACATATATTAGCCGAAACGGGTTTAACCTTATCATTAAATCCTCAAAATCCAGAATGTGTTTAGTTTACCCATATTATACAAGTATCCAAACTTGTCGGGTCTAAATCACATTCTATTCCAGTCAACGCTTAATCTAGCGTATCGTACCGCTTTAGATACTTTAAGCTAGTCGGTTTAAGTCTACGACTTAAATAAGACCATTAGCATTCTGAATTGGTTATATATTACCATCACTCCAGACTAGAGCCACCCGGTAAAAGCTACCTGCATTTAGATAAATTGGATACGACTGAGTTATTATGCTGTGAATCAAGTATTAGCTCAGGTAAATACTTTTAACTTATTTTTCCCTATACGGGCTTGGGATACGGCATCATAAAATACCGCTTGGTCGGGTATGAGATCATTTAGTCGGATTGTGATTTAAATAAATCTGCATAACCCGTTTTAATCTGTATTGTTTGATAACATAAACATTGGGGGTTAATGACCGTGTCCTGGATATCCTCGGCTCATTAAAGTTAAAAATGGCCACGACCTATGCACGGGGTGTAGGCATACACCCGACAGATGCAAATGCTAAAATATAAATAACCCACATTTTGGGGATAACTCCTTCATGGGTTTTGTAAGTGGTGAGTCGGTTAATCATGACCGGCTTCCAAACCGGCCCCATATGTATGACAAACATGTGAAACAGTATACAAGATTTTATTAAAGATTGTCCCAAGTTATAAATGGTTTGTGCCTTGTGCACTTAAATCAATTTTCATAAACTCTTTTCAAATGAGTCGGTTAATTGTATTTACCAGTGAAAACTGACGTATTTTCCAAAGACTAAGTGGCAGGTACTACTCGTAATAGGCTGGGAGTTGCTCGGTGTCGAAAAAGGGGATCTTGCAAATCCTTAAAGATGCCATAAAATCTGCTTAGCTTCATTTTATACATTCTGCAATGATCCACCTGTGGATTTGATATTACAGACTCGTCTATAATAAATACTTTGTTATTTTCAGACATTGAGTTTGTAATAATATTTTTATTCCAAGACTTCCGCTGTGCTATTCTGTGTATGTTTGACCATGATGATATCAACTACGTCACGATACTCTCCACCGGGCCCACCGGTAATATGTGGAAATATCGGGGTGTGACAGGTTGGTATCAGAGCCAACATTGAGTGAATTAAACACTAGTCTTTTGTGTTTAATCTCAATGACACAATAGCATATTCCTTAGACCTTTTGAGTCTAAACTTAACATAGGAATGCTCTTATCCCTATTAAGTAAACATTGTTTTCGATTTTATTTATTTTAAATACGTCGCCAAGCAAGGAAGCCGTTGATAGAGATTCTCCTCATCCGAAGCCAAGGAATGTCAAGCTTCGTAATACGGCTAGAATAAGCGTGCGACCGGTTTGGTGGAGAGACCTTTCTGAGCTCATTCCTAAAACCAAATCTATTGAATAGCAATCAGACTTCAGAGTCCATACCGGAGGTCCCTGAGGCTCAAATTTTAAAAGTCTGTACCAGTGGAGTCCATACCAGGTGGTCCCTGAGGCTCCCGTTTTGAAAATAATGCTAGTAAATGCTGATGATCCTTATTTCTTACCTCCAAGTTTTGGAATCCCAGACTTGGATTATATCAGTCCAAACCCAATCCATGATCCATATCATTCCTTAACCATTGAATCCTTGAATTCTACTTCTATAACGGATCCTGATTGGAATATCTACCTTATTTACTGAGGTCTTCAGTATCTCTACCATATATGGTAAATGAAGAGGAGAAATAATCGAAATGGAGCAAGGAAGGCGTTAGAGAATCATTCTTTCATAATATTCATTGTCTTTTAAGTCCTTATAAGAACTTATCTCTTCTATATAGTCCCTGCGTGGACATACCTTTCGATTTAAGACTCTATATGGGCATTTGCCATTTAGTCCTTTCATGGGCATAGTATTTCATTAAAAGTCTTTTAATAGACATATTATTTTATCAAAGTCCCCTGGCGGACATAATACTTCATTATAGTCCTTTCAAGGACATATTATTTCATCATAGTCCCTTCTTGGACATGCTGATTCATCGAAGTCCCTTTTATGGACAAATCATTACAGTAAGATCCCTTGTGGACATATCTTATAGTCCTTTTACGGACTTATATTTCCTTTTAGTCCCTGCGTGGACTAGAGTTGCTTGAAGTCCCTGTGAGGACATCTGTACAGCAAAGCCCTTTTGTGTGCACGCTGTACCAATATAGTTGTCACGACCCCCGACCCACCCTGGACGGAATCGGAAGCCGTGAACAGTCCAGCGGTACCGGTGATTATTTTAAAAACGTTGCAGCGGAAATTTCATCAGGACCGTGAGTTAGGAAAAATATCAGAGTTTAGAAACACCGGATTTTATTTATTAAATAGATGGGATAAACCCATGTTTTATAAGATAAATTTGTTTATAAAAAAAATATTTCTTAATTTGATTTAATTAATAAAATAAGCCACTTCTTGAAGCCTTTCAGTGTCGTATCCAGCTCTTATTCCAATCTACTGTAATTACCTGAAAAATGTTTGAAAAAGGTTTTGTCAGCGAAAATACTGAGTGAATTCATTCCATTTTATAAAATATATTGTTATACCTTACAGTATTAAGGTTTTTATATCTATTTATATTTATCGAACTCAATCAGTATTTGTCACATAGCTGCAGTTCCAATATGACATTAATCATATCACCCATTGGCTCACGTTTGTCCAATAGTGAATTTATCAATTAATTATATTTTACTATTATTCAATTTATCTGTCACTACGCGATTCCTGTGACTATAATCATGTCAATATTGATTATTCTTTCAATTAATGATTCTGGTCATATCACTGTTGATCATTCTTTCAACTAGTGATTCTATAACACTGTTGATCATTCTCTCAACTAGTGCTTTTGGTCATGTCACTGTTGATCATTCTTTCAACTAGTGACTCAGATTATATTACTGTTGATCATTCTTTCAACTAGTAATTTCTATTCATAACACTGTTGACCATTCTCTCAACTAGTGTCTTTGGACATGTCACTGTTGATCATTCTCTCAACTAGTGACTCTGGACTCAATTGTGTCCCTGTGACATTTCTTTGTCAAATATTTTACTTATGGCATAAAACCATTTAATCCAGAAAATGACATATATCATTTTATATCAAATTAAAATAACTTTATCAAATATAATATGTCAATTAAATAATTGTAATATCATTATTTAATATATTAATATGACTAAGACTAAAATATAATCTTAGTAGAATGCATAATTTCCACTGTTATTGTAGTCATGCTAATATTGACTAACTTTCTGGCAAATAATAATGAGAATCAAATAATATATAAAATCTTTCATACCAACAGTTAATATAAAAACTTAATCACTGTAAGTATAATTGGTAAATATTTAGGATTCTGGAAAAACCTTTGTAATTATAATTGTATCACAAAAAGGTGATAAAACTGTGAGAAAATAGAGTGGACTCACAAACTGTGAGAAAAGAGAAATGAACTCACATTGCAGATTTCTACGGGCAAAGCTTAGTCTACAGATAATCCTTGATATATATTGCAGATTTAATTTGAGCAGAGCTTAGCCTATTTCTTTAGCCTGGTAACCTAGTGCACACGAACTAGGTAATAACTAATACAGCATTTACGATAACTCACGAGATCAAAACCCTCACAACGAATGACAAAGTGCAATCACTTAAACATCTGTCGGATTCACAACAAAGGACAGAGTTTTCCCCCAATTCGGGTGGTACTCAACATCCTGTCGGAATCACAACTAATGACAAAGGATAGCCCAAGTTTGAGCAGCACTAAAACATCCATTGGATAGTTTCAATCGATCGGACAATGAATCGTAATAGCGATCGAGTTAATACCCTGTTTGCAGCATCAATTAGTGATTTGTGTGTGTTAATTGTGGTAAACAGAGCATAACTCCGTGCCTGAAGCGAATTCCTTCGTCGAACAAACGCACAGAAGCCAGTCCCACGACCCTCTATTTATACCCAAATTTTGTCAAGCCTTGCGCATCGTAGCACTATAACCCCTACGATGCGCAAGGGTCACAAAATAGCTATTTGCTTGCCGCGTGTGTTTGGAGTGCAGGTGAGTCGACGATTCGATTAAATTCGAATTTTATATTAACTTATAAGGATAATCGTTGAGTAGGGAATGCCCCCCTGAGTTTTAGGGGCCCTGATCCTGATCCTGATTCTGATTGTTCTGAAAATTTTAGGGTTCGCGTAGAATTACTTGGGTGTCTCAATTAGGGTTTCCTATTGAATAAAATAATAATATAAATAGGACTTTTAATGAGGGTTGTTACATTCTCCCCACCTTAATAAAAATCTCGTCCTCGAGATTTGGGTTACGATATTTCTTTTAGACTTATGTCATATTCTAGTCAATAAAAACAATATTAAGGTAGATGACACAGAATTGAAATATCAAATTTTGTGAATACTAGTTGTATCATAAGTAGAATTCAAAGGTTTAATTCAAGAAATCGATGTCAAACGAATGAGATGAAATAATATAATTTCCAATGTGACTATTTTCAAGCCAAAAGATATATGATCAAATAGATATTTAGAATGAATGTGAAGAACTTTTAGAATCAATAAAATTCTTTGTCAAAAGAAAGCTTACTTTGATTGGAAACTGAAGAAGACTCAGAATCAACGAGTTCAAAATGAAATAAAAGCACGAAAATGATTGTCAACTATCGAATCATAACAAAAGAAAAATCAGTGTGTTGACATTATTGAATTTGCAAGGATACACCGAAATACAATAGAGTTTAGTGTATCATTGTCTTAAATACATAATTGCATCAAGACTACTTTCAAATGATGAGTCAAACGAAATACATACGTGGTTTTGAATGATCCGTATGCTTATGATTAGCCCAAGCTACAAGTTTATAACGACTCCACAAGGTGTCGAAATGATTGAAATAATTCAATAATTACGGTGACCGAATAATTTCACCGTGTAATCAACAGAAAATTTTAATGAAGTAAATTTTGGATACTCATTTCGAATAGGATTTTCAATTGATAATGAAAAGACCAAATGAATATTATAGAACTTTCGATAAATGATGAAAGAAACGTTAAGAGGTACACCGGAATATGATATGAATTTGTGTACACTTATCTTAACACATAATTGTATTAAGACTGTTTAAGATGATGAACCAACAAAATTTAAAATTCGTTGATCAGGAGTGAAAATGAGATTATCTCAAGATTCAAATTAAAGAAAATGCCACCACAAGGTGTCATAGTAATTGAAAATAGTAGCGGTGAATGAAACGAGTTTCACCATGCTTTAAATCAAATGAAGTAAATCCGAATGTTTCAAATAAATCTAGTAGGATTGAAATCGAAATACTTGAATAATGTTTTTCGATTAAAGATGATAAAACAATAAGGATTACGAAACGCTCGATTGTTGATATAAAAATCTTTTAAGAGATACACTGAATATATGAAATGAATTTGTGTATCATTATCTTAGCACATGATTGTGTTAAGATTGATTTTATAGAATAAGACAACAAAGCGGATTCAATATAAATGAATAATTAAACCCGTATGCAACGAGATTAGCACAAGCTTCAAATTTTGTGAAAACGTCACCACAAGGTGATCGTGACCAAATAAATGATTTAATGAAAGTGAAAAACCAAACAAGTCTGTTATGGTTTTGAATAGATGAAGTACTTGACAGAATGTATTTATTTATAAACTTTTATTTGTACTAGGGTCAAATAATAACTTAACTTAGATATTATATATCAGCTATTACGTCTGGAATCATTTATGCTTCTTGCGTAGTAAGTACGAATGCTCACGCGTTCTTCTTAGCTCCGTCTGTTGTTCTGGCCTTGTTATCGAGTGCTTTGGTTAGTTTCGGGCAATATGGTTTGATGTGTCCTGTTTCTCCGCAATTGAAACAAACATTAGTTTTCCTTCTACACTCTTCCTCTATATGTCCAGTCATCTTGCAGAAGTCACAGTAGGATGTTTTCCTAACACGACATTTTCCTGAATGCTTTTTGTTACGGCTTCTGCAGATAGGTTGTTCCAGTGACGATTCAGTTCCTGTCTTCTTGTAGAATTCTTGGGAAATTTTCTGGGCTAACTCTTTCTTCTTGTTTTCTTCTCTTGTGCGGATTAGTCCATCTGTCAGCATGTTAGCTAGTTCGACTGCTTCTTCAATAGTCTGTGGTCTAGTGGCCTTCACTATGTCTCGAATTTCGCTAACTAATCCCCAAATATAACGAGAAATAAGTACAGCTTCTGGCGAAGCCAGAGTTGGTACCATTCTTGCATATTCGAAGAACGTGGTCGTATATTCACGACAATTCACATCTATCATTTTATGATTTAGGAACTTGTTAGTTGATGTGTGTAAAATGCAACATATAAATTACATCAAATGAGGCATAAAACTAACCCTTTTTTAGTACTAATATTGGAAAAAGAGTGTTTTTGTCTTCCTTTTGTATTTTCAGGATTAAATGAGCTCAAAAACGCAAAAGAAGCAAAAAGACAGCTAAATCCAACATAAATACAAGAAAAGGAACATTAGTGGATTGCCCGAACCCTCAACGGCACCTTCCAAAGCAAAATAGAGAAAACAGAAGGCTGAACACGCCCCGTGCTCAGCCAGCACGGGGTCGTGCCCAAGAAGCAGCAGAAAAGACAAACCTATAGAAGCTTCTATTGCCCACCACGGGCCGTGCTCAGCGGACACGGGGGCGTGCCGAAAGTACTGCAGGCGCATTAATTGTAATTGCGAATTACAATTAATGAAGAGAGAGAGTGTCAGAAGGGCACGGGGCCGTGCCCAGCGAACACGGGGCCGTGCCCAGGCCTCTGTTCAGCCTATAAATAGGAGTGCTTGGTTTCATTGCAACTCATCCCTTGGCACACCACCTCTCTCACACTTCATCCACCACCCACCACCATCACAACACCATCATCCACCACCATCATCCATTGTCCATCATAGAGTGTGTGAGTCGTCTCGGGATCCAAGATTGATCGTAAGAGTTCTTGACAATCAAGGCCATGTTTGCCTAAGTCTCTTACATCACTTGGTGAAGACAAAGTGTCTAGTATAATACTTTTTATTTCTAATCTTTTGCACTTTTTATTTGGTTTTGTATTAATGACTTTAATAACTAGTTACTTATGTTGAAGGTGATCTTTCCTTATCGTTTGTCCGTGGTGTCTTGGCATTATTTTACTGTCTATATAAAATAAAGGATTTTCACCATTCATATCTCCACGGTCTATATGGAGGTATGTTGGCTACCTGGTCGGGGGTTAAGGGAACGGTTTGGTAAAGGTCTTGCCATTGTTCAGCGTTTAGAGGTCCTGCAATGGACCTGGGTCAAATTTAGTAGGACCTCCTTCAATACTTCACGGTACTGGATGGCGGGGGTCCAAACTCTTTGATCCCCTCATAAGTTAACTACTATTAATACTATAACCCGGCTATTTAGGACTGTATCCCTGCTGACTCAGACTACTTAGTCGAGGGTAACGTCACCGCCAAAAGCGGGGCCTACCACAATACTGCATTAATAACTTAATTCATTATCTTCCAATAATCCACCCCTTTAGGATTGTATCCCTGCTGACTCAAACTACTGGGGTGAGGGTAACGTCACCTTCAAAAGAGGGGCCTACTACAATAACTAAGATAATCTCTTAATTATGTGCAAAAGTGCGGAAATAATCAAAGGTTATACTAGATACGAGTCGGAACCAAGTGATTCATCTTGTCTATCTGTTTTTATTTTATTTTTATTTTCAGCATTTTAGTTAGTTTTTATTTTTCTTAGTTTAAAACATTTTTCTAAACTTTTATTTTGGTTAGACGTTGAGGATAAGCCGGTACTAAAAGCTCTTGTGTCCCTGGACGACCTCGGTATCTTACCAACGCTATACTACACTCAACGATGGGTGCACTTGCCCATATGTGTGTTTAGTGTTAGTGAAATATCGTGTTTTATAAATTTAAAACTTGGCTAAAATAAGTGTTAAAAAGGGCTTAAAATATACACCTAAAATATACAACACTTTATCGCACATCATTAGTCATTCGTTCCTTTTCATAAGGAGGACAAAATTTCCTTTCTGTCATTTCCTTGAATTTTTCCCAGTTCATGGCATAAACCATGTCACTTCCTTTTGCCTGAAGAATTGTATTCCACCATTCTAAGGCTTCTTCCTTAAAGAGATTAGATGCATACATCACCTTATCTTCTTCGGCACATTTGCTGATTGTAAGAACAGCTTCCGTCTTTTCTAACCATCGCAGAGCAGCCGTGGCTCCTTCACTGCCTGCGAACTCATTTGGTTTACAAGCTAGAAATTCTTTGTAGGTACACCCGAGAGTCATCGCCTTCTTTTTCTTGGGAAATGGGGTTTTGATAATATCATCATTACCTCCATTGACACTATGGCTAAAACCATCGTCATGAGTATGCTTGCTACTCACAACTTTGGTAGGTTCTACGGGATTTTTAACAGCTTTAATTATTAAAGGTAAAGCATTAGCTATTCCTTGAGCTATTAGATTTTCTATAGCATTTTTATCCAAAGGATTTTCATTATTAGCATGAACTTCTGGATTATGTGGTACTTCATTCGACATCTGAATTGCAAACATTTTTACTTATTAATATCACATAATAATTAGAACAAAACAATACTTCCAGGATATTATATGTGCATATCGACATATATATATTCATATATAACACATATGTTAATTTATATCAGTTTCCTAACTTTATTGTTTAAGTTTAGGTATTAAAAGAACACCTAAATAGCTTAAACAAGTGGCTCTGATACCACCTTCTGTCACGACCCCCGACCCACCCTGGACGGAATCGGAAGCCGTGAACAGTCCAGCGGTACCGGTGATTATTTTAAAAACGTTGCAGCGGAAATTTCATCAGGACCGTGAGTTAGGAAAAATATCAGAGTTTAGAAACACCGGATTTTATTTATTAAATAGATGGGATAAACCCATGTTTTATAAGATAAATTTGTTTATAAAAAAAATATTTCTTAATTTGATTTAATTAATAAAATAAGCCACTTCTTGAAGCCTTTCAGTGTCGTATCCAGCTCTTATTCCAATCTACTGTAATTACCTGAAAAATGTTTGAAAAAGGTTTTGTCAGCGAAAATACTGAGTGAATTCATTCCATTTTATAAAATATATTGTTATACCTTACAGTATTAAGGTTTTTATATCTATTTATATTTATCGAACTCAATCAGTATTTGTCACATAGCTGCAGTTCCAATATGACATTAATCATATCACCCATTGGCTCACGTTTGTCCAATAGTGAATTTATCAATTAATTATATTTTACTATTATTCAATTTATCTGTCACTACGCGATTCCTGTGACTATAATCATGTCAATATTGATTATTCTTTCAATTAATGATTCTGGTCATATCACTGTTGATCATTCTTTCAACTAGTGATTCTATAACACTGTTGATCATTCTCTCAACTAGTGCTTTTGGTCATGTCACTGTTGATCATTCTTTCAACTAGTGACTCAGATTATATTACTGTTGATCATTCTTTCAACTAGTAATTTCTATTCATAACACTGTTGACCATTCTCTCAACTAGTGTCTTTGGACATGTCACTGTTGATCATTCTCTCAACTAGTGACTCTGGACTCAATTGTGTCCCTGTGACATTTCTTTGTCAAATATTTTACTTATGGCATAAAACCATTTAATCCAGAAAATGACATATATCATTTTATATCAAATTAAAATAACTTTATCAAATATAATATGTCAATTAAATAATTGTAATATCATTATTTAATATATTAATATGACTAAGACTAAAATATAATCTTAGTAGAATGCATAATTTCCACTGTTATTGTAGTCATGCTAATATTGACTAACTTTCTGGCAAATAATAATGAGAATCAAATAATATATAAAATCTTTCATACCAACAGTTAATATAAAAACTTAATCACTGTAAGTATAACTGGTAAATATTTAGGATTCTGGAAAAACCTTTGTAATTATAATTGTATCACAAAAAGGTGATAAAACTGTGAGAAAATAGAGTGGACTCACAAACTGTGAGAAAAGAGAAATGAACTCACATTGCAGATTTCTACGGGCAAAGCTTAGTCTACAGATAATCCTTGATATATATTGCAGATTTAATTTGAGCAGAGCTTAGCCTATTTCTTTAGCCTGGTAACCTAGTGCACACGAACTAGGTAATAACTAATACAGCATTTACGATAACTCACGAGATCAAAACCCTCACAACGAATGACAAAGTGCAATCACTTAAACATCTGTCGGATTCACAACAAAGGACAGAGTTTTCCCCCAATTCGGGTGGTACTCAACATCCTGTCGGAATCACAACTAATGACAAAGGATAGCCCAAGTTTGAGCAGCACTAAAACATCCATTGGATAGTTTCAATCGATCGGACAATGAATCGTAATAGCGATCGAGTTAATACCCTGTTTGCAGCATCAATTAGTGATTTGTGTGTGTTAATTGTGGTAAACAGAGCATAACTCCGTGCCTGAAGCGAATTCCTTCGTCGAACAAACGCACAGAAGCCAGTCCCACGACCCTCTATTTATACCCAAATTTTGTCAAGCCTTGCGCATCGTAGCACTATAACCCCTACGATGCGCAAGGGTCACAAAATAGCTATTTGCTTGCCGCGTGTGTTTGGAGTGCAGGTGAGTCGACGATTCGATTAAATTCAAATTTTATATTAACTTATAAGGATAATCGTTGAGTAGGGAATGCCCCCCCTGAGTTTTAGGGGCCCTGATCCTGATTCTGATTGTTCTGAAAATTTTAGGGTTCGCGTAGAATTACTTGGGTGTCTCAATTAGGGTTTCCTATTGAATAAAATAATAATATAAATAGGACTTTTAATGAGGGTTGTTACAATAGTCCTTTTATGGACGTGTTATTTCATTAAAATCCCTTTGGGGATACGATATTTCGAAATAGTCCCTTTGAGGACATTGACATTTCAGTATAACCCCTATATGGATTTATAATATTTTATAATCCTTTTTTTTGCTTATATTTTCCTCTTAAGTCCTCTGTGGACAAATATATTACTAAAAGTCCTGATTAAGGCACTATTGTAAATTCCTAATAATTTAGGAAGGTTTTGAAAATTTTATATAGGTATTCGTTTCGTCCTTTATCCAACTATAGTTTTGAAATTTTTCTCGAACTTTATTGATCAGCTGAAAATTTCAAAAGATCCTCTTAATTGTATAACCTAGCCTATATGTCTACGGACATGGCTATGATGGTAAAACCCTCTTAAGATAATTAATCTTTGTTAACATCTGAGAACATGTTAACATTCCTGGCTGTGTGGCTTGAGAGACCACACTAGCTTCCAAAAGTACTTGGACATTTCCAAGCCACTTTCATAGCCTATATGATCAATACGGATCACGGCTATTAAACAACAGTATAATGTATACATCAAAACATCCAATTAAGATGTATGCCTATGGGCGAAAGTGTATTCATGACAATGATAGTTTTATTTTATAAACTTCTTGTCAAAAGGCGATGAACTATGTTCGACCCTTAAAGATCACTGATCCAAGAGATCATTGATTATGTTTTAATTGTCCTTGTGACAAGGCCTTTTGTGCCATCTAACTGTCCTTTGAAGCAAGCCTTGTGCTATATGAGGACATCTCTATGACATTGACATTTTGATCTTTATGATCCCCTGTCCAAGGTAATGAGTTTTGCTCAAGCCTAATAGTCTACATGATCAATGCGATCATGACTAAAATCATCAGTACGATGATTAAATCTGACATCCTTAATGATGTTTTGCCTAAGGGCTATATTATATTGTCCATATGAGACCAGGCAAATGTAATCTTTTGTGATTCTTTGCCCAAGGGGGGTGAGCCATGCTCAAATCCCATAGTCTGCAGGATCATTGCGATCCTGACTAGTATCATCAATATGATAATCATAATATTAACATCCCTTGTGATGGAATGCCTACGGGCTACACCTTACTCTATTGTCAATAAGACAAAGATAGTGGTGATCCTCATAATCCCCTATCCAAAGGGTGGGTTATACCCAACCCTAACAGTCTATATGATCAGCGTGATCATGACTGATATCATCAAATGCAATGATGATATATGAACATCCATTAGTGATGTCAATTAGTTTACCTTTGTGCGAAATAAGTCATCTTTAGAGACAATGACAGTTGTAGTTTATGACTCCTTGTCCAAAGGTGAAGAACTATGTTCAAACCTGGAAGCCCTAATCCGATAAGATAGCGGCTTATAAACTAATGTCCTTGGTGACAAAACAATGAGATATGTTTTAAAGTCATCCATGACAAGTCAATATACTATAGTTTGACATTCGTGACAAGTTAACATATTAAATGTTAACATTCCTAGTCACAGGCCTTTTGTGCCAGCATTGATAAATGTCCTCCGTGACAGGCCTTAGTGCCATATCTTATAATGTCCTTTGCGACGAGGCCTTCGTGCCAAAAAATCATTTATGTCCTTCATGACTAGGCTTTATGCCATATCTTTCTTCGTCCCTCGTGACGGGCTTCTATGCCATATGTATATATATATATATATATATATATATATATATAATAAAAGTCATGTAAGGCAAGACATCGAGCTACTCTTAATCATCCTTATGACAAAGACAGTTGTGACATTATGATCCAATGTCAAACAGATAATGGACTCGCTCCAAACCTTAAGTGCCATTAATGGTCCTTTTGTGACCTAGGCTAAATATAATGGATATACATTCAAATAACATTCATTAGGAATGTTTGGAAAATAATAGCCTATACGGTTATGGATGCCGGGGCTGATCTATATCGGATCATCAGGATGATGACTAACAATTGCTTAACGTGATGGTTAGTACCAAGTTTCGAGTATGGCAAACTCGAATGAGGTAGATAGCAGTCGCGATACTATTAGGGCGACAAAAGCTAATAATGCTACAACATAAACCTCGATATTAAAGGAGTTAGTCTCCAAGTTGTGGTAGACGCAACAGTTTAAAGGACCATGGAAAAGGTCATGAAACAATTTAAAGAGCCGAATGCTTCTCGTTCTAAATTTCATTCAAAACCTCAATCAATTGCTCATGAAAAGAGTTTTGTTCACACTTCGAATGTGAAGGATGAACAAGGGAGGAGGATAACTCCCAGAAATCGAAGAAAAAGAGCAAGTTACGGGCTTAATAAGAACCATCATAAGTTCAGTAAGAAGCCTGTATGTAAGAGTTGCTATAAAAGACACTGGGGACAGTGTCAAATGAATCAAAGACCAAAGCAGTGTGACATCTGCAAAGGAACTGGTCATCAGTCCCATGAATGTAGGGACATGTGGGATACAGTCTGTTACGGCTGTGGTGAGTAAGGCCACGTCAGAATTAGATGCCATAAAGCTGCCAACGAAGGTGCAGCTAAGCCTTAAAAAGCTAAGGAAGGAAATGCCTGAACTCACCTGATAAATGCCAAAGGGCAGTACATGATGTCATCAAGTACATTCCTTATCATGTACCAATGATAATCTCTACTAAGTGTCCTGTTTTAATACAGGCAATAATAAGTCTTTCATAGACCATAAGCTTAGCAAAACCTTGATGATATTCATAAGAACTCCAGATTCTTAGTCAGGTAGAACTTACCAATGAAATCTGAGAGACCGATTCTTCTATTATCTGCAATGAATCCTTCTGCGAAATCTAAGAGTACTCTTTCTTTGAATAGAGTACGACAATATATGTTATTTTAATTATTTTCCTCATTGATTTTATCAACTGCGAATGCCAACTATGTATGATAAAAGCGCCATATGAGGATTGACGTAACCTAGTGTGTCCCATAGATTGCTTCCATGCCTGATCAGTATGGAAGTTTAATGCATGGAACCACTAAGATATACCAATGGTCATATTGTACTAAAGTCAGCTAGTGGTATTCAAAGAAGATATCCATAATAGAAATGCCTAAGTAGGCGTCTCTACTTAAGGCATCCGTGCACTCGTAAAACAGATATGTCATTTGCATGACACAATTGTTGGTAAGTGGACCAAGGTCGAAGATTGAAGCTACCTCTATCATATTTTGATAACTTGATTTCTTCTCAGTTGAACTGCCTTGTTTGACCTCTAGAGAGGCAAGATGAAATTAGGATTTACACCCTATTAAGAGCTGTATCTGTTACAGAAGCTCTATATCGGTTAGCATCAATGGAAATGGAAGAACTGAGGGCTAACCAGATGAGTTTATGAGAAAAGGCTTGTACAGCCTAGCTCATTGTCTAAGGAGCTCCGACTATTATTGTTGATAAAGGAAAGCACAATGCAACACCCTTGTGCATTGGTTACTGCAACATAACTAGGTAACGATTAAGAATCGTTATTAGCTGCCCAGGATCGTCGATTTATTCAACTAACTATGAGGGTAGTTAATTCCTTAAGATTGATTCGGATAGTAGTTGGAATAACTACCTCACCCTGAATAAGTTCTTCTATAACCAATAGCGTTATATAAGCATAAAGGCTGCTCCATTGGAGACCTTGTTTGGGAGAAATAGTCAACACCCAATTGTTGGGCCAGAAATTGGGAAAGTCCAATTCTCAGGATCTAAGGTTTGTTTTAAGGACGATGAATAGGATATTATGAATCCGTAATCGTCTGAAAACTGCCAGCAATCGGCAGAAGAGCAATATGAAAGAGAGACGCAGATCTCTTAAAGTTCCAAGTAGGGAACAAGATACTATTGGAAATACCAACATGAAGGGTATGATACAAGGGCAAGTTGAGCCCTGGGTATATAAAATTATTCAAAAGAATCAAATATGTTGGATTAGTACCCTATAAGAAGAGCTTAGTAGAACTCGCGATGAATTCCACATTGTGAATTAAGGAATATCTAGCCAATATGTGCTAGCATTGTCACATGAAAATGTGCAGATGATAAAATTTCTCGGATAGTTGAGAGACCTTTATCGATCAAGGATCAACAGGTTAAGAAACTCCGAAAAGGAGCATGTACCTATTGAATAGGTCAACTGGAATACCCGTAAAGGTCCCTAAATTACTATGGAAGTTAAGTCCATTACACGACAGAAAGTACTTCCATATTTTTGAGCAAATCTCGGGGTCAAGATTTCTTTTAAGGGGGTGAGGATGTAACACCTCGTAAAAATCGTGTCCAATGATGTGTTGACACGTGTAATGAACCCTAATAAAGTCAAACGTTGACTATGAGGGACAAATTTCGTCAAAATCGAAAACCTTGATTTTAAATGGACTGAAAGTGTCAACATGCTTAAACTAAGCCTCTGAGTGACCTTATACGGTGTCCGTATTCTCAAATGAGCCACTTGTTGGACGAGAGGAGCCGTATGCGTAATTATGTGGAAGTTTGCGCGTCGAAGGGTTAAAAGTGTCAACATGTTAATTCTTACATCTGAGTGACCTTTTAAGGAACCGAGAGCTTCATTATGTTTTCATCATATTCTCGGGAAAGCCTAATATTAGCTATGCAAGGCTTTTATGCCAACAAGTGAAGTTACGCGCAAGTTTGTAAGTTAGAGGGGTTAAAAGCGTCAACATGTTTAATTACACCTCTGAATGACCTTTTAACGAACCCGAAGCATTTTGATGTGCCATCATACTTTTGAGAATCCTTAATATGGGCTACATAGGGCTTCGATGCCATTAAATGATGATACGCGCAAGTTTGCGCATTAGAAGGACCAAAGGCGTCAACTTTTGAATCTACGCCTTTCGGTGACCATTTAAGCAAACAGGAGTGTAGTAATATTTAAGTATATTCTTGGGAATGCCCATTATGGGCCATGGAAGGCTTGGAGATCATTAAACAACGTTTCGCGCTACTTTGCGCAATTAAAGGACTAATTGCGTCAAACTGCAAAAGTATGCCGATTCGTATGGTAACGGACCTTCCGGAATATGACCATGAGTTAAACATACCCTAATTATCCTTTTTATAGCTTAGATATAGGCTTAGAGGTGTTTGGTGCGCAAAAATAAACTTTTACGTCATGCAGGGACTAAAAGTGTCAAAAAGTGCACAAGTTTGCATTTTCGCGCATATCTTGCAATCTGAATATATCCGGACACCCAAAAATTTATGTAAGCACTAAAATATTTTATTTTAGTGTTTGGCTTGATAAAATTCCATTCGTCGCGTCGTTTGGATCGTTTTTCGCGTCCGTCCGTGTTTCGTCGTAATTAAACGAACAACGTGACCGTACGACCAAACGAACCGACATCCGTCATGTTTTTGAGCATGGTTGAAGTTAAATATACTTTAACTTCCTTATAGAGCTTAGAAATGGGGTTAACGGGTGTTAGATGTGCCAAAACTCAACGATACGCGTTCAGGGGCCAAAACTGCCAACAGTTGAAACTTTGAGTTTGCTGACCAGATCCTTACGGACCGTATGCCAAGGACCTTACGGTCTGTAAGCCAACTGCCAGATACGAAATTTGCTTGGAGACCACTCAAAACCCTTTTAAACCAATCCTAATCGATTCCTTGGGCTCCAAATCAAGTTGGCCAGCTGCCATAACACTTGTAGAAATCCTAAGGACCCTCCTAACACATGTCATGATCCAAATCATGTCCAAAAACCTATAAATAGTTGGTGTATTCATTCATTTCATTTGCCTTTTATCATTCCAACTTCTCAACTCTCAAATCTGGAACTCCTGATCTGATTGGAACTTATATTTTTGTAGAAAAGTTAGCATGGACCCTTTGTAAGTGCTTTAGCCCTCTCACTAGTTCAGTTTTATGATTTAAGAACCAAAAGGTCAAGTATCGTAAATTAGCTTTGACTTTTGATTTAAACTCTGATGGTCCAGCCACTGATCGAATTGAATGTGGGTATGTGACCATATTTAGGTAGGTGATTAACCCCTAAAAGGGCACCTCCTAATTCCTTCGTTTGCTTAGTTAATTGTCGGGTCAAACCGTTTAGGTAAAAAGTCAAACTTGGCAGATTTATGAATATTAATTAAAACTGATAAACCAGGGGTCCTAAATTATATTTTAACATTCTAATGACTTGGTAATTAGTATTAGAACATGTTTGACCAGGTCTAACCCGACAATTATCGGTCTAAGGTCAGTTTATAACCGAAAGTCGCAAAAGCTTGACTCTTGCTTTGACTTCCAATTCTGACCCATTCAAGCTTAATTCTCCCATGTTTTAAGCTTCCATTAGGACCATATTATTCAGTAGTATAACCCTCTAGAGTTGTATTGCATGGTTCCTTATGGTTTGAATTATATGCTCTTGTTTGTTAATATGCTTATAAATGCCGTAAATGCCCTTTTGACATACAAATGAGATTTTTAGAAATGTGAGAGGACAAAAACCTTTGCTACTGATATTTAGACTTGTCCCAAAAATTTGACATCAGTTCTTGGTCCCAAATAGGAGTTATGCTCGATATCGTAATTAGAAGCTTTTTATTAGTTAATTTGTGATATCTTGCATAATGCATGTTTAAACTTGGATTTTGAACCAAAACTCATTACCTACAATTAAGATATTATTTTTAGGGAATATTAAGATTTTAGTCAGATTATTATCTGTTTAAAACATAGAGTTCTTGTATAATTCGGTTAATGACGATATGTAACGCCCCAAAAACCGGTTATTAATTAAAATAAATGAAAATGAACAAAAAGTAACCTAGTTGATGGGTTATGATAAGAAATAAGTTAAAAATTTGAAATAATGCTTGAATTAAATACTTATCAACTTAGAAGGGGGTAATGTGTAAAGTTCTAATAATTAAGGATTTATAATGGGTAAACCCACAAACACACACACTGTGCGTGGTTTGGATCGATCAAACAGGAGGGGAACAAGGTGAAACCCTTGTTCTCCAAATTCAGCAAATTGAAGTGGAAATTCAAGGATAATCCAATGCATGAACTCCGATTTACACTCATCTAAACTCGATTATTGAAGTGGTAAGCTTAATTTTTCTGAAATCACGAATTGTAGAATGAGGGGTTCAACCAATCTCGATTTCTTGTACCATATATGGGGAATCTGAGTTAGAATTGCCTCCTAGAACAAGAATCATGTTTGATTTTAGGTTGCATGAAAGATTGTAGTGAAAACCCACTTTGTGAAATTGTGTTATGATTAAGAAGATCATAATGATTGTGATTGTATGTTATCTTGATATATGATCTAGTTTGTAATGCTTGAATGTTAGATAAATTGATGTAGGAGGAAATAATTATGCAAAATTAGAATAAATATGAATGTTGGGTGATGATGAACTAGTAAAGATGTGCTTTAGAGACTTGTACCTTGTACCTTAATTATGATGCCTACCAAGTGTTTGATGAAATGCTTAAGAGATGAATTTATGAGTAACTTGGAAAATGGTAGAATGAAGTAGATGAACTAAATGAATGAATGAATGAATGTTGTAATGTAGGCGTGAAGGAAGAAGGTACAAGCACTAGGAAAACGGAAGGCACGCAAGACCGAGGTATGTTCCGTGCATACAAAACCTTACTTAAATTTTGTTTATAATTATGATGAACAATCCGAGTTATAATGAATATGGTTATTAGTAAATGAATAACAAACTCCTTGTGGGTTTGATTATGCTAACGAAGGTTAAGATAAGCTATGCAAGTCGACCGGTTCGAATTGAACAAGTCGAGTAAGAATATGGTACCATCCGTTTAGAACGGGTGGTCATGAATGCACTAAGGAATGTATGAAGTTCGATTCGTTTAACGGATAGAACGAAGGATTTATGCTGAAGGCAATCAACCCGATGTTACCGGGTCGTAAGTGTACCATTGCATCTCATTATGAGAGTATATGCCAATCCATCTAGTTGGGTAATCGTAAGCGTAAGAGAAATGAAAGAGTATAAATGAATGGAATTATATTGATGTTGTTGTAAGCGAATCAAGTATTATGATTAACTCTTTAAAGTTTGTTGTGAATGTAGGTAAATCCTCATCTTAGGCGACTTGGAGAATTGGAGCGAGCACGTATTCTTGATATGTCATGCCAATCGCTTCCGCTAGTTTGCTTTAATGTTTTGTGTCAAACACTTGTTTATTTTGCATAACTTTGTCAGTAGTCATACTTTTCAAAACTTGTTGTTTTGGTTTTAGTAGTATGTTGTCGAACGAACCGTAGTGTTGTATTTAGTTTTGATTATAAACTTAACAGGGGTATGCTCGTCTTATGGACGGGTCATGCCCAAATTTTGTTAAAAGCTTTTATGAATGTTGTTAAATGTAAAGTCTTTTAATCAGTAAAGTTGTTATTTTATAAAGACGAATAAGCGGTCCTTACACGATAATACCCTTTTTAAGCATAAAATGAGATTTACAAATGATTTAAATGCCAAACCTTTTTCTACTGATTTCAAACATTAAATAAATTATTTTGGGCATTCAAAACTGATCAAAACCTCAGATTCACATAAACATCTTAATTATCGTCAATAAGCGAGTTTTACGCTAAATATGTGAATAGTATGGTTTAAAACCATATTTAACATCTAAGACTTGTTACCTACTGAATTTTTAAACAAATTTAAATATTATTACAGTAGGTATAAGTTATGAACTCAGGTTTCCAAAAATGCCCTTAAAAGCCTATGTGAAATGACCAAAATGCCCTTTCGGGACATAGTTTGGTCATAAATAGTAAATTTCACATATGTGTAATATCTTACTGATGTAATGAGATAAATTAAATATTTTTACTAATTAGAAAGGACCAGAACTTCAGTTTGTTATAAAATCTCTTTTATGAGTATTAAAATTACCAAAATGCCCTTACGGGACTTAAAATGGTTTTAAATACTTTTTGGGCATATATGTTAACATCCTACTGATGTATTAACATATTTTAAGAATAATAACAATTAAGACTTGTATATAGTTCATTTGGTTACCCGTTACGCATTTATGCGTTCGGATCGGTTTATGTGACTAGTTTACATATATTAGCCGAAACGGGTTTAACCTTATCATTAAATCCTCAAAATCCAGAATGTGTTTAGTTTACCCATATTATACAAGTATCCAAACTTGTCGGGTCTAAATCACATTCTATTCCGGTCAACGCTTAATTTAGCGTATCGTACCGCTTTAGATACTTTAAGCTAGTCGGTTTAAGTCTACGACTTAAATAAGACCATTAGCATTCTGAATTGGTTATATATTACCATCACTCCAGACTAGAGCCACCCGGTAAAAGCTACCTGCATTTAGATAAATTGGATACGACTGAGTTATTATGCTGTGAATCAAGTATTAGCTCAGGTAAATACTTTTAACTTATTTTTCCCTATACGGGCTTGGGATACGGTATCATAAAATACCGCTTGGTCGGGTATGAGATCATTTAGTCGGATTGTGATTTAAATAAATCTGCATAACCCGTTTTAATCTGTATTGTTTGATAACATAAACATTGGGGGTTAATGACCGTGTCCTGGATATCCTCGGCTCATTAAAGTTAAAAATGGCCACGACCTATGCACGGGGTGTAGGCATACACCCGACAGATGCAAATGCTAAAATATAAATAACCCACATTTTGGGGATAACTCCTTCATGGGTTTTGTAAGTGGTGAGTCGGTTAATCATGACCGGCTTCCAAACCGGCCCCATATGTATGACAAACATGTGAAACAGTATACAAGATTTTATTAAAGATTGTCCCAAGTTATAAATGGTTTGTGTCTTGTGCACTTAAATCAATTTTCATAAACTCTTTTCAAATGAGTCGGTTAATTGTATTTACCAGTGAAAACTGACGTATTTTCCAAAGACTAAGTGGCAGGTACTACTCGTAATAGGCTGGGAGTTGCTCGGTGTCAAAAAAGGGGATCTTGCAAATCCTTAAAGATGCCATAAAGTCTGCTTAGCTTCATTTTATACATTCTGTAATGATCCACCTGTGGATTTGATATTACAGACTCGTCTATAATAAATACTTTGTTATTTTCAGACATTGAGTTTGTAATAATATTTTTATTCCAAGACTTCCGCTGTGCTATTCTGTGTATGTTTGACCATGATGATATCAACTACGTCACGATACTCTCCACCGGGCCCACCGGTAATATGTGGAAATATCGGGGTGTGACACATAGGCATATTATTTCATTGAAATCCTTTTGTAGACACATTATTTTATCAAAGTCCCCTGGCGGACATAATAATTCATTATAGTCCTCTCAAGGACATATTATTTCATCATAAGTCCCTTCGTGGACATGCTGATTCATTAAAGTCCCTTTTATGAACAAAATTATTACATTAAGATCCCTTGTGGACATGATATTTTATTATAAGTTCCTTTAAGGACATATTGTTGCATTAATAAGTCCCAATGAGGACGTATTTTTCGACATAAAGTCCCTACGAGGACAATTGTTTATTAACATCCCTTCATGGACATGTTATATCATAATAATCCCAATGAGGACACATCTTATAGTCCCTTTACGGACTTATATTTCCTTTTAGTCCATGCGTGGACTAGAGTTGTTTAAAGTCCATGTGAGGACATCTGTACAGCAAAGCCCTTTTGTGCGCACACTGTGCCAATATTGTCCTTTTATGGGCATGTTATTTCATTAAAAACCCTTTGGGGATATGCTATTTTGAAATAGTCCCTTTGAGGACATGATATTTCATTATAACCCCTATATGGACTTATAATATTTTATAGTCCTTATACGGACTTATATTTTTCCTCTTAGTCCTTTATGGACAAATATATTATTAAAAGTCCTGATTAAGGCACTACTGTAGATTTTCCTAATGATTTATGAAAAGTTTTGAAAATTTTAAGTAGGTATTCGTTTCGTCCTTTATCCAACGAATAGTTCCAAATTTTACCCGAACTTTATCGATCAGCTGAAAATTTCAAAAGATCCTCTTAATGGTATAACCTAGCCTATATGTCTATGAACATGGCTATGATGGTGAAACCCTCTTAAGATAATTAATCTTTGTTAACATCTGAGAACATGTTAACACTCCTGGCAGTGTGGCTTGAGAAACCACACCAGCAGTCAAGGCATTGGATTACGTCCAAGCCTTAAAGCCTATATGATCAGAGTAAATTATGGAAAGTATCATCAATGTGATGATCATACCATAAACATCCATTAGTGGTGAAGTGCCTACGGGCTATACTTGTTGTCTAATAAGACAATGACAGTTGTGGTCTATGAACCCCTGTATAAAAATGTTGGACTATGTCCAAACATAATAGTCTATATGATCAATGCGATCATGACTAATATCATCTAATACGATGATCATGTTATTTAACATCCTTTAGTAATGTTTTGCCTACGGGCTATAATATATTGTCCATTTGAGACATTGACATTGTGATCTTTATGATTCCTTGTCTAAGGTGGTGAGCTATGCTCAAGCCAAATAGTCAATATGATTAATGCAATCATGACTTATATCATCTAATATGATGAACCTATTATAAACATACATTAGTGATGTTTCGCCTACGGGCCATATTATATTGTCCATTTGTGACAAAGACATTGTGATCTTTACGATCCCCTGTCCAAGGTAGTGAGCTATGCTCAAGCCTAATAGTCAATATGATCAATGCGATCATGACTAAAATCATCAATACGATGATTAAAATTTAACATCCTTAATGATGTTTTGCCTACGGGCTATATTATATTGTCCAATTGTGACAAGGCAATTGTAATCTTTTATGATTCTTTACCCAAGGGGGTGAGCTATGCTCAAATCCCATAGTCTATATGATCATTGAGATCCTGACTAATATCATCAGTATGATGACCATAATATTAACATCCCTAGTGATGAAATGCCTACGGGCTATACTTTATTCTATTGTCAATAAGACAAAGATAGTGGTGGTCTTTGTGATCCCCTGTTCAAAGTGGTGGGTTATACCCAACCCTAATAGTCTATATGATCGATGTGATCATGACTAACCTCATCAACATCTTAATCATACTAAACATTTATAGTAATGTATCGTCTACGGACTACATTATATCGTCCATTTGAGACAATGACAGTTGTGACCATTATGGTTCCCTGTCCAAAGTGGAAAGCTATGCCCAAGCTTCGCAGTCTGTATGATTAGTATGATCATGACTAATATCATCAAATACGATGATGATATATGAACATCCATTAGTGATGTCAATTGGTTTTACCTTTGTGCCAAATGAATCGTCTTTCAAGACAATGACAGTTGTAGTCTATGACTCCCTGCCCAAAGGTGAAGAACTATGTTCAAACCTTGAAGCCCCTAATCCAATAAGATTGCGGCTTATAAATTAATGTCCTTGGTGACAAACCTACGAGTTATATTTTAAAGTCATTCATGACAAGCCAATGTGCTATAAATCGTCATTCGTGATAAGTTAACATACTAAATGTTAACATCCCTGATAACAGGCCTTTTGTGCCATATTTAAATGTCCTTTGTGACAAGGCCTTCGTGCCCTATGATCATTTATGTCCTACATGACTAGGCTTTATGCCATATCTTTCTACGTCCCTCGCGACGGGCTTCTATGCCATATGTGTGTGTATATATATATAATAACAGTCATGTAAGGCTAGCTTTCGAGCTATTCATAATCTTCCTTGTGACATTATAATCCCCTGTCAAACAGGTAATGGACTCGGTCCAAACCTTAAATGCCATTGATGGTATAAAACCGTGAAACCAAATAGACAGAGTTTCCCCTCTGTTCCACCAAAAGTTACAAATGACAACCACTGAACCCCTATTTATAGGCAACCACATTCGTCCATACAGGTTAGGATGGATGGGCCACTTCGTATGAAACGCACCTTGGAACGAACAGGGTTGTCCATTCGCACGAAGTGCACATTCGTGCGAATGTGACCTTTCACTAAAACTCATATTTCTATCACTCAAACCGATACAATTAACTACGACTCGATACATTGACAATTATGAACATGATTGACGGAAGCAATAAACATAATGCATTCACAGACTCCCTCTTGGATATTGCTGCAATCAATCTTTATCGTAGCCAACCATTTTCTATCTCTGAGTCTTCAAAAATCTTTGACATTTCTGAATCACAGACTCCCCCTTACTTCTTGATTGACAGACTCTTCTTACATCAGACTCCCTTTTAGTAATCTCCCCTTGCTTTAAGTAATCTGCATTTGATAGTTCAATTTCAGGATCATTTCCTGGCTCTCCGAGCTTTCTGTCCATTTGAAATTGAATATTAAGCTCCCCCTATTAAACAACTTTCTAACTTACAAATCTCAAAATTATATTTGACTTTTAAGCATGACTATTTTCATAACCCCTCACAGATAATCAAGTTCAACTTAATGATCTTGACTATCCAATTATTTACCAAGTCCAAATTAATGACCTTGGTGACAATGTCAAACAATTTTTGATTTTTCATTTTAAAATTCAAGTTTCAAATTAATGAACTTCTTATTTCAAGACATGTTCAGCATACTTTAGATTTTGAAATTCAGCTTTCCAACATCGGTTGTCGAAACAAAAAGAGAAATAAAATCTTTTTGGATTTTGCAAACTTTATGTTAAAACACTCCTAAAATCTTTTTGAAATTTTATCCGTAAACGAACGAAACAACAACATATTTACAAATTTGTTGAGTTGTGTTAGAGGATCATATCAGATATTGACACATCACAAGCACCATTGATCTATATAAACTTTAAGTTTTAAACAGTTCACTTAGATCGTCAGTATACTGATCCACTTAAATTTTCACACAAATTTCAATTGATTCAAGATACGAGATTAGTGTTTTAAAAACTAACTTAATCGCGTGTCCCGTCTCAGAATATACTCTCGTATCAAAATTCACTGGATTCAGTCTTACATGTGAATATACCTAAATGATATTTGTCTTTGGGTTAGTGCGTGGCCTTGAGAGCTCAGGTTAGAACTACCGTTCACACAAAGAGATGAAGGCTCGACTTAAGGTATGTTCCACTTAGTAATCTTCTAAACATCTGCACTTGATATACATCTTTCGATATTCTCAATTTTTATGGTGCGTAGGGGTTTAAGCGTGAAAGTATTATACAAAGTCTAGACCATTGCTGACGCAAAATCAAAAGATCAAGTATAATACCCCAGATATCAATAAGTATAAAGACCTAATATCTCAGAATCAGGCAACATCTCAAACGAAATTTTGGAGTGCTAAGTCCATATATCCGAGAGATGTTCCCCACAAAATAGGAAAGTAATTGAATTTATGTTTATATCTCGAAATCAATCTACTAAATGTGTAAAAATCTACTGGCATATCATCAGTGAGACCGTTTATCACTTTTTAATTTTCCATTTCTTTAGCATGTTGTGATCGTCTACTGATGTACTATCATTTCCTCTTTTTACACAAAACTCTTTTTCTTTATACACACTCAGTAAATTGTTTTTATATTTTTTCAAATTTTCAAACTTTTTCAAATTTTTCAATTTTTAAAACTATATACTCCCCCTAAAATTCTAAAACATTTGACAAACCGGTGTGGACAACTTTATCTCGCCATCCTCTGCTTTACATGCTCTGTTAAACATTTTTCACCCCCCCCCCCCCCATGATCACAAAACATTGATATTTTATATTTTGAAACCATTTTCAATTCTAGTTTTATCATGTTTTGATTGTTCAGCCGTGAGGGTTCGACGTATTCATTTTTATTTTTTTAAAAAAACTTTAACAATTGAAACCAATCACATCATGTTTTAACCACAAACACATTATTTCTCCTCATGTGCCATGTTGTTCCGTTGACTTTGCTGAACTTGAATTGTCCTCCGGAACACCTGCACAATCACAAACTCAATCATTTGAACAATGCAAGCCAGGCCTGCTTGACCTTGGGTATTTTGACACAATAAGATTTGTTCAATTTCGGAAAATCTTTTTCGTTTTTCACAAAAACATTATATTTCTTGACTCCAACCTTCTTGGTTGAATCGTTTTTTCTCTTTTCACCCACATAAGTAACTTTCTGTTTCATCACCAAGTTTGTCCATTTGAAACATGCTTTACATAAAACTTTGAATCATTTTGAATATTTCTTTTTGAAAATTCACCTTTTTTGTTTTCAAATTTGTTTTGGTTCAAACTTGGGTGTCTTTTGTTTGACAACATCATATTTCACTTTTTTTTCAACATACACGGGCTTCAGATTTTGTGGACATTTACGACAAATGTATCCAACTTGTTTGCATTTAAAGCATGTTTTCTTTAACACATATTTAGCTTGTTGTTGTTGCTTCTTTCGAGCATAGAATTCCTCATTAGCCTGTCGATTAAATTGGAGTTCTTTCTCTTTTGCTGAACTTGTTCCGTAAACAAAGTTCATCTTCTTCTGAACATTTGACTTTTCAAAACTTTTTTTTGATTAGTTTTTTTATAACCCAAACCAGTTCGTGTGTTTTGCTTTTTGTAACTTGAATTTTCTGGTTTGTTATAAAAAAGATTTCTTGCCCTTCACATTTCTTGTTTTTCTGGCAAGTTTTTCAACTTCAGACTTCTAAATTTCCACCAATTTAAACTCTTTATCAATCTTTTCCACAATCACATTTTGAATCGGAAATTCAACATCTGAAAACAGTTTATGAGATCCAATCATTTGATATGCTAACATTATAGGATCATTATCTGGTTTTGTCTCAGATTCAGACTTTGAATTTTTCAAACAATTATTGTGAAGACTTTCTTCATCTTCATCTTGTGATGTGGAATTTTCATTTTTGGTGGAATCATTTTGATTTTCTTCTTTCAAAACATTTTCAACCACATTTCTTACCACCTTTGATTCACCAGCATCAATATTTTCAGGCATTTGAGCATCTTCATTTGAAACAGATTTTAATTTGATATTCAGTGCCTTTTCCATCTCCTCAAATTGTTTTTGACAATACTTACCCATCATAGGAGGTGGAACCTGATGATACTCTGACCCTTTGCCCTTGTTAACATTTTTCTTTTCATTTTTCTTTTCAGAGTCATTATCATCTGGTGATATGTTAAAAATACGTTCAAGAATATATGAAGAATCATGATAACTCTAAATTTTCTTATTCTTCTTATCTGTTTCAGCCAATTCATGTTTTAGCACAACAATTTGATCAAGATAAAAATTTACTGTCAATTGTTTATCTATATATCTGGCTTCAAGAAATCTGTCAGTTTCAACATGTTTAATGTTTCTTTCTTCAAGATGTTTAATACTTTCCTTCATTTTATCATATGCTTCTTTCATTTTGAATTAATCAAATTTTAGCACATCATTGTGTCTTTGCAATTCTTGTACATTTTTGTCTTTTTGAACACATTCATTGCATTTTGTTGAACACTTTTGTTTCAAAATTTCATTTTCTTTTTCAAAATCATTGCATTTTTGTGTCAGCTCATCTTTTTTTTTTTGTTTCAAAATCTTTTCCTTTTCAAGAACTTCTTTGCATTTTTAGACATCATCAACATTCAGAATTTATGAAACTCGGACAATAGTGGCTTTGGTTAACTAAATTCGAAAGTCTCTAGCAAACCAGGACCTATCTTCCAACTATATAACTCTGACTCAAGTTAATTTCATAAACCCGGACTTTAACGTAGTAGAATCGGACAAGTGGGGCCAAACTCGGACATCTTCTCAACATCCATGTTAAGTTCGGAACCCCCTTAGAGAACTATATTAAATTTGGACTCTAATGATAAGTCATGACTCCCACTTTTTGTTTGTGAAAACCCTGAGCTTTCATTCATTAAACCCTGATTCTTGTGTTTCTAATAAGTTCGGACTATAATCACATTAGCATACTCGGATAACTAAGATTTACATAACAAACTCTGATAATCGCATATAATAGTAAACTCGGAACAAGTAAAAGTTGAATCAATTACGCACAGTAACACAGAACAAGCAAGCATCGCAGTTTCACAATAGCAGTTGCAGTTTTATGTTCAAAACCCTAATCAACAATGAATCTAAACAACAGTTCTAGTATGTCAATGGCATCCTAATATTAGGCAAACAATTACATCATCATTCACAAACCATTGCACGTTCAATCAGAATAATTAACTAATCACAGATGATTGTTTGGATGTCTAAGGTTTACATGAAATTATATGAACAAGAATAGCAACGTGTACATAAACACTTACCTCAGATTCAATCTAATGTTTGTTGATGAATTGAAGGATCAGAGGATAGATGATTGTGGGTGGAATTGGTGAAGCCATAAATGATTAGAGAGATGAGACTATCGTATGATTGAGATTGTGAGAAGTGTTTAGGGTTAGTAGTTTATTATAACATCCCTAATATTCATAACACACCCTTAATTATCTAATTTTACACAAAAAGCACATAACATCTTCCAGTTTGCAATTACAACACATAATTCAAATATTTGCCATGCTACGTATAAGATTTCGTATAAACCACCCGTTTATATTAACATTTCTCGAAACGGCGACGTTTTGGTTATAATTGGTTGACAGAGAGTTTGGGAAGTGTTGGTGGTTAAGATGAAGAAGGCGACGGAGATTAGTAGGAGGATGAGAGATGCTGAAGGGGTATCGACGATGTTTTAGGAGGTTTTGTACGGAAAGTGGCATTGTCGGTGGATCAGAAAGTGTTGGTTCAGATCTGTAATGATCGGAGAAGATGAAGACAGAGAGTGTGTGAAATGTGAATACGTGTTAAAAGCTTTTGGGGGGTTGTAGAGCGGTAAAGGGGGTAGTGATGAGTTGGGTTTAAAATACAATTAAAAGTATACGTCAAGTATGATTGGAGAGATTCGATCGTCGTAGATTGTGACACGTGCCGGATTGAATTTTTGATGATGTGGCAGCCATATCAGTAAAAGGGTGGTAAAAAAAGCACAAAGTGAGAGGGGTGTGAAAGTGGCGTTTTATAATAATAATAATAATAATAATAATAATAATAATAATAATAATAATAATAAATTAAACAAGAACCAATCAAAACTCACCAATGAAATGTTGTTACGTCACCACACCATTTGCCCTCCACGCCGGTGAAGAAACCACCGCCCCCAACACAACACCACGCCACCCCACGGGGCGGTGTTCCCGGCGTAGGGGTGTTGCCATGTCACGACAACGCTCACCACTCTGTGTGGTCTAGGTAGTGGTGTCTTAGATTGAACTTTTTTTTTAAATATGTTTTGTGTTATAAATTAAAATGAGTGTGTATTTTATCCCATAATTATATCTTAAAAATAGAAATTGATGTAAGATTTTATAATTTAATGTAATTGTATAATATCCATTTGTGTTTTTTTAGTAAATTTTAATATATTAATTTGCGGAAAAAAATAAAAATAAAAAAATTGGGTTGAACGGTTCGTGTTCGGGTTCATATGCATGACACGATTTTTGGGTTCGGGTTGAACCCGCAAACACGACCTGTTTAGCACCCCTACGTCTAATATCATATACAAAATTTGAGAGTAAACTGTCTGGAATCTTCGGATAAGAGTGTTCTTCAGGTTGTTTTCTTGGGTTTCGGTTTTTTTTTTTTTTTTTTTTTGCGTCGGGTTTAATGAAAAACATCGTTGTTGAAGATGTTATGTGGTTGACTGAACAACACCCTTGTTTTCGCCTTGCGCTTGGACCATGCTTACAAAAACACATCTGACTTATAATAAAAGACTCCAAATAAGGACACATGACATTCTCTCCTTCAACCTCATAAATTTTATTTATATTTGTTTAATAAACTAGGTTAGAACCCCGTGTAATGCACGGGTTGAATAAATGTAATTTTATATGCCAAATAATAAACAATATATCTTTAAAAACCTTGTTTATTACACTGGTTGAATAAATGTAATTTTATATACCAAATAATAAAACAATATATCTTTAAAAATCTCGTTTATTACATGGGTTGAATAAATGTAATTTTATACATTAAATAATAACAAAATTATATCTTTAAAAGCATCGTGTATTGTGTATTGTATGGCTTGAGTAAATTTAATTTTATATATTAAATAATGAAAAAAGTTACATTTTTAAGAACCTCATGTATTATATGGGTTGAGCACATGTGATTTTATATAGCAATCAATAAAAAGTTATATCTTGTTATATCTTTAAAAACCCTGTGTATTATAAAGCCTTTGGACTAAACTGATAAAATGGCCCAAATCACAGGGACTAAAATAACATTTAACTCTTTACATTATATTAATTTATATTTAGTGTACACCCATTAGTTTTTTTTTATTATATAGTATAGATATAGATTAATTGAGTTAATTACATAGTTAGTGCATGTGGTTTGCACAAAGTAACATACTTAGATACTAATAGTTTAAAATCACATTCTAGGGTATTAACTTTTCATTTTGTAACGTTTGGAGGTATTAACGTTATTTGTAGTTTTAAAATCACATTAATACCTCCAAATGTTACAAAATGAAAAGTTAATACCCTATAAGGTGATTTTAACTATTAGTACCCAAGTATGTTATTTTTTGCAAACCACAGGGACTAACTATATAATTAACTGTAGATTATTTATATTATAAAATTAAATTCTATTTATGAAATAGTTTACAAAATTATATTAAAAGTTAACAAATATATTGTACTAGGTTAGAACCCCGTGTATTACACGGGTTTACTAAATGTAATTTTATAGACTAAATAATAAAAATAATATATTCTTAAAAAACTCGTGTATTGTATGGATTTAACAAATGTAATTTATATACCAAATAATAAAAAAAATTATATCTTTAAAAATCTTGTGTAATACATGAGTTAAATAAATGTAATTTTGTATAGTAAATAATAAAACAAAAAATTATTTTTTAAAACCCTATGTTAATACGGGTTGAATGAACCTAATTTTATGTACCAAATAAGAAAAAAAAGTTGTATCATAAAAAACTAATGATAACATATTAATACAAAGTTTGGTTTTCGTAATAATAAGAAAAAGGTGCACAGTTTAACATTTCCAACTCGAATAATGTTATAGTATATTAAGTTAAATTATAAAAGTTACATCTCTTTATAACCAATATATATATTTTATGTTTATATTATTTTATTCACTTTATAACCAATATATCTATGCTATGTTTATATTATTTTATTCAATAAATATGGTTACTTCAATTGAAATATATTTGTTTACTTATATATTCACTTTATAACCAATATATCTATATATCTATGTTATGTTTATATTATTTTATTCAATAAATATGATTAATTCAATTGAAATAAATTTGTTTACTAATATGGTTACTTCGATCAATCAATTGGATAAATAATTCAAAACCCTACATCAATGTTAGATAAAATTTGAATAGATTATCTTTAAATTATTAGGCAACAAACAACCATGAATTATTCAGATATTGAACAAAAGATATTATCACACTTAAATAATGTTTATAAAAAACTCAAATTTTGATAGCCCCGTTGATTGACACGTGTCCCCAAAGAGGTTTCTTTTATTATATGTATAGATATCACTTATCAAATATGTATATTAATATGATAAGTATACTATAAAGTGATAACGTAAAGAGATGTTATAAATATTATAAAAGGGAAAAATTAAAAGAAAAGCAAAAAGATTATAAGATTAAATTTTATATCTAGCGAAAAGTATATAAAAAATCAAGATATTAATGTAATAGCAACCAAAACATTTATAGTTATCTTTTAATTAATATTAATTATAATTAAGTAGGAGATAAAAACTAAAAAATATATTTTTTTAAAAGATAACTAATAAATAGATGGCTCCAATGAATGACATGTGTCCATTCATTGGTTTCTTTTATTATATAGTATAGATTTCTTTTAATATTAATATTAGTTAATAACCAATACATAGATATCACTTATTTTTATCCTTATCTTTATCTAAAATTAATAAATAACTTCAATTTTGCAATTTAGACCCTTTGTTTTTTACTTTAAACCGAAGTTTTTCATCTTTTGCAATTTAATCCCAACTCTTTTTTATTTTCAATTTTGATCCACCATACTTTTCATCTTTCCCAAGTTTTTCGTTTCGTTCTAAATTTTGCGAGTTAACGCACCGCAACGTGCGTGTGGGGTTTAACATTTTTTCTTATATTTTTTTCCCGTTTAACTGGCCCGTCGCGTCACATCTATTTTTATGCGTTTGACAAGTTCGTCCAACACACGGGTTTTTGATGGACTTAGTTATTTTTTTCTATGTTTTACGTTTCAGTTTAATTTTTCAGCAACGAACGTGCGTGATTCAGAGATTTTACGTCTGCTTTTCGCTCGGCGTTATTTTTTTCCCGTTTTTATTTATTTTGTTTTTACGAGTTTTTCTGATGTTGGTGGTCGCTGACAATGGTATAGTATTGCTACTACTCAACACAGTTTTATGACAACCGTTGCAACGCAAAGGCTTAATACTAGTTTAGGATATTATGTTGCAAATTGATAATGAAAAGGAAGGGTAGTTACACAAATACATGTTTAACATAGAACGTAAAGCGTTCAATTATTATTTTTTTCTAAAATTGTAGATTAAAGAGTTGATTTTTTACACCTAAACCACCTATTAACTTGAACATATAAGAATTTAAATCCACACCACTTTATGAGGTAATCACCATACCACTAAACCACTAGGTCCATTTGTGTTTAGACCGTGGAAATGATATTCTTACTTTGCGTCTGCATTTTATACAGAGTAATGCAATACAAAGTTGAGCATCACTATTCTTACGCTAGAAAATGTATGCCAAGGTTACACTTTAGGGGTTAACTGTATCTGCACCACCGTAGCTCCGTGACCCATGAGTCGGTGTTTTACCCATGAGACGGTGTTTTTACAAGGTAAACATTTGCGGTAACTGATCGAGAAAGGGAGACTGAGAGTAGAGAAAGAGAGGGTGCCGTCCAGTGGCGGACCGACAAATTATTTGTTGGGGGTGCAGATGAGGTGTTAAACCATATTTTCAAGGGGTGCGGTCGGATTATTTGCCTAAAATATAAACTAAATTTTTTTTTTCAAGGGGTGCGGCCGCCCACCCTGGTCAAAGGGTAGGTCCGCCCCTGGTGCCGTCCGTGAGGATCTCCAACATGATATGGTCTGTGGGAGAAACCATTTTAGATGCTCTAACAACATGATAATGATCTGTGGGAGAAACCATTTTAGATGCTTTTACTACAACCGACTTTTTCTGACATTTTTTTATGCTTAGGTCGCATTCATTTAAAAAGGGGTGCTCGAAAGTAGACGTAGCACTGGAGAGAAAACGAATGCTTCTAAATGACAAGTGAAAACTTTATATGACAAGGAACGTTAGTAGACGCTTAAAGGTGGATGTATTAAAGATGCTCTAAGTGATAAATCAAAGTTAATATTAATCAAAAGGCAGAGACAAATACCAACATTTTTCATGGTTCTGCTTATTAAAATAAAAATATAACCACATTACAAATAAACCAAAATAAGGTCAAGCATTTGAAACAAAAACATATAGTAGGAAAATAAAGAACTACACACCTAGCGGATCAGCTAATATCCAAATGACCTCAAAACCTTCACAATAGATCAACCAGCGGAGCATCTTCGTTGAGGAGCATCTGATCAAAATGCCAAACTCCTGATATTGCAAGAAAATCGTCATCTCTAGTGACCGAATAATAATTTGATACATTCAATTTTAAGTGAAAAATTGGTTAGGAATAAGTTTACCGTGTCCTTTGCCGACTCTTCTTAACTGAGCAACATATTCAGACATCTTTTTAATCGCCTCGACCTTTTAACAAAATGAAAAAAATTATCAACTTCCCCTTGTGGCGCAAATGAACTACCGGATATTTATAAAGTAGTCGAATTTATAAATTATATTTCTACCTGTTCACCCAAGAAGTTGTTTTCAACAAAATCAGCTAATTGGACATCATTGTTCTTGTTGGCTACCTGTTCTCTCATCAAATATCACAATTCATACACCCAAATCCCACATTTTCTTGATCTTCATATTAAACACTAATCGGCATACACAAAATACAAAAGAACATGTCATACCGCTTGCACGTGTAGTAGTTTCTCATTTGTTAATTTCTCCAGCGACAATGCAAGCTCCATTGCTACAAAATAAACAAACCAATGAAACATAATTATTCAATCAAGAGTAAAATGCCATTTTCGTCCCTAAGGTTTGGCTAGTTTTGCGACTTCCATAGGTTTGTTTTTTCGCATATGGATCCAAAAGGTTTGAAATCTTGCTATTTTCATCCGTCTCGTTAACTCAATCCATTTTTCTCCGTCAGTACAATGGTATTTTCATTTTTTTGTTAGGTTATTTGGTCTTTTTCACTTTATGTACATCAGAGCCGTCCCCGAAAACTCTTGAAAAAATTTAGGCCTCGGGCGACGAAAAGAATTGGGCCCAAAATTATGGTTAAGGGTAAATGAATTACAAAATAAAAACTTAGTGATGGAGCAAAGACTCGAACTTAAGACCTTTAAATTATTTTGGGATGGTTTTTGCCACTACACCACCAATATTTCTTTTGTACAATAAGCGGATGAATATACTAAATATATAATTTAATAAATATATACAAGCTTATAAAGACATTTCGGGCCCTTTGAAATTTTGGGCCTCGGGCGTCGGCACGGGTTTGCCGGGCCCAGAGCCGGCCCTGATGTACATTATGCTAAATGCTTGTACATAAAGTGAAAATGACCGAATTGCCCTTTAAGTTAACAAAAAATACGGAAATACCCCTTACTAAACAGAGAAAAATGGATGGAGTTAATGAGCCGGATGGAAATGACAAGATTTCAAACCTTTTGGATCCATGCGGAAAAACAAACCATTGGACAAAGTCGCAAAACTGGCTAAACCTCAGTGACGAAAATTGCATTTTACTCTTCGAATAATAATCAAAGTGATTAGCATCAAATCAAGTAATCCACAAGATCTTACTTAATGCAATGTAGCGACTAATATTTGGGCAATCGAACATATCATAACACAAAACTTACCATAAAGTGCATCTCCTTTCTCTGCATGATCAAACTCGGATAAAGGCATCAAAATAGATTGCAACTTCACTTTCCCACCGCGTTTGTTCTAAAACAGAAAAACTTTATGATTATAATCAGTGACAACTAAGTGAAGAAATGCTAGTATCAAACACCTGGTATTCCATAAACTTTTCAGCATGTTCCCTTTCCTCTTCACTGGACTCCTTAAAGAATCTGTAAGTATTTATGTAGCATAGTCAGGGTAAATGTTGTCACACTGATTATTAATATATATTAGAGTTAAATGCCATTTTAGTCCCTGTGGTTTGGGCCATTTTGCCAGTTTAGTCCAAAGGTTTCATTTTTCGCATGTGGGTCCAAAAAGGTTTCACCGTTGCCATTTTAGTCCACTGGGTTAACTTCATCCATTTTTTCTGTTAACGAGAAGGGCAATTCGGTCATTTTATATGTAATTCTGTTAACTAGAAGGCCAATTCGGCCATATAAAATGACCAAATTGCCCTTCTCGTTAACAGAAAAAATGGATGAAGTTAACACAGTGGACTAAAATGGCAACGGTGAAACATTTTTGGACCCACATGCGAAAAATGAAACCTTTGGACTAAACTATCAAAATGGCCCAAACCACAGGGATTAAAATGGCATTTAACTCTATATGTTATTAATTGACATGACAATGATTTTGGTAACTAACTTGGCTAAACCCTTGAGAGCAATATTGTCCCTATCGAAGTATGCATACATGGCATGGTACACGTATGAAACATTGTACTCAACACTGAAAGGAACAAAATTATCATTAGAAACACGAATAAAGTCACCATCAAGAAATCCATAAAAAAATCAATTAAATGCAATATGACAGTAAAAGAAAAGAACCGAGCTCGTTTAGGCTTGAGCTCAGCTTGTTTAGAACTTTATTTCTAAAGATCGAGCTCAACTCACTTGTTATGTATTTAGTTATTTTATTTAATAATTATTTACACATATATTTTTATTTATACTTTTCATTCATAATGATAATGATAATCAGCTCACTTTTATTATATATTTAGTTATTTTATTTAATAATTATTTACACATATATTTTTATTTATACTTTTCATTCATAATGATAATGATAATTATTATATTAATATATATTCAATATATAGTCAGTCTAAAGATCGAGCTCGTGCTCGGCTCATTTATTATATATTTAGTTATTGGAAAATTGGTATTTAATAAACCAACCTTTAACCAGTTGGTAAATAATAATCCAACATACATAATTGATATATAATAATCCTACCTATCAACATGTTGGTACTCAATGAACTTTCGTTAATTTTTTTCAACTGAAGTTAGTTTTTAAGTTTTATTTATTACACAAACAGTCCCTGTAGTTGTAATTTACTAGTTTTAACTATTTTACGAAACAAAAAAACCACTCGAAAATCCTCCTTTTCCTCGATTTGAGGTTTATAAAATCGTTAAAATTAGTAAATTACAACTATAGGGACTGTTTGTGTAATAAATAAAACTTAAAAACTAACTTCTGTTAAAAAAAATTAACGGAAGTTCATTGAGTACCAACATGTCGATAAGTAGGATTATTATATACCAATTCTGGAGTTTGGATTATTATTTACCAACTGGTTAAAGGTTGGTTTATTAAATACCAATTTTCCTTAGTTATTTTATTTCATAATTATTTAAATATATTTTTGTTTATACTTGCATCCATAATATTATATTAATATATATTTAAATATTAAAATAATAATTCTATAAATAAAAAGCTCATTCAGCTCGCAAGCCGGCTTGAGCTTGTTTTTTTAATGAGTTTCAATAAAAACTTGAGTTCATTTAAGCTCTACTCAATTCGATTTTAATTAGCTCACCAACATATGGATTCGTTCATACAAAAAAATAGATAAATGCAGAATATTGTGTTAAATATTATGTAGTAACGTACACAGTCACAAGTCACTTATATCTATTCAAAAAGCTCTAATAAAATATGCACATAACTAGACCACCTTATATTCTCATAGTTCTTTTATCAAACACCTGGCATTAGGGATGAGCATTAACTACCTGGTGGTACCGGTATCGAACCGGTACCGGGTATATTCGGTACCGGTTCCTATTTTACTCGTTTTTCGGTACCGGTACCGGTATTTTTGGGTAAAACACTAGTAAAGTACCGAAAGTACCGGTACCGGTACCGAACCGGTATATTCGGTACCGGTACTGGTACCACTTTTCAACGTTTTTCGGTACCGGTACTTTCGGTACCGGACCGGTACCGAGCTTATCCCTACCTACCTGGCATGCATAACAAAAAAAAACAACAAATTCAACCTACAAAACAAAAAACCGAAAAAAAAACAAAAAAAAAAACTCACTTAATCTGCTCGTTAACAGCAGCTTCAGATTGATCAGCATACTTTTGACGAGCAAGAGACTGTTGAGGACCATTAGGAACAAGACTGAGCTCCTTTTTCACTTCCTCAAACGGTTCAAACACCACACCTGTAATCGTTCTACTGTTCGGAGAACCACCACCTTTCGCCGCCGCACAAACGATCGCCGGCGGAGTCCAAACGACACCGTTTCCGGAAACGACACCGTTTTGGAGGAAGAGAGTTACAGGAGGTTTGAGAAGCATGATTTTAACGATAAATTGAAGTGAAATTTTGAGTGATAAACTGATAAAGATGAATGAAAGTATATATAGGCTAGTTATCGGTGGGTTTGTGACCGTAGGATGGGGTGACACGTGTAGAGACGAGATTGAATTGGTAGGGTGGGCGCGTGGCTGCCTTGTGGTATATCTGTAGATGCTTCAGGCTTGGTTGTTATTTTTTGTCGTCACCGAGTCACCGTTTTGTCGTTTGTGGATTAGATAAAATTATTTATTAAACTAGTGCTTCGCGACAGGTAGGGGTGCAAAAGAGCAGAGTCCGAGCTCGACCAGCCTCGAGCTCGAGCTCGATTAATTTATGAGAGCTCGGCCTCGAGCTCGGCTCGTTTATAAATTGTAGTATAAACTTTTGGCCATATTCAAAAAGGCTCGCGGGCTCGATAAGTGAAGCTCGGGCTCGAGCTCGAACTTTTGGCCAATACTCTTTTGAACGACAAGAAAAGATTTATAGGAACATTAGGTTCTAGGTTCGATTCCTACAGAAGATTTTTTTTTCCAGATTTAATGAGTTTCTCCCTGAATTGTTATATAGGCATTATTAAATATAAATAAAACAAATAATAGACTTTTTAGGCTCGCGGGCTCGATAAGTGAAGCTCGGGCTCGAGCTCGAACTCGGTTACTAAATAAGCTTATTTTTAGATTCGAGTTCGGCTTGTAAACAAGTTTAAATAAGCTCGGCTTGTTTACACTAAAGCTCGATAAGGCTTAACGAGCCTAACGAGCTTCACATGTGAGGCTCGAGCTCGATAAGCAAACGAGCTTTATTTTAGGCTCAAGCTCGGCTTGGGCTTGATAAGGCTCGGCTCGTTTTGGGCTTTTTCTCGAGCCGATCATGAGTAGCTCGCAAGCCGCTCGGCTCGTTTGCACCCTAGCGACAGGTTTGAAACATAGATAAAAGTAAGCAAATTGTGAACATAACGATAAAAACTGCGTTGGAACAGTATATCCTAAACTTACAAAAAACGTTACGTCGTTTTATACGAAAGCCAAGTTATTCGAATAAAATTTACACCACCATAATATATAGAAAGATAAACATTGATTGTAAATGAAAGTTAGGTATTAAAAAAATAACCACTATTTACAAGCAACCATAGTTGTTATATTAATAAAACTAGGTTTTAATGCTGCGCACCGCGTTGCGGCACGACAAAACTAAGTCATTGTAAAACTATTTATTACGACTAAATACTTGGTTGTTATTAAAGCTATGCTATTTAGTGTCTTATTTTTAAGTTCACAAGTGGAGTTTTCATACAACAGAGCCGTTGGTAGCAAGCGAGTTAGTAACTCCTGGCGATGGCGACTATTGCGATGTCTAAGCATTCACTAACCCAACAAATAAGGAATAAGAATTGTATAAATACAATCAGAAAAACGTGTGAAAGAGGAGAAAAAGGAAGACGACGTGAAGTTATGTAAGCATAAAATGGAAAAAAAAAAAAAAAAAAAAAAAAGAAGACCCCATGATTTGAACTTGAGTCTCTTTAAAACACATACAACCACAAAACCACTCCACACATGATAAATAATCTACCTAACTTTGAAGAAAATTGATATATATACACACACTTAAAAAGGATATAGGGGAAAAAAGTCAACAAAAGATGACTTGAAGTTATGTATATTTACTATTCATGACAACCAATAAGGAAAGTTTACTATTCATTATGATGTGACAACTACTATTCATTAGCTTTGTTTTTTAATATATAGGATAATAGTTCGCTAAAAATCCGAATTTTTCAAAAAAAAAAAAATCAAGTGTAGTGACTGAGCCTCGATCTAGATCGGGCAACTATTGATAAAACATATTAGCCCATAAAATATATTAGCCCAATTAACTTCGGCCCAAGGAGTGCCAATACTCTTTTGAACGACAAGAAAAGATTTATAGGAACATTGTTCGATTCTTACAGAAGATTTTTTTTCCAGATTTAATGAGTTTCTCCCTGAATTGTTATATAGGCATTATTACCTAGTGAAGATGGATTTGATCTGATGGTTCCGCTGGTGGCACGATAATACTTCAATGGTCCGTCAGTGATCCAAATTTGTTGTTAAAAAAAAGATGGCCTTCAAGCAATTAGCTACACCAATTGAATTACAAAAGATTATACAATATACGTAAACAAACAATTAAAAATACGTAACAAAAAAATTCAAAACAGTATATTACCATTTTAACTTTAGGGACTTGTATATGTATTTAAACACATTATTTTGTTAACATGGATAACTTAACTCTCAATAACTATGAACACACATCTAATGTTATACCTCAGTGGCTCAGTATACCATGTACATCTAGGAGATCCCAATTAGGTAAAAACCACAGTATATAGAGAGGAGCAGTATTGTATAATATTTTATTTCGATCTATGATCATTAGTATAATAAAATCCCAAGTATTAGTTTAATCATTATAATAACATTCCAACTAATGAATATACGGAGGAGTCTTATCTAATTCTAATAAAAGAGTCATATTAATGCCATATGGCATTTTCTCATTCAAAAGTCTTATTAAAGCCACATGGCATTTTCTCATTTAGTTCACTAATAATATATATTTATATTTCATATGCATAAATATTATGATGCATACTAATAACAATAAATATGTCATAAGGTTTTTTTTAGCTATTTCTTATTTAGTAATTTAAAAGTTTAATATTTCTTTAAGGACAATAGAGATGTTTTAATTGAAAAAATAATAATTAAAAAAAGAAAAATAATAAATTATAACAATAATAAAACTATCAAAATAATAATAACTTTTACATTTTAAAAGAATATATATAATATTGAATTAATTTACCCAATGAATTAATATTAATTAAGAATAGAGTAAATTACACAGATTGTCCTTTAATTATACCCTAAATTGCAGTCCCTGCCCTTTCCCTTTAATTTGTGCAGGCCATGTCCTTTAAATAACAAATTTGCACACTCCTTGTCCTTTGCTCCAAACCCCATCCAACTACCCAGTTAAATGCCATCATGTGCCTCTCACATGATGGGTAAATTTGTAAAATTACCCTCCACCTACCCTTTAAAACCTCTGTAGTCTTTCTTCCTCCCAGAACACACTCTCAAAAACCCTTCACTCCACAAATCGATAGAAACCCTAATCAAATCGATCAAATGCAATGACGGACACTTACGAACTGCGACCAAGGTGGTCTATTCGTGCAAACGTTGATCAAGAAACGGTTGACAATTACTACAGTGAGTTGCATTTCCTCAATTTCCGTTAAAAAATATATGTTTGGCTGTTGAATTTCTGAAAAATTTATACTTCTATCTATTTAATTTCAGGGCGTTTTCCCCATTTGTTCGCTATAAAGCTACATCATGGTGGTTGTTTCACTAAGTTTCCAAACTTTGAGTATGTGGAGGGTAAGCACAACTATGTTGATCAGTTGGATCCTGACTTTTTTTCTGTTCATGAGTTGGATTTGGTATTGAAAAAGTTAGGGTATGCAACAGATGTTATTAGGTTTTATCATTATAAGATACCTAATCAGGAACTAGGATTTGGCTTTCGTGCTCTAGGTAGTGACTTAGATGTTATTGGCTTTTGCAAGTACACAACTGATTATAAAACCATGCATGTTTACACTGAGTTTGAAGTAACAAATGTGCATACATATTTCTATACCCCTGGAAAAATTAGGATTGCTGAAGTTGGTGATGGACTGGATGATAATGTAGATGAAGGTGTTATTGATAACAATGTGGATAAGAACCTTAGTACTTGTGATGGTGCATATAAACCTGTACTTGATAACAATGTGGATGAGAACCTTAGTACTGGTGTTGAGATCATTAGCAAAAATCCAAGGATGATGTTAGGCTGGCATCCCTTAGCAAATGATTTAGGTGAGAATAATGATAACAATGCAAAGGATAATGTAGATGAAGGTGTTATTGATAACAATGCAAAGGATAATGTAGATGAAGGTGTTATTGATAACAATGTGGATGATAATGTAGATGATGGTGCATATAAACCTGTACTTGGAGAAGGTGATAATATTTCTGTTGAAGAGAGACAAGCACAAGAAAGTTCAACTTTTTTTGCAGATTTCATGAGTGAGTTTGATCCCTTCTTGGGTCTAAATGACAACATGGTTAATAATGAACACCAAAACAATGCCAAGGCTAATGTTAGGCATGTTGTAGATGATAGTTTAGATAAAGAAACTAGTGCAGAAGATGAAGATGATGACAGTGACTTTCTAGGCGATGACACAGCTAGGGAGGATGTAGAGGTAGATATGAGGGATTTTAGACTAAACATTGATGAGGGGATTGATGACAATAATGATGCAGTTGGTGATTTAATTGATGAAGATGTTTTAAATGATGATATATTAGAAAGTGGAAGTGAGTCTGATTTGGATGAGTCTAGTGCTAGGAAGAAAATGCTTAAGGGTTTAAGGAATGCCAATGAGAAAAAGAGCAATTTCTACCTAGGACAGATTTTTGGAAACAAGATAGAAGCCAAAGAATTAATCAAGCAGCATGCTGTGGAAACTAAGAGGGAACTTAGGATTGTTAAGGATGATAGTAAAAGAGTGAGGGCTGTTTGCAGGGGTCAGTTACCAAATTTCCAAGTTGATGCACATGGTATCCATAGTCATTCTGATAAAGGTGGTGTAAAGACGAAGGGTAAAACTGTCCAAAAAAAAAGAGGCAATGATAAAGGACATACCATGAAATCTGCATATAATGAAGTAGGCCATAAGATTGTAACAAGGTCAAAAGGAAAACAAGTGGAAGATTCTCCTGGTAGTAAAGACAAGCCCAGTGGGGACAAAAATATAGGTGGGAGAGGTAAAAAAGCAGACCCTCAAAAAAAGGAGTGTCCTTGGATTATTTTAATATCTAAAGAGAGAAATGCTGAGACTTGGATGGTAAAGACTTTAATGACTCAGCACAAGTGTCTCCAAACCAGATCTGTGTATCATTGCACCTCTACTTTTCTTTGTAAGCAACTAAAGGAACAAATTGCAGAAAATCCTAATATTCCTGTGAAGGCACTTCAGGATCAACTTCAAAGGAAATACGAGGTAGAGGTTTCAAGAATGAAAGCTTTCAGAGCAAAAACAAAGGCACTTGACCAACTTCATGGTGATTATCAAGCACAATACAGTCTTCTAAGGGATTACATCTGTGAACTTTACAAAACAAATCCAGGTACTACAGTTCAGATTGAGGTAGAACCATGTGCAGATCACAGGTCTCTGACCAGAAAGTTCAAAAGGATTTATGTGTGTCTAGGGTCACTGAAGCAGGGGTTTAAAGCAATTGGTAGAGACTTGTTGGGTCTGGATGGAGCTTTTATAAAGGGTCCATACCCTGGTCAGGTTCTTAGTGCTGTTGGTGTTGACCCTAACAATGGGATATACCCCTTAGCCTATGCAGTAGTTGAGGCAGAAACCTTGAATTCTTGGACATGGTTCCTTCAGTGCCTTGGTAAAGATCTGGAATTGGAGTCTAATTCAAACTTTACCTTCATTAGTGACAGGCAAAAGGTCAGTCCAATATTACTTACTCTTTTGATTTAACTGTTACTTGTGTGTATGGTGCACTTAAATGTGTTATTACAGGGCATAATCCCAGCACTGCAGAAGGTGTTCCCATGTGCTGAACACAGGTTTTGCCTAAGACATGTTCATGAGAATATGAAGTTGAGATTCAAAGGAAAAGAATACAAAGATAACTTATGGAAGTTAGCAACATCAAGCACTGTTGAGTACTTTGAACAAAACATGCAATCCTTGAAGGCATTCAATGCTGAAGCACAACTATGGTTGTCTGATATCCCACCAAAACATTGGTCAAGATCACACTTCTCAGGTTAATATTATCTACACTCTAATAATTAACATTCTCTTAACATTGTCAATGTTGACTGATCTGTTATCATGCAACAGGTAGGGCACTATCAGATGTGTTGTTAAACAACATGTGTGAAGTTTTTAACTCAAGGATAATGGATGCAAGAGACAAACCTATTATCACCCTTTTGGAGTACACCAGGGAGTATCTCATGAGAAGGATTGTGAATGTGCTTAGAGTTATGGACAACTGTGATGGACTGTTGACACCATATGCTCACAAGAAGTTTGAGGAGATTAAGTTACAAGCTAGTAGGTGTTCAGTCATGTGGAATGGGGAAGACCATTATCAAGTTAGAGGCCCTGCTGGATTTGGTGTTGTGGTGGATTTAAAAAGTAGAACATGTACATGTAGGAAATGGGAGATCACAGGGATGCCGTGCAAACATGTTGTGGCTTCGATATGGAACAAGAATATGTATGGTGGGAAAGGAACAGAACTACCTGAGACATTTGTCCATCCAGTGTACACAATGGATAGGTGGAAACAGGTATACAAGTATAAGGTTTTTCCAATCAATGGGAGGACTTTGTGGCCCAAGTCTAATGTCCCTACCACTTTAACACCACCAAACCATCACAAGCCTATTGGTAGGCCAAAAAAGGCCAGAAAGAGGTCAGCCCTGGAGTTGGAGGAGTCAACAAAAGATGGAAGACTGACAAAGAAGGGAACCACGAAGAACTGTTTGAAGTGTGGCAAAACAGGGCACAATCGCAGAACATGCAAGGGACAGGAGGCATCCTAGGAAGTTTGATAGTTTGTTGGACTTAAAACTATGGTTTTTATGTTTTGTTTACATGTTTGAAATGTTTGGATTGTAAACCTTTGTCTTTTGTTGGACTTAGTTATGTTATCAGTTGTGTATGTTTGGAATGATATGTTATGGTGCAGCAGGCGACGTATTTTATTGCAGGTTTATGATGTGTATGGTTTGGATTTTGGTTTGTGCAGTGCAGGGTTTCATAGTTTAGGTTGGTTTGGTTTGGTTTGGGTTATAGGGGTGTGATTCGTTTGGCTTTTGGTTTGTGCAGCAGATTACATGACATTACATTAAGAAAAAACCAACTAAACATAGGCTTGCAACTTACACATTAAAAACCAACTTGCATTAATCGACTTGCAACTTACAAATTACATAACACTTTCAACTAAACATAGACGAAACCAACTAAACCTGCACATTACAAAGCAGAGTAGCATACCAACTTTACATCACATTACATTAAGAAAAAACGAGCAAACACAATGAAAACAACCCAACTCATGATCAGAAACACCCAACTCATGATCAACATCCTGTACAGGTTCATATTTGCAACTTGTGATGTTTCAACTTTAGATGCTAAGTGTTGGTTAAGAATGGCTGCTTTTCCACCTTGTGATCTTTCACCAACCGCGGTATCAAACCAGCAGATGAATCCACATCTAGGGCATCCATAAAACCTTCTCCCTGGGTTCTTTGAAGTACAAGATGTCCTAAGAGTCGCTGCTGTTCCACATCTGCAATAAACCATGATTTCGTGTTTATAGTTTGATGAGGGAACTGAATGTAAGTGAGGAAGTGTTTATACTTGATGAAGAAATCAAAACCCTAATTTATGTGGGGAGGAAGAAGGCTCCTGGGGTTTTTAATGGGGTTTTAAAGGGTAGGTGGAGGGTAATTTTACAAATTTACCCATCATGTGAGAGGCACATGATGGCATTTAACTGGGTAGTTGGATGGGGTTTGGAGCAAAGGACAAGGAGTGTGCAAATTTGTTATTTAAAGGACATGGCCTGCACAAATTAAAGGGAAAGGGCAGGGACTGCAATTTAGGGTATAATTAAAGGACAATCTGTGTAATTTACTCTTAAGAATATATATACATATATAAGGGAGGGCGGTGCACCAAGCGACTTCGACAAACATTCTATAAAATGTCACCTGACAATTCCTAATGTAATTGAGCTTTTTAAATACAAGTTAATTTGATCTATAAGCTTTTTAAATCTAATATGAATTCTAATTCTAATAAAAAAAAGTCATATTAATACCACATGATATTTTCTCATTCAATTCACTAATAATATATATTTAAATTTCATATGCATAAATATTATAATGCATAATAATAATTATATTTTAGCTATTTCATATTTATTAATTTAAAAGTTTAATATTTCTTTAAGAAACAGCTGCTATGTAAGGTTGGCTGGTTTCTAAAAAAATCAGTTTTTACGCATGACCAATAATATGTGGCATTATCCAGAATAAAAAGTAGAGATGACTTTAAGCTGTTGATACTTGCTGAAGATGGTTAAATTACAAACAAAACTACAAATATCGTGTATAAAAAAGTGTTTAGAAATTTATAAATGTAATGTCTATCTTGATTTTACATTGTTTGATTTAATAAGAATAATTCATTTATGTAAATTGGTTTACATATTATAAAATTACATTATTTTTGTCTTCGAATCCGTGTAGTACGCGGGTTTATAAACTAGTTGTATAATATTTTTTTCTACTTCTGATTATTAGTTCAATTAAAATAAGCGAATTGCTTAAATGTCTATGATAACTATGTAAATAGTGGTTACTAATTTATTACTCGTAGAGGGTAGTGTTGTAATTCATGTATTTATATATAGGTATGTAATTAAAATTAGTTTACCTTTTTGAATATGGCCAAAAGTTTATACTACAATTTATAATCAGCACACTGTTACTACTAGTATAAATAAACACTAAGGTGCTGTTTGTTTTTTCTGCGGCAAAAGGTCTGCAGTCTGCGGACCACATCTGCAGGCATCTGCAGGAGAAGAGGTGGACCAAATGTCTGCAGTCTGCAAGGAGAAGAGGATTTGTTTTTTTTCTACAAAAACCCCTCTTCTCTTCTCTTCTTACACACAAACACACACAGACTATTCATCTCTCTCTGCCTTCATCTACCACCACCACAACCACCGCCACCACCTCATCTACCACCGTCCACCTGCCACCACCACAACCAACAACCACCGTCAAGCACCACCGCCCCCTGTCTCCTGCCGCGAAGCCAAGCACCACCGCAAACCCACCACCCCCGCACCACCTCCGCCATAGCACCACCGCCATCAAAACCCACCACCGCCGTCGTCTCCTGCCGCTCCCTCTCTCTCTCTCTACGATCTCTCTCTCTTCTTTCTCTCTCTCTCTCTTTACGGTGGTGGTGGTGGCAGAGGAAGTGGTGTCGGAGGTGGAGGTGGTGGCAGAGGAGGTGGTGTCGGCTGGAGGGAGAAGAGGAGAAGAGGTTTGCAGACTTGGGGACATGTCTGCTTGGGGAAGAGGTGGGGAAGAGGTAAAATGTGAGAAGCTCTTCCGGAAAACAAACGAGCTGCAGACCTCAAACGTCTGCGCGCATCTGCGCGACGCAGACATAAGTGGCCAGAAGTGCTTCTGGCCAAAAAACAAACACCACCTAAGACTCCACTTCCTATATGAATTTAGAGCAAAGTACACTCTCAGTTTGTAGAGTTTACACCTAATTGAAGATTCAGTCCTCATTTGAAAAAAAAAATCAATAATCCGGTACCTGTGGTTGTCAATTGCTAGGATGGTTGCAAAAGTCGCTAGGCGCTCCCTAGTCGGTCGAGAGGGGAGTTGAGGGTACTCGACCTAGGCGGAGAGTACTCGGACATGTTAAATTATAAGGAAATTAGTTTTCGGAAATTAAATATATACAAAACTTTACGAATATTTATCACGAAATACGTGAAAATAATATTAATTCTTTGATATAATAGGCATACAAATTATGTTTTACTTTTTTTTAAAGTCAAACTCGGCCCGAGTTGACCTATTAGATCTGATTTTGGTCGAGGTTGACCGCATTTGGTCGATTCCAAGTAATTAGGCGGAGTTGAAAAAAGTCACCTCGACAGCCTACCTTGGAGCGATTACTCGGGGAGTACTCGGCCTTGGAGACCTTATTTTACAACCATGATTGCTAGCAATCAAGTCACTGGGACAAACATCTGTTAGTCAACCGGTAGTTGACTTGGGCATTAATATCTTTTTACTTCCAAAACGAAGGGCAATATGGTAATTTTGCATTTTAGAAACACTTATAACAAATACCATCCATCTGAAAGCCCTCATTTGCACATTTCTATCCTTCCACCAACACCTCCACCATAACACCTTCAACCACCAACATCATTATCACCGGACCACCTCTACAACCTGCAACTAACCATCGCAAACGACCTCTACACCATGAGATCTTTAGCTTAAATTGTGCTACAAAGTACAATTTGATGAACTGAAATCAAAGAATGGCTATTGAATTACAGTCGAATTTGACATTTATTTATTTATTTAATTTAACACCCCTTTAAATGCTACCTAATAACATGTTGACCCAACTCATCTTCGCCTCCACTTCACTTCCATCTCCAACAACCACACACACACACTTCTCTCTCTCCCTGCAACTCAACAATGGCAATCTGCCACTACCACCACCCCTTCCCACCCACCCCACCCCCACCTTCGCCTAGCCTCGTCTTTCCGGTGCAACCTCTCGGTCACTTCAACTCCAAAACTCAAACCCCAACCCGTTACACCTCCGTCAAATCCTTTTCCCCGGCCATCATCGCCAACTTGGGTCCTCGTTCGACTTTTTGGGCTGCGCTGTTGACGGAATCGGAGACTTCGTCACCCTCAAAATCAAGCCACAAACCCCACCGGGAGAACTCTCAATCTCTAATATCACTAGAACAGGTAACTCTGCTAAAAATTTAAGCAAAAACCCTAACTGGAACTTCGCCAGAATAGCCCTTATTTCTATTATGAAAATGCTCAATATTCGATTTGTGAGTCTCTCTTTAGAACTAGAAAAAAGGGTTACCGTTTGAATGAAGATCGAATGCCCATAAATTTGTAAGCTCTCCTATTTGCTGAAAGATGGCTATGGTGGAGATTTTGTTGAAGATGATTAGGAGTTGCAGGCTTTATAAAGAGACAACAAACATTCGGTGTTGCACTTTTAGTCCCTTAGGGGCTTTTTAGTCTTTTACTATAAATACCAACGTTAAACTAACAGACTGTAACGCCTCGTATTTTCCATATTCCTATTTTTAGAAATTCGTAATCAAATTCTATTTTTAGAAACTTTACATTCGTATTCCAGCTCCGTTATCACAATTCGAGGCGTTAATCTTAACAAATTTCCATACTTTATACATACGCATGTTGCATACAATCAATCGTTAATTTCATTTTTACTTGCAACCTAATACTTGTTGTACATTCGAAACGCCATTCATACATTCTCGACACACAAATTATACTTACATGCGCTTTACATACTTGAAAACATGTCAAATTACCAAGTTTTAGCATAAAATGATAAGGGAATCAAAATTCAGGGACCAAAGTGTAACAAAACAAACTTGGACGGATCAGATGGGGAGCCGCGTCATGCCACCCCCACCACCTGGCCTTCGCGTGACGCCACGGGGTGCGATCCACAGAAAGTTGTTTCCCTTGAGCTGGTTGGCCAATTTCCCTCACTTCTCTTCTTCCCCAATCATCATGCAATTTCCTTTATTACTAAAGCCTACCTCCCCATTATATAAACAAGCCTCCACCATCCCATTTTCACTTTCCCAACTCTCTTACACTCTCAAAATCACTCCCAAATCAGTTGCAAACACAAGAAAAGGACAGAAAACTCTAAGTCTTAAAGTGAGTTCAAACTTAAATTTCTTCATCTTTTCGCCATCTTTTCTTCCACTTCAAAGCTTGGAACACCTCTAGGAGTGTTTTCATAAGTTTACCATGGTAAACTAAAGTGGAACATCACCATATTGAGGTCCAAACTTTCTGTTTTGGAAGTTATATGCTGTAAACTTTTTATAAACTTACTTTCCTATATGAATCTTATGCCTAACATGTTCCTAAACTCATCTATAGTTATGGGACTTGTTTGAGATTGATTTTTATAAGTTTAGAGGTGCAAATACCCTCTAAACATTTTTGTTTTGACAGGGTTTAGACAACCTACAAGTGTTGAGACCATTCAAGTTTACCATAGTTCATATGGCAAGACTTGTGTTTTGGTAAAGGTGTGAACCATGGGCATATTTAACAAAAAAAAATTAACTGAGCTAGCGTTAAAGGACATGACGTGCAACATTTTGAAACATTAAGTACAAAAGTCATCAGTTTTAAACACAAAGGACATCACTTGAAAACGGGTATAAAGATAAAGGACAAAATTTGAAATTCACTCTAAAATATATATTAAACTGAAGTCTTGATGTTAACCTGTTTATGGCTAAATGTCATGAACATAGGTTATCTTATCTTTGATCTAAATTACTCGTTTTGTATTCTAATGGGCACATTAGGACCCATGAAATCACATAAAATCTTAATGTCGAAACGAGTGTTTAAGACAAGATAAATATTTTCGTATACATACTTTTTATATACTTAAATTCCGAATCCGAATCCTTCGCCAAATCCGAATACTCACACATATAAAACTAAGTTTGTTAACTTAGAACGGGGAGACCAGAACATAACACATTTTTTAGGGAAATTTCCTTTTTTACCTTTGTAACATTTTGCGAGTCCCACTTACATCATGTACGCAGGGGTGTCAATCTAACACGACTAACACCCCTGCGTACATGATGTAAGTGGGACTCGCAAAATGTTACAAAGGTAAAAAAGGAAATTTCCCTAATAATTAGGCCGGGTGTTATGGTTACACCTCAGTGCGCGACGGTGATGATTTTTACATCGGTGGTTAGCAAGATCAAGGAGGGTAAAAGATGACCTTAACACAAATGAAAGGCAGGGGATGAAAGATGGAGTAGAGTGGTGGTGCGGCACTGAGTTGATGAAATATAGTGAAAAGTGAAAGATGATTTTAAAGTTGAAAAAGGGCCAACGATGATTTTAATTCGATAAGATCCTGTTGATGAGAACCATGTAACATGTTCTCAAATCAAAATTAAAGAAAAATGATCAATTAGAAGTAATGGATGTTAATCATATAACCCTCAACAACTAGAACTAAAAGGCTGAACTTTGTTTGTCATAATACACATACATAACTACATTGAACACATATACTTGATGCGAACATGACAATACACGCTTTTTTGCTCTACTGGAGTGCGATCAAGTGAGTTGTACACGAAGAGTGGGTGAGTTTATGACAAGTAGTCAATAGTTATCTTAGATCAACAGTCTTCGGGTGTGTTTTCTTGAAAGTTTTAAAGTTAATAAATGTACACGTGGAAGGGTGACATCGTTATTAAGTAAGTAGAGTATCACAACTACAACCCACAATAACTGGATTATCAGTTTCAAGACGCAAATCTAAACACCCGTACAATATCATATACGTAGAAGGTTGGCATCGTTTATAACCAAACGTTGATGAAAGGGCATAATACACACGTACACAATAATGGAGGCAAGAGAATCTTGATATATATTGAGATTAATAATATAAAGTCAGTGACAAAATAAGTTGTAGGAATAATGATGCTAAAGTAGCTAGAAAAAATAACATGAAAACAAAAACTAGAGAGGAAAAAGTAAGAAAAAGTGAAATTTGAGATGAAAAAGTTGGAAAAAGGTGAATAGAAGGATATATAATATCATTAGTCAACATGACATAAATAATCAACAATTTTAAAAATAAACAATTCATATTCAAGTATTAAGTGGTAACAACACACTTGACTATGAGAGAATGCTTCCAAATGCGGGTTGGTTACCAACCTAAAAAATGTATTTGGTGATCTTTTGAAAACGATACTGATAATTGAACCGGTCACTCTAGCAGTTTATAGGTCGGATTGGTTGGAGCAATCTGAAAACGAGATGGAGTCATAATTATTATTAGTAGTTGTTATTATGATTGGTTTTTAGTATGATACTAGATTTGTTATATAACTATTATATTTGGAGTTGAAACTATACACATATATTTAAAAAGAATCCAAAGAGCTTGTGGTCTAGTTGTATCATTATGTGTAGTATACGTGTTTGATGTTCTTCCTCAACTTATTAAATTTTCTAGCCACATGGTGGATGTTGGGGTAAAATTAGAAGTTGGTTTAGAAGGCGTGTGAGTTAACCGTTTAAAAAAAATGGCTAATAAGAAAATTCTGAACTGTCACGCTAACGCTCAAATAAAAAATGAAACATCCCTTTCCCAGGGCCCAGCCCACAAAACACTTGAGCCCAATTAGCTTTGGCCCAAGGAGTTTTAAATCAAGACGGATCCAGTAACTTTCTGAAGGCCACATACCACAACCAGTATTGGTCAGTAGCAGGCCAAGTTGAAACATATAAGTTGGAAAAAAAAAAAAAAACTTTTTATAAAAAGGAATAACACAACTCTTTTATAAATGTTCCATGACTCCTAAAATTGTATAAACAGTAAACGGCTTTGATAAGATTTAGAATTTTCAAATATGATTATTAAACAAAATATTTTAAATATAGTTAAATGCTAAAGAGAAATTTCAAAGAAATTATCATCAAAAAACAAATTCTTGAATGTAATGGCATAAATATTTACAAGTACTAGGTTAGAACCCTGTGTTTACACGGGTTGAATAAATGTAATTTTATATAGTAAATATAAAAATAAATAAATCTCTAAAAAATACTTGGGCATTACACGAGTTGAATAAATACATGTATTACACGAGTTGAATAAATATAATGTAATCTCGTAACACATATAGTCGTCTTGATATTTTTAAGAAAATGAACTTTTATTGTATAATTTACTTGTTATAACATTTTACTTTGTTTTTTCTATTTATTATAAAGTTAGAAACTTGTGTATTACACGAAATTATAAGGTTATAAACTTTTGTATTACATGAGGTTGGATCAAAGATGGAAACATAAGAGATAAGTGGGAAAAATAAAAGATTATTAATAAGCGGAAAAATTAAGGAAATAGTTTTAAAAAATGTTAAAGCAAGAAATTATGATTCAATAATAATATTTCGTAGGAGAGGAAAACGGGATAATTATTATTTAAAATTATTATTTAGTGGCAGAGAAATCCACCAACATGGTATAGCCTAGTTGGTCAAGAGTTTTCCACAAAGTGGTTTACTCCTGGGGTCTCAAGTTCGAATCCAACAAATATATGCCAATAATCTGGGAGAACACCACTATTCAAGGATTCGAACTTGGATAAGGTGCCGACATGTATAGCCCTACCGTGTTGCAAGCCAATTACACCGAAGCCTTTAAAAGAAGTAGGAAACAGACCTAGAAAAATAAATGTGAGAAAACATCAAAATGTAACATATGTCCTTAAAGATTTTCGTTTAATAATAATAATAATAATAATAATAATAATAATAAGTAAACAATACTAAAAATTATACGCTTATCAATAATCATATAAATATAAATAAATAACAATATCATTAATAATATAAATATAAATAAATAAATACATAACACTAAATAATAATATCCATAATAATAGAGATTTAGATAAACATTACATATTAATAATATTAGTTAGATATAATTAATCTAATATATTAATATTAATAATATTATTATTAAATTAAATGAGAGTGGAGTCCTTTATTAGAATTTAGATTAGATATTGAATATAATATAAGTTAAAAAACACAAGGGTAGGTATTTTTTTTTAAATTTAAATTTAAAGAGAATCAATGTGTCTGCTACCTTTTTTAAACGGCAAATTTGAATACCTGAGGAACCGTTGAAGTATCATCGTGTCACCAGCGGAATCACCTGACAAATTTGGAGTAATTTTTCATGAATTCCACATGTTCATATACGATTTTCCTAGATCCATATACTCTAATGCAACAGTTAGAAAAATAAGATCAAGTGAAACTTACATGAGTGTTTGGCTTCTTTATGGTATTTCTCCATCTTCAGTTTTGGAGATTAATCATTCATTCTTTCAGTTTACAGTTTTGGAGATTAATTATTGCATTTTGTTTAAGAGAAAAAATAAATAAGACCTGGAGCGAAGAACAATCGATGTAAACGTGAATAGTTGAGCATAGCCCAATAAAACTCACGAATTTGTTTTTAGTTGTTCTAGTGGAGACTTCCTATGAAGTCATGCATCCTAGTACTACTCCCATATGAGCAAACTTAGCTTTGGACTGTTGATGAGATCCTCAATACGCCCAAAACACGTTAATGATATTTAAGGCTGAGAATTTCTTATGAACCAAGAATCTTTCCTGGCAACGATGGTTAATATGAAATTTTCCTAGGGAGTTACAATGGGTCAATATAATCTTCTCTGTATCGTTACAATCACCCCTCTTTATGGACTCATCGTCCTCCTGGAACAACCTGTGGGGACTCACCAATCTCGATAAGATTTGCTCCACCATCTCAAACAACACAAGAATGGCTCTAATACCATTTGTAACGTTTGACCTCTTTTACCAACAATATTTTTTGTTTTGCCTCCGGTGGGTTGCTCGTCTAGAAAATCAGGCATTTTCCTTTGGTTGCTTTGGTTAAGACTTTTTAAGATGTCACTCATCCTATTACTACTCCCATCTTAAACGCTTAATTAGCTTAATACAATACGGGTTCCCTTGTTAACTAAATTTTCAATGACCAACTACAAAAACAAAGAAAGAGTATATATGGGCTTTCTACTTGGAAGAAAAATACGCTTATTTTTTTAGTGTGATATGTTTAAATTAATTATTATGCAAAAAATTACAAAAATGCTTTGTTGGTTCTACCAACGGTATGGAGTGTTACCTTAAACAACTTTCTAAACATTGGCGAACCTTAACCCCCCCCCCCCCCCCCCCAATTTTTCCGAAACCGGTGGGCGGAAACATATATACCTAAAAAAATTCTATATGAAAGTACTGTTCATAACACTACGCATCAAAAAGTTCGACCCCCCCCCCCCCGGGCATACACTAAGCTGCGTCCCTGTTTCTAAAGTAAGCCAAATTCTAGACCGTTAAATTAGTTTTGTTTTAATAAAGCAATTTATTTATAAAAAAAAATGAAATAATGAAGTCCCCCACAATAACGAGTGCATGTATATTTTGGAACAACTTGTCATATTAATCAGAAGCCACCGGATCATTTTTCTAATTCAATGTTTGTAGCCAAATTGCATGCCATCAGTCGATTTACCGTCTTAATCGTTGATAAAAGAAAATTCAAAAAAAAAAAAAAAAGCATCAAAATTGAATTTGAACATCTTTAGTTACTACAGTCATGGTTGTAAAAATCCCAACTAGTTGCTGATTAGTCGTCGATTAATCACTAATTAGAGGTTCTCCGATTAATGGCCGATTAATCACTAGGCAGTCAATGGTGGTCCTATTATGGCCAAATTTTGGCTGGATCCTGATCAAATTTCGACCAAACCTTGTAAATTCCCACCAATTACTTAAAAATTGGGCCAATGTGAGTTAAAACATGTCTACTTTAAAGGAATATTGGATTTTAATAATCCCAGCTATTCGTCGTTTGCCGCCAACAGTCCCAACTTCAAAAATAACCATTGGCAGTCCCAACTATTAACATATTGGCCTCTAATGGACCCTGACTAACAGAACCATAACGCCGTTAGTCTCCGATCGACGGAAAAACGTTTTTGGCCAGAAAACTCCTTTTTGGCCGGAAAACTCAACTTTTTCGTCCCAAACCACTTTGTAACCTTATTACGGACCTTTAGGAACATTTTTTTATTAAAAGCCCCAATTATTGAGCCACAAAACTCTTTTTTCGCCGGAAAACTTCTTTTTGGCTGAAAAACTCAACTTTTTGGCCGGAAAACTCAACATTTCCGTCCCAAACCTCTTTGTAACCTTAGAACAGACCTTTAGGAACCTCTTTCCAGCCAGTAACGTTTTTCCGGCAACCAGAAACTAACAGCGTTAGGGTTCTGTTAGTCAGGGTCCATTGGAGACCAATATGTTAATTGTTGGGACTCGCAGTAGTTATTTTTGAAGTTGAGGCTGTTAGCGGCCAACGACGAATAGTTAGGATTATTAAAATCCAATATTTCTACTTTAAAAAAACTACATATAAAAATGTGTGTGCGTATATATAACTAAAAATTATATATAAAAATCTCAATCCGATTAATCCCAATTAATTGCTAGTCAGTACTCCACCGACTGGCTAGCGCCTAGCGATTTTTAAAACGCTAACTGAAGTCATTTGCTAACATGTTTTCCCGAGTATAACTTGTTTAAAGTATTTTATATTGACGTCGAAAAAACAGATAGCACCCATTTTATGATAAGAACCCGAACTCTATTTCATCAAAATTGGTATCTTTCTTAAAACGAAGTCAAATTGATTTTATTAAGCAATTAGGCTTTTTGTTACATTAAGAAAAACAAATTTAAGAAATAATATAAGACTCGGCTTTTACTAATTAATTAAGCAACCAATTTTACTATACTAACGAAATTAGAATATATCAATTTTGAATTATTTGAAGTATAATAAAACCAAACTTTTGTTATAAACAAACAGGTTCTATTACATGACTTCCACTAAAAGGTTCAAAATCATATAGTGTCCGGTTTTGAAAGAAAAAAAAAACGGGTTCTATTAAGTAAATAACACCGAGTGAGGTTCTTAAAATGTATAATTATAATTGACACTTTTAACTCACATCAATTATATTCTTTATTTTTTTGTTGAATATGTATATTATGAATTAGCAGGAAGTTTGCTTTGAACTATCGAAATGTTATTCCTAATACTTAGGGGTAGGGTTGATCATCACTCACCACGCATTTATCACTCACAATTTTCAATCAAGTTCCGTCACGTAATCGAGCTTTATTTCATCACTCGCAACCTTTTTTAGTGGAAATGCCCATCACTCACCACCACTCCCAACAATTTCCCCCCAACCAACAGTTTCCCTCACATTAATCAAATAATAACGCGTCAAATATATACCGGAATCTAACTTCAACGCGTGATCGGGGGGGGGGGGGGGGTCGGGGTGGTGTTTTGTACTTTTCCACGCGTGAAGAATTTGTATAACGTGCAAACACTCCACCGCCCCGGGTGCCCTTATATTACCTTTATTTTGTTAATATATAAACGAATAATGGATTTTAATAATCTCAACTATTAGCCGTTGGCCGACAACGGTCCCAACTTCAAAAATAACCAGTGGTGGTCCCACCTTTTCACATATCGTAAATCAATGAACCTATTGATTCTTCGGCGGTAGTGTAAATTTTAGAAAAATTTGACGTTTTTCGATTTCGTTACCCATTTTTTATTAAACGTTACCCCTATAAGGATTTTCTAGATCCGTCACTGTATATTACACATATTCGAACCGGATTGTAACATGTAAGAGATCCCATCTAGTTATACAACAACATGAAATGAAACATGTCCCATCTTTGTCGTCTCACATGTATTATATAATTAAATGCATGTTCTATAGTGCAATATTACAATATCACACTGTTGCTACTAATATAAATAAACACAAGAGTTTACTTCCATTCATTCATACATATCTGCCTATAATAGCCTGGGTGTTGTTCCTCTTTATCATTCTCTTCATCTCTATTTCTCACACACATAAAATGGCATCGGGCCATTCTCCATGTGCATCATGCAAATTACTAAGAAGACGATGTGTCAAGGACTGCATTTTCGCACCCTATTTTCCATCGAACGACCCTCACAAGTTCGCCGTTGTTCACAAAGTCTTCGGTGCTAGTAATGTTAGCAAAATGTTACAGGTATTTGTAACATCTTCTCTAATGCTACAACCACCTGTTTTCATATATAAGAATGTGAAAACAAATAGGGTGTATCATTTTTTAAACAAAAAAAACACATGCACACTCTTGTTGTTTTCTTATTGGTGGTGTTAAAATAAATTATAAAAGATATTTTCAACTAATGATATATACACACATTGATAAATTTTAGGAATATTGGATTTTAATAATCTCAATTATTCGCCGCTGGCCGCCAAGAGTCCCAACTTTAAAAATAACCACTGTCGGTCCTAACTTTTAACATATTGGCCTCTAATGGATCCTAACTAACCGAACTCTAACGGCGTTAGTCTCCAATCGCCGGAAAAACGTTTTTTTTGGCTGGAAAACTCAAAATTTTTGTCTCGAACCTCTTTGTAACCTTGTTATGGACTTTTGGGAACCTTTTTTCTAATAAAAGCCCCAATTATTAAAGTCGCCGGAAAACTCCTTTTCGCCGGAAAACTTCTTTTTCGCCGGAAAACTCAACTTTTTGGCCGGAAAACTCAATATTTTCGTCCAAACATCTTTGTAATCTTAGATCGGACCTTTAGAAATCTTTTTCTGGACAAAAGCGGTTTTCCGGCGACCGAAGACTAACGGTGTTAGGGTTTCGTTGGTCAGGGTACATTGGTGGTCAATATGTCAATAGTTGGGACTGTCAGTGGTTATTTTTGAAGTTGGGACTGTTGGCGGCCAACGACGAATAGTTGGGATTATTAAAATCCAATATTCCTAAAATTTATAATGCTTTTCGTAGGGCCTTCCGCTTCATCAAAGAGAGGATGCGGTCAACAGCCTAGTCTATGAAGCGAATGCCAGAACGAAAGACCCAGTGTATGGATGTGTAGGGGTGATTTCATACTTACAAAACCAAGTTTCACAGTTGCAAATGCAGTTAGCCACTACTCATGCCGAGATACTATGCATCCAAATGCAACAAGAGCCACTTGCACCAACACCGACTAATGGTCTAGTCGCGGTCCACCCTACACACAACATGTTAACAACAGACCGAAAGGTTGCTTCAAATGACATATCATATTCATGTCTACACAACAACATCATTAATCAGAATAATCAACACTTCAACTTCACTTCTAACGGTGTTATCGCCTATGACGATCTAAAGAGGGAATCATCTTCTCTTTGGACATGATTATATATATATATAGAGGTAGCTATAAATCTTGGGCGTTGACTTGTTTTAAGTCTTCCTAGTTGCTTCTTGTATGTGTTTTGCATGGGTGTGTAAGTGAGTGATTCTCATTTCTCACCTGGGTTTTTGTCATTACTAGAAATAAAGCAAGACAACAAAACAAAGCAAGTTAAGAGCAGGTGAATGTTTGAAAACATAGGTAAGTTTGATGTAGTCAACCTTAGCATATGCCAATATTGATTAAAAACTATATACTCAACGTACAAAATAAAATAAATAATAAAAACTAGAATTAAGCGCACCCGCGTTGCGGCGGGGTGTAAAACCATGTCAAATAGCATAAATGCACACAATCGTCAGCGACCACCAACGCTAAAGTTGTTGCGTTTTAAGGCAAACAAATAGACCGAAACGTAGAACATATAAAAAAATAAGTATGTCGATCTAGGACCCACGCGTTGTGACGAACCTGTCAAATGAGAAAAAAATAGACGTAAAAACTTTGAACCACACATAGACGTTGCGCCGTGTTAACTCACAAAATTATAAACGAAACGTAAAAACGTTGAATCACACACGAACGGTGCGCCGTATTAACGCAAATTTAGTAAGAAACGTAAAATAGAAATTTGCGAAAGATGAAAAGTATAAGAGCTATCAAAGTTGAAAGTAAACAAGTAGTGTGGTTAAATTGCAAAAGATGAAAAGTTTGTGTTAAAATTAAAAATTCAATTTTGTGAGGTTAAAATTGCAAGAAACCGAAACATAGAACATATAAAAAAATAACTAAGTTGATCAATGACCCACGCGTTGTGACGAACCTGTAAGATGAAAAACAATAGACGTAAAAACCTTGAACTACACATGGATGTTGTGTCGTGTTAACTCGCAAAATTATGAACGAAACGTAAAAACGTTGAACCACACAAGCACGTTGCTCCGTGGTAACTCGTAAAATTTAGTACAAAACGTAAATCGAAAATTTGCGAAAGATGAAAATTAGAAAAGTTGTAAGGTTAAATTGTAAAAGAAGAAAAATTTTGGCTTTAAGATGAACAAAATCAATTTTGTAAGTTAAATTTGTAACAAATAGAATGACTTGGGTTAAGAAGTAAATTTTTTTTTTTTTTTTTGAAAACCACCCAAAGCCAAGAGTATAACTACCCTAAGCTTAAAGCTGTTGCTTATTTATAGAGTGTAATAGCAACATGTCGATTATTGGTACGTATCAAACGCTATTAGTCAAATGTGTAACGTTTTTTAGAAAAAAAAAATCACTAGATAATTATTTGCGCCTAGTGGATTCTTTTACTTTTATCATGCGTCTTTATCATGTATTTCATAAACTCGTGCTATATATTATATAACATGGTGTTATGTATAGCACAAACTTTGAATACAAGTGCGAAACGATTAACACGTTACACGTACAAAACGTGACACGACATATTAGGCTACGAGGCCATCAATCAAATAAGAAAACTCAAGATCTTTATATTTTGTATATGTACCCAATATAAACGGGACTCACAATATTCTATTAATTTATAAAAGAATTTCACCCGATCATTAGATGTGTTTTTTAATGTTTTAAAGTAATAATAATGATACATGTGTAAGGGTGACATATGTCACGATCCGCCTAAATACAATTTTTTTTTCGAGTTTTTGAAGGTTCTGAAACACTAAAGATGCGTCTAGGGCTGCCTGGAAGTTTCCGAAACAGCCTACAAGTTGCTGGAACATCTTGGCACCATTAGAAGACTCTAAATCAGCCAAGAACACTCTAGAATCCCCATGAAAACTCTTACAAATGCTAGATATTTTGTAAGAATGATCTAGAAATTAGCTCTAAAATATCAAAGATATTTATGTTTGGTTTATACTTAGAATATTCTAGATCATGAATGATCTAGAATACTTAGCCACTAGTATAAATATGTAGTGAAAGTCTCATTTGGAGATCACCCAACACATTAGCAAGTTTGTATACTTGTACTCATAGCTCACTCTTATAAACCTTGTTCTAATCAATACTAAGTTGTTTCTTTGTAAGCAACACTTGCAACCATCACTTGATTCCCACAAAAACTTATCATCGTTGGCATTGGCGGATCCAGGGGGTTTTTGGGGGTTCCCAGGAACCCCATCGGATTGAAAAAAAAGGAGAAAAAATTAGTGAGAAACTTGTATGATTTGGAAAAAATTAGTAAGGATTAGTGAGTCTTTTAAAAGGAACCCCTGGAAAAGGTTCCTGGATCCGCCACTGATCGTTGGGCACAAAAGCTTAACCTAGAACAAATTTAAGTCGCTACACGTGAGTCAGAAGTTACTCCGTCACACATAGTTATTAAGAAAATGGAATATCAATATATCCTGACTACAAGCCACGTTAACATTAACCATATTATCAGTTTCAAAACGTAAATCAAAACGCTTGTTCTAGTAGAATATATGTAGCAGCGACAGATCCAAGATTTTATTCTAATGGGTTCTTTTGGTAAATTCTCTTTAATTCTCACTAATTTTTTCTAAATTCTATAAGGTTCTCACTATTTTTTTTTTTCATTTTTTCCAAACGCACTGGGTCCTGGTAACCCACAAATGTAGGCTGGATCCGGCCTTGATATGTAGAAGGCCGGTGACATCATTTTTAAGCAAACGTTGAGGAAAGGGCATAATACACACCTATAATAATACAATAACGGAGGCAAGAGGATGTTGATGTATTATGATTAATATAGAGTCCGTGACAAAATAAGTTGTGGGAATCATGATGCTAAAGTGACAACAAAATAACATGAAAACAAATTTAGAGAGAAAAGGGTGAATTAGAAGGACAAAGATGATGATTAGTCAACATGACATATATCAATTTTTAAATATAGAAGGTTCATAATCAAGTAGAATAAAAGTTAAACTTGTAACAACCCAAGTTGACTATGGAGGGCTTGCTTCCAAATGTGGGTTGTTTTAGGTTTCAAAAGATATTACCCTATTTTGGGTTTGTTTTCTCTGCAACCCAATAAGTGTATTTGGTTCATACTTAAGTGGCAAAAAAGGTGGTTCCAACACTCACATTAATACTAGGAGTAATCATAAATATACCGACTTTCATCGCCAAACAACCCTTGAGAAACTAGTATATATCAATAAATTGCAATGAGAGGCGTATAAATCACTTTCCTAGGGGATAGCCAATTTCGTATGTCTTTTCTCAATTACGTCACTTTCAACAAAGATGTTCACTAGTAATTTCCTTAAAGCTTGAATCTTCTCCACATGAAATCACCAATATGAAGGTGTCATCCCTTGATCTTGCCGAGTTGAATTATGTACAAATTGGAAAGGGAGCTCTTGGAACTCATTGTACGCGTTTTTAGTGCTCGAACACATCATTGGTTCACGCCTTTCAAGAGGTCCCGATGACAACAAAATGCAACAAGTGGTGAGGATGTATACTTTGTGCAAAGACTTTGAAAATATGTATTAGAGACGACTCATAAACCATACCACAAACTATGAAACATTGCAATCGGAGATCTCACCATCACAAAAATTGCTGAACTAATCGTCCCGAAATCACACAAAGAACACCAGCGATTAAACAACTCGTCTGACTCTCAAAGAAGAAATTTACAATGAGTGAAAACAAATGACCTTAACACCCTTTATATATGTAAACTATCTGGAGAACAAGAAAATATTTAAACTACAAAACAAAATCCTACTAAACTTCTAATTAATATAAAAACTTCATAAATAAGACTAATTTTACTATTAGTCCCTAAACTTTATAATCTCCTCCTACCTGATCAACCGAACCACCCCAATATCGTCTCGTTCATCAAAAAAAAGCCCGACACGTCAAACTCATATCAGACCTACTTGAAAACATCAATGCTCCTGTCTAAAAGAAATTATCGTGTGTGTGTCAATGATTATATCCCAATACTTGTTTAATTAATACAAACATGTTCATATTTTTATAGTTAAAATACCAAAATTCGGCTTTAACAGGTCTAGAAAATAAATTGGGTAACCCATTACAGTGGGCCAGGTTTTAGTTGGGCTAAAAAACATTATATGTTTTGACTTTTGAGCAAGAGGTTGTGTAATGGGCTTGGTTAGTTATATCGTATATGATTATTACGGTTTTTAACTTTTGTCTCATGACCACACTTTTTAACAACATTTAAACAACCATGTCCTTTTGGATCATCACATATACATATAATGAAAAAGTGTATCGTACAAAATGCCTTAACGTACGACGCGTACGCGACGACAAGTTCGCATGTTATAAGCCGTAAAAGATATATCACATGTTATAAAAACGAAAGTTCGCACTTTAGAAAAAATACAATTCGCATGTTCAAATAAAAATCCAATTCGCATGTTCAAATAAACTACAATTTCGCATGTTGTTATTGGAACCCAAATTCGCATGTTAGTTACAAGTATTTGCATGTTGATAATGCATCGCGTACGCGTCGTACGTTAAGGCATTTTGTACGTTAACCGGCCTCTACGTATAATATCATATTTAATATCGATACGGTTGTTATAGTTCACTATGTAAAGTTCTTATATGTATTATTGTAACTTCATTTAGTATAACCATATTCTAGATCTTATTGTTTATTTCAATCATATTTTGTTTGAAAATCACTTGTCTAAAAGTCTCTTAATCACTTGTTTGTTTAAAAATATATATTTTTTTAATTTTGATATATCAAAGTTACAATAATTTATTCTACTCCATATTAAATTATAGTTTCCCATTTAACTCTACAAAATGAAGAAATGCATTGAAACAATGTCTTCTAGTTGCATTTTTTTTTATTTAGAAAGATTATAAATTGTATGGTTTATATAAAATAGAAAAAAAATGCATAGTTGATATATGTCTTCTAGTTGCATTTTTTATATAGAAAGATTATAATTGTATAGTTTATATAAAATAGAAAAAAATGCATAGTTGATATTATAATTATGCATCCAACGAACAATATAGAATTGCAAGTGTTGTCATGTGGGATTCATGAATCCCGTGCGTTCATCGGGTGGCCAACCATGCAAAACCATCGTAAGAATTTATGTCAAGTGGCCTTTCGAAGAACTTTGAAGTTTGAAGTCATATTCATGCTTTATTATATTTTAATAAAAGTGAAAACCAAAGGCTATTTGTTCCGGTGGTATCTCCACTTGTGTCCTAGTGGTAGGAGACTTCGTTTCTTCGATGGAGACTCAAGTTCGATCTCTACTCGTGTAACGACCCAAAATCCAAATGTCATATATTCGAAATATGTCCTTATGCGTTATATTATGAAATAAATAACTAGGCTATTTAACCTAGTTAAGTGCATGGTAAAAACTATTAAAAGAGAAAAGTAGTGCCAAAAATGTGTTGGAAGTAAACTTGAGGGGTTAAAGTGGATGGGGTGAAACTTGGTTACTAATTAAAAGAAAATATCAACACACACCACACACATTTCGTGTGTGTGTGTTCTGGATTCGTCCCAGGGCTCCCCAAGGGAGCCAAACCCTAACTCAACAATATTCATCAAATTGAAGGGTGAATCAAAGCTCAAATTCACAACCGAACGTGAATTAGTGATCACCAACACAAGGGGATCATAAGGTATGTTGAATTTTGATGTTTAATGAAGTTGAGAAATCTTGATAATCATCACTAGTGGTGATTTCTGTATGAATCATGAAGGTTATGGCCAAATTAGTGATGTATGCATGTTTAGGAACAAACCCTAAGCGAAGACTCTGAGTAAATTGCTAGAGTTTAGGTGTTTGGATGAATTACCACAACTGGTTAAGTGGGTTTATGTTTAATCCATGAAATGGTATGAACTTGATTAGGAATATGTGTAGTATGTGATGTGTATTTGTATATAGTGTGATTATGGTATGGAATTTGTATGATGTTTACTTGTGATGATAAATGAAAGTGATAATTAGGAAGAAACACATGAAATACTTGTACATCATGCTTAGAAAGTAGTACGCACACCAAGTGTTTGATAAAATGTCTAAATGACAATAATATGTGAAAATGTATGCAATTAATGGGTAAACATGTATAGAATGTGGTAATAATGAAATTGATAGTAAACTAACATGAGGAATGCATTTTAGATATAGTTCATGAGAAGATTATGTTAGGTTGATGTTGAGTATGCTTTATGCTTGTTTGAATTGACTAATGAAAGTCATACACGAGATATGAATTTGATATGATCGTTCATACGTACAATCATATATGCTAACAAGAATGTGAATGTAATGACATGTACGGATAGGAGTCATGTCAACGCGGACATAAGCATGGAAGGACAACGGGCCAAGGATAAACACGGAAGCTATGCTTGAACTCGGATGCACGAGGTAAGTGATTTCTGTAATCACTTCTTAGTTTGTTAAGTAATATAGTGTTTTAACTAATTAAGCATGATGTTTGAGGTTAATTATGTGTTGTAGTCCTTCGACGTAAATGTTGGGGCTAAAGTTGACTAAAATGCCCTTGGTGGGTATATTGGACGAACGACCTTTAAAAGATGTTTAGAAATAAGATAAATGATCAAGTGAATAATTAGGATAAGTACGGAAGCGAAATGTATGTTTTTGAGAATCAAATGCATTGAAATAGGAAAATACCCTTGATGGGTCAAAGTAAGCTTTCGAGTAAAAATGAGTTTAAGGAATGCAAGACATCCGAGAATTTAATCTTTTATGATAGACGTCATTGATATTATTAGGTGTATAAGTATTTATGGTCAAATAAACAAGTTAGGTGGATAAATGCATGAACGGGACAAGATATGGAAAAAGGGTAATAAGCCGAAGGCTCAGAAGTCTGGAATTTTGTTAATCCGGATGTCGGATCTTAACTCCATAAGATGGAGAATTAAATTACGGACGCATAGGAAAAAGAATCGGGTAAAACGGATCAAAAACGAGAGAGTTATGCTTGTTTCCGTAAAATCCGAACGTGCTGGGAATATGCAGCATTCAGCTGCAAACTTTCTGCTGAAACAGGGGCGTCGCGCCACGCGACGGGGGGTCGCGCGACGCGACGGGTTGTTTTTCGCCGAAAGTTGTTTTCGTGTCTCGTTTTGCCTCGGGAACTCGTTTAAACGCGTTTTAAGTTGCGTATGACTAATTTAATTTATGTTTTTATGAACTGGAGGGTATGCACATGTGTAGATAGGTATGTAGGTATGTTATAAGTATGTGAACAAGTGCGTGGGTATTCGATGGTATGTATGAGAGTAGGCATGTATAAGTTTGGTATGGTGCAAGTAGAGATGTATGTATGTATATGTGTATAATGTCATGAGCATAAGTAGTGGTGTTGGCATGTATATATGTAGATACGTATATAATGATGTAGATGTATTTATATGTAGGACTGCATGTAGGTAAGGCAAGTATGTGCGTGAGTATGTATGTAAATAAATACGTGTGCATGTGTGTACATATGTATGTATGGAGATAATATGTATGAAGTTTAGGTATATATGTAAGTCATTCGGTATGATTAAGTCTGTACGTTGTTAATTGTGAACCTGGAGTTTTAGGGGTAATGCAGGTACAGTATCGAAGAATCTTAAAAGGCGAAGTACTCAGAAGGAACGTTTAATGTAAAGGAATAATGGAACGGAAATAATCCGAGGCTAAGTATTGTTTATATTGATAACATATTAATGTCTTGTATGTATTTGGTGAGTGCAGGTGGTTCGAGCCAGATCATCATATCGAAGATGAGCGATCAAAGATCGAGTCATAAGATAGATTGTACGGGAGTGTTGAGTACGTAACTGAGTGAAGCTAGGTTATGTTTTCTTATTGTAAATAAGTATAGTAAACGTATTTATTGTAAAAGGATTAACCTTAGAAATGATTTTAAATGCGTCAAGGTGTGTGTAATGAAAGAAATTTTTATGGTACGAATTTCCGCTGCGATTTTAATCAAATACGAATTAGGGTCTAATAACTCGTGTCACTTCTTGTGGATTAAGACAATAAATGTGCAAGGTTGTTAGTTCGAATCCCGAGCCCACCCGGTTTTTGGTCCCACCATGTGTTACGCCAGAGAGTTCTGCTCTTGTGGTGGCACAACAATTGTCAAGTGGCAACCGGCGGTATGGTTTCCCAGGAGAATGTGATGTGTGTAAAATGCAACATATAAATTACATCAAATGAGGCATAAAACTAACCCTTTTTTAGTACTAATATTGGAAAAAGAGTGTTTTTGTCTTCCTTTTGTATTTTCAGGATTAAATGAGCTCAGAAACGCAAAAGAAGCAAAAAGACAGCTAAATCCAACATAAATACAAGAAAAGGAACATTAGTGGATTGCCCGAACCCTCAACGGCACCTTCCAAAGCAAAATAGAGAAAACAGAAGGCTGAACACGCCCCGTGCTCAGCCAGCACGGGGTCGTGCCCAAGAAGCAGCAGAAAAGACAAACCTATAGAAGCTTCTATTGCCCACCACGGGCCGTGCTCAGCGGACACGGGGGCGTGCCGAAAGTACTGCAGGCGCATTAATTGTAATTGCGAATTACAATTAATGAAGAGAGAGAGTGTCAGACGGGCACGGGCCGTGCCCAGCGAACACGGGGCCGTGCCCAGGCCTCTGTTCAGCCTATAAATAGGAGTGCTTGGTTTCATTGCAACTCATCCCTTGGCACACCACCTCTCTCACACTTCATCCACCACCCACCACCATCACAACACCATCATCCACCACCATCATCCATTGTCCATCATAGAGTGTGTGAGTCGTCTCGGGATCCAAGATTGATCGTAAGAGTTCTTGACAATCAAGGCCATGTTTGCCTAAGTCTCTTACATCACTTGGTGAAGACAAAGTGTCTAGTATAATACTTTTTATTTCTAATCTTTTGCACTTTTTATTTGGTTTTGTATTAATGACTTTAATAACTAGTTACTTATGTTGAAGGTGATCTTTCCTTATCGTTTGTCCGTGGTGTCTTGGCATTATTTTACTGTCTATATAAAATAAAGGATTTTCACCATTCATATCTCCACGGTCTATATGGAGGTATGTTGGCTACCTGGTCGGGGGTTAAGGGAACGGTTTGGTAAAGGTCTTGCCATTGTTCAGCGTTTAGAGGTCCTGCAATGGACCTGGGTCAAATTTAGTAGGACCTCCTTCAATACTTCACGGTATTGGATGGCGGGGGTCCAAACTCTTTGATCCCCTCATAAGTTAACTACTATTAATACTATAACCCGGCTATTTAGGACTGTATCCCTGCTGACTCAGACTACTTAGTCGAGGGTAACGTCACCGCCAAAAGCGGGGCCTACCACAATACTGCATTAATAACTTAATTCATTATCTTCCAATAATCCACCCCTTTAGGATTGTATCCCTGCTGACTTAAACTACTGGGGTGAGGGTAACGTCACCTTCAAAAGAGGGGCCTACTACAATAACTAAGATAATCTCTTAATTATGTGCAAAAGTGCGGAAATAATCAAAGGTTATACTAGATACGAGTCGGAACCAAGTGATTCATCTTGTCTATCTGTTTTTATTTTATTTTTATTTTCAGCATTTTAGTTAGTCTTTATTTTTCTTAGTTTAAAACATTTTTCTAAACTTTTATTTTGGTTAGACGTTGAGGATAAACCGGTACTAAAAGCTCTTGTGTCCTTGGACGACCTCGGTATCTTACCAACGCTATACTACACTCAACGATGGGTGCACTTGCCCATATGTGTGTTTAGTGTTAGTGAAATATCGTGTTTTATAAATTTAAAACTTGGCTAAAATAAGTGTTAAAAAGGGCTTAAAATATACACCTAAAATATACAACACTTTATCGCACATCAAGTTTTTGGCGCCGTTGCCGGGGACACAAGGATTTTAAGAAAGCTTAAAATCGACGGCCTAATCAGTTTTTTTTTCAAAACCTTTTTAAACGCGCGCATATTTTTCTGCATTTAGTTTAGTTTTGCATTTACAGTATCCTGTACACGGGGTCGTGTTCACTGAACACGGGGCCGTGCTGCAGATTTTTCATAAACGCCCAGTAACAGTAGCTTGAACACGGGCCGTGCTCACTGAACACGCCCCGTGCTCAACTAGATCAGTTAATTTAATTAAAACGCCCAGATACAGATTCTGAACACGGGGCCGTGTCCACTCAACACGGGGCCGTGTCCAGCCTCTGTTTCCGTTTTTATTTTTGTTTTCTGATCTCGAGACTCGGTTGTGGTCTGCTGAGTGATTCTTATGGATCAATACTCAGGAGGTTACAACTACACCTATGATGAGGATGATTATAGGGGTAATTATTGCACAAATTGTCGTAATACACGTTCAATTCAAGATAATCACTCGTACCAACCATCCAATTCATACACTTACTATGAGGAACCCAGGTACGAACCATCAACTTCATACACATCCTATGAAGACCAAAGGTATGAACCTCCTCCCTCATACTCATATTTTGATGAACCAAGGTATGAGCCTTCTTACTCATACTTTGAGGAACCAAGGTATGAGCCACCACCTTCATATGCTTATTATGAGGAACCTTGGCATGAACAACCCACCTCATATGAGTATTATGAAGAACAAAATTACGAACCTTATCCATCATATGCTTACAATGAAGAACAATGGTGCGAACCGTCAACTTCATATGGGTATTATGAGGAACAAAGGGTCGAACAACCGGATTCAAGCTTAGAAAATAATGATTCTTTTTCTATAACCGAAGTGACCGATAGGATATTAGAGCACATTAGAGTTATCGATCGATGTATAAAAGAAGCTCGCGCAAGGGAAGAGGAGTCCCGCGCGAGAGAAGAATTAAAAAAGGAAGAGATAACTAAAAATGAAAAAATGGAAGAACAAATAAGTGAAAAACCGACACATGAGTTAAACAACGAAAAAGGTGAGTCCGACAACGTTAAAATCCAAGAAGAGTCTAACTTTGAAGAAATTCATCTCTTGTCACCTTCTTTCGAAAATCATTGTTTAGTACCCACTCATGCTAAGTTTCTAAAAGAGTTAAACACTAACACTAAAATTGAAGAAACGGTAAGTGTTAAGTTAACTAATGATCAAACTTCACTAATAAAAGAAGACCCATTTGAAATTAACATCACACCAGTTCCATGTTTCTTTCAAAATTCGTTTATTAGTAATGTCACAATCGATAAAGATCTTTGTGTTAACATAATGCCTAACTACCTTTTCGAAAAATTGAGTATTAGTGATTTTTCTCCACTTCAAATACCCATTTTTCTATCCAATCGGAAAGTAATAAAATCAATCGGTATAGTTGAAGATGTCTTGGTTCAAACAAATCAAATGGTAGTTCCAACCGACTTTGTCATCCTCGATGACGCTCCTCTAGTGTTGGGGCGACCATTTGTAAAGACATACGAAGCTTTGAAAAACCGGAAGTTCAATAATCTACCTCTTCAATTAGGGGCATTTAAAAGAAGTGTCGATCTCGAACGATCAATGAAATATCCATTCGGCAATAATGACCCCCTAATTGAAGATGAAGATGAGCCACCCGATACAAGTAAAGAGACGGACCACTTTGTTGAAGAAGAGGTCGCCATAGAACAAACTTTTAAAGTTCTTGATCGAAACGAGCAACCAAATAAGGAGTCTCCTAAAGACCCACCATTTGAGCTCAAAGAACTTCCAAAAGGTTTGGAATATGCTTTTCTAGACAAAGATGGTAAATTACCTGTAATTATTTCGTCTAAATTAGATAACCTAGAAAAAGAAAAACTAGTTAGTCTTTTGAAAAAACACAAAAATGCAATAGCTTGGAAACTTGTTGACATAAAAGGAATTAGTCCTTCTATGTGCACACACAAAATTTTGATGAACGATGACTACAAATCTGTCATACAACCACAACGTCGAGTAAATCCAAATGTTCAAGAAGTGGTTAAAAATGAAGTCATCAAATTACTTGACGCAGGACTTATCTATCCTATTTCCGATAGTCCTTGGGTAAGTCCCGTCCAAGTAGTTCCAAAGAAAGGAGGTATGACGGTAATTACTAACGAAAAAAATGAATTAATACCGACAAGAACCGTCACAGGATGGAGAGTATGTATAGATTATAGACGATTAAATGAAGCAACAAGAAAGGATCATTTTCCTTTACCCTTCATTGATCAGATGTTAGAAAGATTATCCGGTCATAAATTTTACTGTTTCTTGGATGGTTTTTCAGGTTACTTTCAAATCCCGATAGCACCCGAAGACCAAGAAAAGACAACATTCACATGCCCCTATGGAACTTTTGCATATCGACGCATGCCGTTTGGTCTATGTAATGCCCCCGCAACATTCCAACGTTGCATGGTAGCCATTTTCCATGACATGATAGAAAAGACAATGGAAGTCTTCATGGACGACTTTTCTATCTTTGGGGATTCATACGACCAATGCCTCGATAACCTTGAACGAATGCTATCCCGATGTGAGGAAACTAACCTCACCCTTAATTGGGAAAAATGCCATTTCATGGTAACAGAGGGAATAGTACTCGGTCACAAGATCTCAAGCGAAGGAATGGAGGTGGATCGAGCCAAAATAGATACCATTTCTAGGTTACCTCCTCCATCCTCCGTAAGAGCGATTAGAAGTTTCCTAGGGCATGCCGGATTTTACAGGAGGTTTATCAAAGACTTTTCAAAAATCTCAAGACCTCTAACAAAGTTACTTGAAAAAGATGCTCCTTTCATCTTTGACAAGGATTGCAATCAAGCATTTCTAACCCTGAAGGAAATGCTAGTCAATGCACCTATCATGATAGCACCTGATTGGAAATTTCCTTTTGAAATCATGTGCGATGCTAGTGACTTTGCAGTTGGAGCTGTCTTGGGACAGAGAAAAGAAAAGCATTTCCACCCAATATATTATGCTAGTAAAACACTTAACGATGCACAAGAAAATTACACAACAACTGAAAAAGAGTTACTAGCTGTGGTATTTGCTTTTGATAAATTTCGCTCTTATCTTGTTCTTTCTAAAACTATAGTCTACACAGACCATGCAGCCATTCGATATCTCTTTAAGAAGCAAGACGCAAAACCACGTTTGATTAGGTGGATTCTACTCCTCCAAGAATTCGACATTGAAATCAAAGACAAAAGAGGAGCAGAAAATACCGCAGCAGATCATCTTTCGCGCTTAGAAGACCCAGCTTTGGAGGCGACCAGGGGCGAGCAAATCAACGAAAAATTCCCAACTGAATCCCTGGAAAGGGTGGAATTTAAGGAAGAACCATGGTACGCCGACTTTGCCAACTACTTAGCTAGTGGAATAGTCGCAAAAGGATGGCCACATCATCAAAGAAAAAAATTCTTTGCCAATGTGAAACACTATTTTTGGGAAGATCCATATCTTTTCAAAATGTGTGCCGACCAACTCGTCAGACGATGCGTACATGGTAGTGAGGCCCGAAGAATTCTTCGCCATTGTCATGAAGGTCCATACGGAGGACATCATGGTGCTGCCAGTACCGCACGAAAGGTATTTGATTCAGGATTTTATTGGCCAACCATTTACAAAGATGCCCAAAATCTTGTAAAGACATGTGATGCTTGCCAAAGAACAGGTAATATTTCTTCCAAAAACGAAATGCCACAAAATGGCATTCTTGTTTGTGAAATTTTTGATGTGTGGGGACTCGACTTTATGGGACCTTTTCCACCATCGAAAGGAAACAAATACATACTTGTGGCAGTAGATTACCTGTCTAAATGGGCCGAGGCCGAAGCACTTCCAACAAATGATGGAAGAGTAGTGGTAAGATTTCTGAAAAAATTATTCTCTCGTTTTGGCACACCCAAAGCTTTAATAAGTGATAGAGGTACCCATTTTTGTAATCATCAACTTGAAAAATTTTTAACAAGATATGGGGTCTATCACCGGGTTTCGACAGCTTATCACCCTCAAACAAACGGACAAGCCGAAGTGACCAATAGAGGGTTAAAACGAATACTTGAAAAAACCGTAGGGTTAAATAGAAAGGAATGGGCTGATAAATTAGATGATGCTTTATGGGCTTTTCGAACTGCTTATAAAACGACGATAGGTACAACCCCATATAAGCTAGTCTATGGAAAAAGTTGCCACTTGCCAGTAGAAATTGCACACAAAGCCTACTGGGCAATCAAAAATGTAAACTTAGATCTAGAATTTGCTGGTAAAAATCGATTTTGTCAAATAAATGAATTAGACGAACTTAGGAATTATGCATACTCAAACTCTGAAATTTATAAGGAAAGAATGAAAGATTGGCATGATAAACATATTAAACCTAATGAATTTCGGGTAGGGGATTTAGTTCTTTTGTTTAATTCACGACTTCGATTGTTTCCTGGTAAATTAAAGTCTAGGTGGTCAGGACCTTTTTCCGTCACCCATATTTTTCCACACGGTGCAGTAGAAATTAAACCTCGAAATGGGTCACCATTTAAAGTCAATGGCCAACGGCTGAAACTCTATCAAGGATTTATTGAGGATGAGGAAGAAGAGATCTCGCTTCAAACCGTGGAAGAATAAAAACATCATGCCTGGTAAGCTATGAACGATTGAGGCAGCAAAATAAAGCGGTAAGTTTTCTAAACCATAGCTTATAGGAGAAAGGGGCACTCACACGCGCACAAAAAAAAAAAAAAAAAAAAAAAAAAAAAAAAAGAGGCTCGACACGAGGCCGTGTCCGCTGGACACGGGGCCGTGTTCGCGCTGCAGACGGGATAAAACCCCTTTTTCAAAACAGTTTCTTCATTCCACACGCCCCGTTTCCCCACAAAAGCTCTGGTTCCAGGCGATTTTCCGCGAGATTCCAACGTCTCTTACCAATCTAACAACGTCAAGGTATGATTCTGTCACTCGTAGTAGTTAGATTAGTCACTTGCATGTAGTTAATACACCACAAATTTGGGAAAAATCTAGGGTTCTTGATGTTCATTCGGATCGAGCCTAAAATTTTTGCCTAAATCTGTTTGCATTTAGTTAGATTAGTGTTAAGGGAAGTAAATACACTTGTTTTGTTCATAGATTCACCCGATTTCTTGCAAAGACCCCAAACCCTTGTTCTTGAACCGAAAAAGACAAAATTGATAGGGTAAACGGGTTATTTTGGGAAAAACGGAACTTAGGGTTTCATTTTCGGGGGAAACCGCACCTATTGGTTCAAAAATTTTCAAGTTTTCGAAACCGGGTCGAAAAATGGGATTTTTGAGTAACAGACCCCTGAACACGGGGCCGTGTCCGCTGGGCACGGGGTCGTGTCCAGCCCGCTGTTTGCAGTTTTGTCCAAAAATATTTCTGTTTCATGCTAACTTTTGGTGTATTCTTGCAGATGGCCAGGAAGTTTACTAGATTCAACGCCAATGAGCTAGATGCAAGAGCTCGATACGAGCTTCTCCAAACAAGGCCGGAGGAATACCCGAGGCAGGCATGCACAGAACTACTAACCTTGGTGAATCAAATTGACCGTTTCAACAACATTGTCACGGGACCACTCAGAGTCGCACTAACAACCCGACTCCGTTCTGTTCATGAATGCACCTTGGAATTCTACAGCACCTTTGCATTCAAGTCAAGGTGTGAGCCGTTCGATGAAGAAGGGGTGTCATTCAGATGTGGCGGAACGAGGTATTCGATTTCCATGGCACAATTCGGGTCGATTATCGGGTTGTATGCGGAGGAGGATGCGGGAGACGAAGGAAATACAGGGGGGTTGAGAGAGATCGAAGACAACGAGCGCCAAGCCATGTGGGCTCAGATTGGGGAAGGGTTCTACAATCCGAGCAGCACTAAGAGTACCAAGCTGAGGGATCCGCTTTACAGATACATTCATAGGCTCCTCGGCTACTCTCTTAGCCAAAGGCATGACAGTGGTGGCGTCGTTGGGTTAAGAGATTTGCTTGTCCTCCATTGCATTCACAACCGTAGGCCGCTCGATGTTCCGTACCTTATGCTCCGAAACATGCATCACAACCGCCTTGCTAGTGCACCAACTCCTCTTTTCTTCGGGGGGTGGGTGCACCGTCTCTTCAGGCACTTCGCCCACATTCCGAGGGCATTTGAGAGAAGCCCATGGTCGGGTACGGTGGATATTCACATATGCCGCTCGATGAACCTGGTTTATGAGGCAGAAGATGGGACGGTAACCTTTCAAAGGATGCAAGGTCATGCATGGAACCCGCAAGAAGCACTTGTCCTCCCAGCACCGCAACATCATCAGTACCAATACCCACCCCACGGTGATCCGGGCCAATCATCCTCCTCGGGAGGCAGTTTTCCTAATTTTCAAAGTTTGCATGATTTGTTGCAGGAAAACCTCATGTGTACTCGGAACACCTATAACATGGCGAGCAACACCTACCACCGGGTCGGAGCTATCGAGAGAAACCTATCCGAGATACAAGAAGACGTCGGATACATACGAGACCACATTGCACGCCATGGAGGGGGTGACGATGATGATGATGATGATGCCATGGAATAGGCGGGAGGAGCATAGGAGGAAGCGGTTGATTGGTGGCTCCCCAGGTTAACCCTTTGCAATCTTGAACAATTGATGGCCTGCGTGCCAAGTGTTAGACAATTTACTTTTCCTAACTATTTTCTGCATTTTATTTTTTCTTACTTTATGCGTGGAACAATTAACTTTGGTAACGTAGGATGTTGGTATTGCTTGGTGTGGTATTAAGTGTTCAAACAGGTACAAACCAAGGCTTAAGGTGTTAAGCCTCAGCACCTATAAGGCTAGGATGGAAAAAACCGGAGGACGAAACCTGTTTTTCAGGCTTCTAGACTGTCCACACGGGGACGTGTCCAGCCAGCACGCCCCCGTGCTCACCTCCCTGACCTGCTGTTTGGCTTCTGTTCGGCAGAATTTTGTCAGACACGTGGCCGTGTCCAGTGGACACGGGGCCGTGTCCACCTTCTGTAAGTTCTTGTTACTGGCACCTGAACACGGGGTCGTGCCCACTCAACACGGGGCCGTGTTCAGTGCCCAGTAACACAAATTTTTGCTTTTTAAACACTATTTTACACATCTAATCAACCTAAAAATTTATTTTTGGGACACATTGAGGACAATGTGTAATTTAAGTGTGGGGGGGATGCTAAAACCTTGAATTTTGCAAGTCCTAAATACAATCCTTACACAAAACTCTATTGGAACCGCTAATCACCCCAAATTTTTTTCAAAAATTTCATTTTTTTTTACTTGTCTAGGTTTAACTCGGGAAATTCAAGCTCTCAAAAAGGTTATATTTTTACAAATTTACAACCGATAGCGTAGTGATAAAAAGAACCAACATAAGAAAATTATGAAAAGGCATGACAAACTTATTTAAAATTTGATTATATATACTTGATCACATAAAAACCCATTCCCACAAAAGTGAGTTTTGAGCCTTTATTGAGCACACAATTTCATATCATTTGACTAAATGCTCATTTTTCGTTTCTTGTGTGAATAGCCGCTTGGTTCTTACGACTCTAGAACTTGCCATGACAATACATTCCCGGTCCTTATCAACTTAAACCCGAGTAAGTACATGATGGAGGCATTAGGACTAACCCTTTTTCATTTCTACACCTTTATTTTTCTTTTTTCTTTACCACCTACCCAAAAATCCCCCTAGTTAGCCCCTTTGAGCCTAAACCTTTTCGTTTCATCACCCAAAACAAAAACCCTTTCACCCACCAAAACCTTTTTCATTTTTAACCCTTTATTTTAGTAACAAGTTCGGTTCTTCGAAAAAAAAAAAAAAAAATGAAGCAAAATAAACAAACAAAGTAATCAAAAATAACTTTGTTTGAATAAAAGCTTCATCAAAAATAAAAAGTTGCAAAAATACGAAAACCGACACTTGTTACGCTTTTTAGCCCTTTTTCTACTAACCACTAACCCAACCACCTACCTTTAACCCTAGCCAACCCTTAACCCACAAAGTCCTCTTGATATCTACAAAGGTATAAAAGTTAAAAAGGAGGAGGATTGATTTCTTGGCAAGCCTATGGTAGGAATAAGTTCCATGCCGCTCTCGAGTGATTCACTAAAAATACACCTTCGGCCGAGTGTGAGTGATTTCCCCGCAAGGTATGTGAACTTGTATATAAATAGAATTTTAAAAAGGCATGTTATGCCCAAATAAGTAATTTCTTTTATGAACAGTTCTAAATAAATCATTACGAATAGGAGTGTAAATAAATAAAAATAAAACCCTAAAAAGATCTTGGAAATCCCGACACTCTATGACAAGCCCAAAACCTTCTCTTCTACCTATTCCATTTGGGAGTGTAAGCCAAATATTAAAGAGTTTTGCTTGAGGATAAGCAAAAGTTCAAGTGTGGGGGTATTTGATGTGTGTAAAATGCAACATATAAATTACATCAAATGAGGCATAAAACTAACCCTTTTTTAGTACTAATATTGGAAAAAGAGTGTTTTTGTCTTCCTTTTGTATTTTCAGGATTAAATGAGCTCAGAAACGCAAAAGAAGCAAAAAGACAGCTAAATCCAACATAAATACAAGAAAAGGAACATTAGTGGATTGCCCGAACCCTCAACGGCACCTTCCAAAGCAAAATAGAGAAAACAGAAGGCTGAACACGCCCCGTGCTCAGCCAGCACGGGGTCGTGCCCAAGAAGCAGCAGAAAAGACAAGCCTATAGAAGCTTCTATTGCCCACCACGGGCCGTGCTCAGCGGACACGGGGGCGTGCCGAAAGTACTGCAGGCGCATTAATTGTAATTGCGAATTACAATTAATGAAGAGAGAGAGTGTCAGACGGGCACGGGCCGTGCCCAGCGAACACGGGGCCGTGCCCAGGCCTCTGTTCAGCCTATAAATAGGAGTGCTTGGTTTCATTGCAACTCATCCCTTGGCACACCACCTCTCTCACACTTCATCCACCACCCACCACCATCACAACACCATCATCCACCACCATCATCCATTGTCCATCATAGAGTGTGTGAGTCGTCTCGGGATCCAAGATTGATCGTAAGAGTTCTTGACAATCAAGGCCATGTTTGCCTAAGTCTCTTACATCACTTGGTGAAGACAAAGTGTCTAGTATAATACTTTTTATTTCTAATCTTTTGCACTTTTTATTTGGTTTTGTATTAATGACTTTAATAACTAGTTACTTATGTTGAAGGTGATCTTTCCTTATCGTTTGTCCGTGGTGTCTTGGCATTATTTTACTGTCTATATAAAATAAAGGATTTTCACCATTCATATCTCCACGGTCTATATGGAGGTATGTTGGCTACCTGGTCGGGGGTTAAGGGAACGGTTTGGTAAAGGTCTTGCCATTGTTCAGCGTTTAGAGGTCCTGCAATGGACCTGGGTCAAATTTAGTAGGACCTCCTTCAATACTTCACGGTATTGGATGGCGGGGGTCCAAACTCTTTGATCCCCTCATAAGTTAACTACTATTAATACTATAACCCGGCTATTTAGGACTGTATCCCTGCTGACTCAGACTACTTAGTCGAGGGTAACGTCACCGCCAAAAGCGGGGCCTACCACAATACTGCATTAATAACTTAATTCATTATCTTCCAATAATCCACCCCTTTAGGATTGTATCCCTGCTGACTCAAACTACTGGGGTGAGGGTAACGTCACCTTCAAAAGAGGGGCCTACTACAATAACTAAGATAATCTCTTAATTATGTGCAAAAGTGCGGAAATAATCAAAGGTTATACTAGATACGAGTCGGAACCAAGTGATTCATCTTGTCTATCTGTTTTTATTTTATTTTTATTTTCAGCATTTTAGTTAGTCTTTATTTTTCTTAGTTTAAAACATTTTTCTAAACTTTTATTTTGGTTAGACGTTGAGGATAAACCGGTACTAAAAGCTCTTGTGTCCTTGGACGACCTCGGTATCTTACCAACGCTATACTACACTCAACGATGGGTGCACTTGCCCATATGTGTGTTTAGTGTTAGTGAAATATCGTGTTTTATAAATTTAAAACTTGGCTAAAATAAGTGTTAAAAAGGGCTTAAAATATACACCTAAAATATACAACACTTTATCGCACATCAGAATGCCCAAGCCAAACTTTGAAGCCAGTGTGGGCCCGATTAAGACAACATATTCTGGCCGAATTGGGGCAACGGGGCTCTCCAATTTGGGGAGTGCGGTGGCCAAAACACAAGAAAGTCGTCGTTTAAAAAAAAATTTGTTCCAGTGGTAGTCCCATGGCTTTTCTTATGAGAGGTCATGGGCAGTGGCGGATCCAGGAACTTCTTTCAATAGGTTCGTTTTGGTAGATTCTTACTATTTTTTTCCAAATCATACGTAGTCCTTACTATTTTTTCCAAACCGAGTGGGTTCATGTGAACCCACAAAACAGGGTTGGATCCGCCACGGGTCGTGGGTTCTTGCCTGGAACAATTTGCTCCGAGTTGAACCAGATTTTTTCTAGTTGTGGGTTACCTTACCTTTTAGGCGGATGACCCAGGTCACCATGTTATGTTTGTTGGCAAAAGGATGATCTCGGGTGTTCTGGCTGCTAAGAAAAATGAAATCAAAATGAAGAACTATTTTTATGTTATAATAATAGGCAAAACTGGTAATTCGATTCAATTGCTCGAAATCCATATCAACTAGGGTGTTTGACCGCGCCTTGCGGCGATACATTATCGCCAGGATTAGATTGGTATTGGTTTGGTTCCTTATAGTACTGGTACAATACAGTTGCACTAAGTATAAAAATCAACACGTGTTTTACATCAATCAAAACGATAAAAATGAACACCGGGGCCGGCACCAATGTTCGAATGGTATCGATCGGTTTAGATCGTCACGGTACTGGTACCGATATTCATATACCGTCGCAGACAAATTTGTAGAAGTCAAAATTATCTAAACCTAAAACAATAAAAATGAATATAGGTACCGGTACCAATGTTGTTCGGTATGATACGGTGTAAGAAAGCGAACCTAATAAAATAATTACCGGTACTGAAAATTATATTTTTTGTATGGTTCCGTTATTAAACATGAAGCCATAAAAATGAATACAACTACCGTAACCGGTCTTGTTCGGTACGGTAGCGATATGATGTCAGTTTACCGAAATGTTGTTTGAAAAAAAAACATAGAACGCAAGTTATTATGGAAAAAGTCAAATTATGAATAAGATTATATTAAATAAATGAATAAATACTTCAAGATAATAAATTACCATTTATCATCGGCTTTGGTTTGGTTAGTACGACAGCAACACAATATCCATATTCAATACAACTTATATAGAAATGTTGAAAAAATAAATATATTTGTGAAGTTAGATTTTTTAGATAAGTTAACGAACACAGCTTATTAGGAAAAAAAACAAATTAAATAATCAATAAAATTTTATTAAGAAAGTTTATCAAAAAATTGAATGCTCAAAAAATAAAATTAAAAATAAATATATATTAAAAAATAAAGAAATACTATTCATCAAAACTTTGGTCAAAACCGGTACCTAAAAACGGGGAAAATGGGAACCGGTACCGGTTCAGAATATACCTGGTACGGTACCGGTTCAGTACCCGTACGGGACCGGTATTTGAGGGTAAAAACCGGTACTGTACCAGTATCGAAAATGTCAAAAGACGGTACCGAATCGATACAAAAAATGTACCCGGTTTGGTAAATTCGGTATTAGTACCGATTCAGTACCAGTACCTGATACCATTTGTTTATCCCTAGGTGATGTTGTTGTTATAATATTAAAATAAGAAAAATGAAAGAAAAAAACACTAAAGTAAAAAACTATAAAAGGAAAAAACTATAAAAGGAAAAAAAAAGAAAAAAAAAAGAAATCAAAGGAAAAAAAAGAACAGAAAATGTAAATAGTAGTATTCATCAAGACTTAGTGATTTTCCCCTCGCGCTTTGCGGCGAAAATTTGGTTTGTATCTGTTTGGTTCGTTATGGTACCTACACTCGCTATAGTAATCGAAAGAGAAAACCTTACATCGATCGAAAACAATAAAAACGAATATCCATACCGGTACCGATGTTCATTTTTTTTAATGACAACGTCTGGCCTGCTCTATTCACCAATAATTCTAATATTTATCACTCTTGCCCATGATTGAACCTGGAACATCTCCCTTAAGAGACATATGTCTCCACCAAGTGGGCAAGCCGTACATTGGCAAAACATAGAATCGGACACAACAACAATCGAACTTGTGTCAGCTGCTTGCAATACAACACATCAACCCTCACAACACATCATTTGATTTCTATGTTGTTCCGTTGATATCAGTTTGGTTGGTTTGCATTCTATGTTTATTTTTTTCAACGTTGTCATATAAACATTATGGAAAACGGCTATTGTGCCGCTATCGTACCAACCCAAACCGAAACCGACTGAACAACATTTGTATCATTACCGGGATTTATTTTTATTTTTTTTCCTTTCGATAAACTAAGATCGTATTGCTATCACACTGTACTGAACTGAACAACATCGGTACCGGTATGTATTAATTTTTATGGTTTTTTGTTTGATAACATATATCGTGTACCTATCGTAGTGATCCGAACTTAAATTATTACAAAAAAATCAAACTGAATGCTAAACAAAATGCTACTAATAAAAAGAACAAATACCTAATAATTATCTTGTTACTGAACAATTAAATGAATAATTAATAAAATAATACTAAATAAAAACAAAACACTGTTCATGACCACTTTGTGTTAATATGTATAAGCTAAACAAAATGCTACTAATAAAAAGAACAAATACCTAATAATTATCTTGTTACTAAACAATTAAATGAATAATTAATAAAATAATACTAAATAAAAACAAAACACTGTTAATGAACACTTTGTGTTAATATGTATAATAATTTATATATCTGCATCTAAATTTAATAACGTCACTGACAAAACAAGTTGTTTGCTTTTTACCCACTAATTTTATGGTAGTATCCTTTATACCCACAACTTTGTTATAGTTTCTTTTTTACCCCCAACTTTGTCAAATCTCATTATTACCCCCTCTTAACCCTTAAGTTTAGGAAATGTAATTTTTAACCCCATAACTTTTTATGAACTTTGTAAACTGTCACTTTGACCCCTCGAGAGTTTTTGACTTGACGTGTTACACCCTAATTCATATTTGACAAATAGACGCAGCGGAAACACGAACCATAAAATTTCTTTCATTATAAATACCTCAACTTATTTAAAATTTAACTTAAACATAATTCTTATTCATAAATCCGTCATCCTCTTATTTACTAATTAAAAACATAGTTTACGTTTACTACATTTTACATTCAACGTCCCCGTACAATCTCTCTAGTGGCTCGGTCTTCAATCCCTAATCCTTCTGATAATCGCTCATTATCCGTACAACCTGCATTCACCACATACATTCATAACATTAGCACACATTAAAGAAACAAGGTTCATTCGCGTACACTTCACACTTCGTCATCTTTTAAGCTTTAAGCATTTCATCTGCATATCCATTTCCTGGTGAGGCTTCAATAATGTACCTGCATTACTTTTCATTCTCGAGGTACACCATTAATAACGTTAACCCTCAACGTGTCTAAATCATGCATACATACATACGTACTTACATACATACATACATACACATCTACATACGTACATATCTTTCCTACAACTTTACATACATGCATACACTCATGCTGGTCTTTATACATGCATACATACACATCTGCATACATACAAACCCTTCCTACATCAATACATACATGCATACACATCTGCATACATACAAACCCTTCCTACATCATTACATACATGCATACACATCTGCATACATACAAACCCTTCCTACATCATTTCATACCTGCATATAATCATACATATCTTTATACATACATACATACATACACATCTACATACGTACATACCCTTCCTACATCATTACATCCCCGTATATACTCATACATACATACATGCTTGCTTATCCACATAGGGGCGATTGCCAATGAGAATTAAATTAATAATTCTTACCTGGAGTACGGGATCCCGCTTTAAGGTTCCTAAATGGAACCTAAGGTGGGATTCTTGCCTGGGGTATGGGATCCCGCTTTAAGGTTCCTAAATGGAATCCCACCTGGGGTATGGGATCCCGCTTTAAGGTTCCTAAACGGAACCTAAGGTGGGATTCTTACCTGGGGTATGGGATCCCGCTTTAAGGTTCCTAAACGGAACCTAAGGTGGGATTCTTGCCTGGGCTATGGGATCCCGCTTTAAGGTTCAGGAACCTAAGGTGGGATTCTTACCTGGGGTATGGGATCCCAAGGGAACCAACATACCTATATCGTCACGCACGATCATGTCATCCCACCTTTATACATTCACACATACGCTTACCCCAATGGTCATAAAACATGAGTTAAACTAGTTATACGCGACTTAAAACGCGTTTAAACGAGTTCCCGATACAAAACGGAGCTTAACAAACAACTTTCGACAACAGCCACCCCGTCACGTAGCACGACGGGCCGTCGCATAGCGCGACGGGCCGTCGCGTAGCGCGACGCCATCAAACAAACAGAATGTTTGTTGCTGCTGTGCTGCAGATTTCAGCACGTCCGCGTTTCACGGAAACGGTCATAACTTCTTCGTTATTGGTCCGTTTTACCCGATTCTTTTTCCTACGCGTCCGTAATTTAATTCTCCATCTTTTGGAGTTAAGATCCGACATCCGGATTAACAAAATTTCAGACTTTTATCTCTTCGGCTTATTACCCTTTTTCCCAACCTTGTCCCGTTCATGCATTCGTCAACGTAACTTGTTCGTTTTACCATATCCTCTTATACACATAATGATATCCATGACGTCTATCATAAATTACTGAACTCTTGGATATCTTGCATCCTTTTAACACATTATCATTCATATGCTCATTTCGACCCGTTAAGGGTATTCACACATTAATTTGGTCTATGACTAACCAAACCATCATCCCTACTTCCATACTTGTCCAAAACGTTACACTAATCGAAAACTTGTTTCTAAGCTACTTTTAAGATCGTTTACCCCAAAATACCCATCAAGGGCATTTTGGTCAACATTAACCCATCATTTACGACGAAAGACCTTAGACACATATTTGACCTCGAACATCATGTTTAATTCATTACAACACTTCATTACTTACTTGTACTACGAAGTGATTTCAGAAATCACTTACCTCGTGCGTCCGAGTTCGTGTCCGTTATCTTGTCTCCTTTTAACCCGTTAGCCTTTCATGCTTGAGTCCTTCTCGACATGATTCCTATACTTTCATGTCACCAAATCATATTCACATTAGCATACACAATTGTACATGTTAACGATCATAGTAATCGCATATTTCACATTTGACTTTCTTTAGTCACAACTAACAAGCATATGACATATAGTCCAATTCATATCCTTTCAAACTCATGAAATTCATCATGTAATCACAAATAACGCATATTAACATAACATGTACCATACAACTTCCTGTAATTCTACCTTTATGACAACAAACCAAACCATGCTTCTTATGCGTAGTTGACCTTCAAAGTCAACAGTTCATCATACAAACTTTCGGTTTATCCTCATGTATCCATATCATCACTTATGCTATAGCAATAACACTATATACATTTCTTACTCACAATGCAACTATGCTTACAACCATATTATCACCTAGTGATATTAAATACAACGTACAAGTCCTTAATGCATAGTCTTGACCAAGACATACATTTAACCCGAATTCTTGTATAAGTTCCATCTAAAGCACCTTCTTCACGTTAGTATACTACTAATTACATCATTACTTAATCTCAATCATATATATCAAGTTATTTCATACAATCTCACATCTTAACTTTACTTAGACATTTCATCATACACTTGGTGTGCGTACACCATTTAGTGCATATAGTACAACTAATTCATGCATATTCTTCTAATCTCATACATAATTCACCAAATTACCCTTCTAATCAATATGGATCATTCATGCATAACATCAAACATACTAGTATCACGTTCCTTTCAATTCCTCTAACAACAATCTACCATACACATCAATATTATGCAAGAATTTAGACATAGATGATTTACCCATGTCATCATCTTCATCATAACAAACGGGTTTCACCCTTAAACATCAATTTAATCTAAACCATGCATAATCCGTGTTCTATATGATGATTCTAACACATATGAATGATCAATTTCATACCAATTCACGGATTGGAACATAACCCACTTCATACAAGTTCATCAATCTAAGTTTCAAGACATACCTCACGATCCCCTTGTCTAGGTGATCGCTAATTCATGTTCCTTAATAGATTTGAGCCTTGATTCAACCTTCAATTTGGAGCTTTTTGAAGAACTAGGGTTTGGCTCCTTTGGAGCCCTTCCTGGTCGTTCCAGAACACACGAAATGTGTGTGTTTGTGTGTATTGTTTTGTTTTATAAATACAACTTTCATTTACCCCACTTTAGTCCCTCAAGTTTGCCACTAAATAATATTGGCAAAACTCTTGTCTATTAATACTTCTAACCTCACACTTAACTAGGTTAAATAGCCTAGTTATTTATTTCATAATGTACCATAGCATAACATTTAACGAACATAAACATTCGGGTTTTGGGGTGTTACAAGTCTACCCCCCTTAAATAAGGTTTCGTCCCCGAAACCTTTCTCATTTCCATTTACACATACACACATCTATGTTTGACCTTATGATCACATCATAATTATAAGTAATCATCTCATCTCATTTCGTATTTATTCATGCAATTAACTTCTTAACAAGTGTATACTTTTCACCTAACATTCTTACTTCCTTGACCCGTTAGTAATAGGTCAATATACTTATTCGAACTTATAATAATGCTTACACTCATATGATCCGTTTATAACAGATTTAGTACTTTCATCTCATCCTTTAAGATTCCATTCTATAGACACATTGTATAACATTTAACTCTTGTTTTGTTATTACAACAAAACTGCTATGTCATCGTCATACCTACGTGCTTAACTCCGTAGCTAACATCGTTCTACATTTCTATAGTCTTTTGTACCTTCTATGTTTTGAATCCGTCTCGCGGATTCAAACATTGCATCTACGCCTTTCATTCTTTGAATCCGTCTTGCGGATTCAAACATTGCATATACGTTTTTCATCCCTTGAATCCGTCTCGCGGATTCAAGCATTGCATTCATATCTTTCATTCTTTGAATCCGTCTCGCGGATTCAAACATTGCATATACGCTTTTCATCCCTTGAATCCGTCTCGCGGGTTCAAGCATTGCATTCATATCTTTCATTCTTTGAATCCGTCTCGCGGATTCAAACATTGCATATACGCTTTTCATCCCTTGAATCCGTCTCGCGGGTTCAAGCATTGCATTTCATGTTTCAAATCCGTCTCGCGGATTCTAGCATAGCATTTCATGTTTCGAATCCGTCTCGCGGATTCTAGCATAGCATTTCATGTTTCGAATCCGTCACGCGGATTCTAGCATAGCATTTCATGTTTCGAATCCGTCTCGCGGATTCTAGCATAGCATTTCATGTTTCGAATCCGTCTCGCGGATTCTAGCATAGCATTTCATGTTTCGAATCCGTCTCGCGGATTCTAGCATAGCATTTCATATTTCGAATCCGTCTCGCGGATTCTAGCATAGCATTTCATATTTCGAATCCGTCTCGCGGATTCTAGCATAGCATTTCATACTCTCATTCTTGAGAGTCTTACATTTCTCTTCACCCTCACGTCCAACTACTACTTAATTCTAACGGACATACCTGTATTAATTATCACGGTCCCACGAACGTCATATGCTTCACGTGTACTGGCCAGGTACACAATCCACATACTAGTTTCGTGTCTTCGTGTAATTGTCATCTTATGTCCGAAGAATTAGGTTTCGGCACGTGTATCATTTTTCAAAACATGTTTACTATACCATCATGGTCCTTCATTTAGCATTTTTCTTCCCTTAATGCATTTTACCATTTCATATACCGACATATTGAATTTACGTACCTGGGTTCAACTTTATCTTATTTCATGCCTTGGTGTCGGTACTTGACCGCACTCGCGGATCATCCTCTTCAAACGCTTATACTTACCTTGCATATACAAAACCGTCAGTTTCTTTATGCATATACATAAGTACATACTTACATTCTCTTTTACCTTTGGATCTTGACCGAGTCTTGGATTGTACGGGTTTCTTATCACAAGAGCACACAGGTTTGAGTTCAAGCACTTACCTTCTTACACTTGATTCTCTCAAACCAGGGCTCTGATACCAACTTGTTACACCCTAATTCATATTTGACAAATAGTCGCAGCGGAAACACGAACCATAAAATTTCTTTCATTATAAATACCTCAACTTATTTAAAATTTAACTTAAACATAATTCTTATTCATAAATCCGTCATCCTCTTATTTACTAATTAAAAACATAGTTTACGTTTACTACATTTTACATTCAACGTCCCCGTACAATCTCTCTAGTGGCTCGGTCTTCAATCCCTAATCCTTCTGATAATCGCTCATTATCCGTACAACCTGCATTCACCACATACATTCATAACATTAGCACACATTAAAGAAACAAGGTTCATTCGCGTACACTTCACACTTCGTCATCTTTTAAGCTTTAAGCATTTCATCTGCATATCCATTTCCTGGTGAGGCTTCAATAATGTACCTGCATTACTTTTCATTCTCGAGGTACACCATTAATAACGTTAACCCTCAACGTGTCTAAATCATGCATACATACGTACTTACATACATACATACACATCTACATACGTACATATCTTTCCTACAACTTTACATACATGCATACACTCATGCTGGTCTTTATACATGCATACATACACATCTGCATACATACAAACCCTTCCTACATCAATACATACATGCATACACATCTGCATACATACAAACCCTTCCTACATCATTACATACATGCATACACATCTGCATACATACAAACCCTTCCTACATCATTTCATACCTGCATATAATCATACATATCTTTATACATACATACATACATACACATCTACATACGTACATACCCTTCCTACATCATTACATCCCCGTATATACTCGTACATACATACATGCTTGCTTATCCACATAGGGGCGATTGCCAATGAGAATTAAATTAATAATTCTTACCTGGAGTACGGGATCCCGCTTTAAGGTTCCTAAATGGAACCTAAGGTGGGATTCTTGCCTGGGGTATGGGATCCCGCTTTAAGGTTCCTAAATGGAACCTAAGGTGGGATTCTTGCCTGGGGTATGGGATCCCGCTTTAAGGTTCCTAAACGGAACCTAAGGTGGGATTCTTACCTGGGGTATGGGATCCCGCTTTAAGGTTCCTAAACGGAACCTAAGGTGGGATTCTTGCCTGGGCTATGGGATCCCGCTTTAAGGTTCAGGAACCTAAGGTGGGATTCTTACCTGGGGTATGGGATCCCAAGGGAACCAACATACCTATATCGTCACGCACGATCATGTCATCCCACCTTTATACATTCACACATACGCTTACCCCAATGGTCATAAAACATGAGTTAAACTAGTTATACGCGACTTAAAACGCGTTTAAACGAGTTCCCGATACAAAACGGAGCTTAACAAACAACTTTCGACAACAGCCAGACGGGCCGTCGCGTAGCGCGACGGGCCGTCGCGTAGCGCGACGCCATCAAACAAACAGAATGTTTGTTGCTGCTGTGCTGCAGATTTCAGCACGTCCGCGTTTCACGGAAACGGTCATAACTTCTTCGTTATTGGTCCGTTTTACCCGATTCTTTTTCCTACGCGTCCGTAATTTAATTCTCCATCTTTTGGAGTTAAGATCCGACATCCGGATTAACAAAATTTCAGACTTTTATCTCTTCGGCTTATTACCCTTTTTCCCAACCTTGTCCCGTTCATGCATTCGTCAACGTAACTTGTTCGTTTTACCATATCCTCTTATACACATAATGATATCCATGACGTCTATCATAAATTACTGAACTCTTGGATATCTTGCATCCTTTTAACACATTATCATTCATATGCTCATTTCGACCCGTTAAGGGTATTCACACATTAATTTGGTCTATGACTAACCAAACCATCATCCCTACTTCCATACTTGTCCAAAACGTTACACTAATCGAAAACTTGTTTCTAAGCTACTTTTAAGATCGTTTACCCCAAAATACCCATCAAGGGCATTTTGGTCAACATTAACCCATCATTTACGACGAAAGACCTTAGACACATATTTGACCTCGAACATCATGTTTAATTCATTACAACACTTCATTACTTACTTGTACTACGAAGTGATTTCAGAAATCACTTACCTCGTGCGTCCGAGTTCGTGTCCGTTATCTTGTCTCCTTTTGACCCGTTAGCCTTTCATGCTTGAGTCCTTCTCGACATGATTCCTATACTTTCATGTCACCAAATCATATTCACATTAGCATACACAATTGTACATGTTAACGATCATAGTAATCGCATATTTCACATTTGACTTTCTTTAGTCACAACTAACAAGCATATGACATATAGTCCAATTCATATCCTTTCAAACTCATGAAATTCATCATGTAATCACAAATAACGCATATTAACATAACATGTACCATACAACTTCCTGTAATTCTACCTTTATGACAACAAACCAAACCATGCTTCTTATGCGTAGTTGACCTTCAAAGTCAACAGTTCATCATACAAACTTTCGGTTTATCCTCATGTATCCATATCATCACTTATGCTATAGCAATCACACTATATACATTTCTTACTCACAATGCAACTATGCTTACAACCATATTATCACCTAGTGATATTAAATACAACGTACAAGTCCTTAATGCATAGTCTTGACCAAGACATACATTTAACCCGAATTCTTGTATAAGTTCCATCTAAAGCACCTTCTTCACGTTAGTATACTACTAATTACATCATTACTTAATCTCAATCATATATATCAAGTTATTTCATACAATCTCACATCTTAACTTTACTTAGACATTTCATCATACACTTGGTGTGCGTACACCATTTAGTGCATATAGTACAACTAATTCATGCATATTCTTCTAATCTCATACATAATTCACCAAATTACCCTTCTAATCAATATGGATCATTCATGCATAACATCAAACATACTAGTATCACGTTCCTTTCAATTCCTCTAACAACAATCTACCATACACATCAATATTATGCAAGAATTTAGACATAGATGATTTACCCATGTCATCATCTTCATCATAACAAACGGGTTTCACCCTTAAACATCAATTTAATCTAAACCATGCATAATCCGTGTTCTATATGATGATTCTAACACATATGAATGATCAATTTCATACCAATTCACGGATTGGAACATAACCCACTTCATACAAGTTCATCAATCTAAGTTTCAAGACATACCTCACGATCCCCTTGTCTAGGTGATCGCTAATTCATGTTCCTTAATAGATTTGAGCCTTGATTCAACCTTCAATTTGGAGCTTTTTGAAGAACTAGGGTTTGGCTCCTTTGGAGCCCTTCCTGGTCGTTCCAGAACACACGAAATGTGTGTGTTTGTGTGTATTGTTTTGTTTTATAAATACAACTTTCATTTACCCCACTTTAGTCCCTCAAGTTTGCCACTAAATAATATTGGCAAAACTCTTGTCTATTAATACTTCTAACCTCACACTTAACTAGGTTAAATAGCCTAGTTATTTATTTCATAATGTACCATAGCATAACATTTAACGAACATAAACATTCGGGTTTTGGGGTGTTACATGACGGTATATATCCAAGCCAGTCGAGTCTAATATAATACGTTATATGATTGTACGGTATAAATTCGATTTGTGTTATGTTTTGATCAGTGGCGGATCCAAGAATTTTTCCAACCAAATTCCTTTTGGTAGATTTTCACTAATTCTCACTATTTTTTTTAAATCATACAAAATTTCAACTATTTTTTTCATTTTTTTCCAAACTAAGGGGGTTCCCAGGAACCCCCAAAACACCCCTGGATCCGCCACTGGTTTTGATCCAATCGCAATGCAGCTATATGTTACGTTGAGTTCAACCGGATACGTCGAAACACGTGTTTTCATAAGGTTAGCGCATCACATAACGTTTTGACTAATCCATTAGCTGTTTGTAATGTACCCGCGCCGCAACGCGCGCGGGTCTTACTAGTTATATATTAAAAGTATAATAATTAATATTAATATTTATGTTTTTTTATCATCAGTTAGGTCATGTGTAGTGGTAACACTACATAACCCCCTTTGATGGGGTTTATGCGACAAATGGCAAAAAAAAAAAAATGTAAGAAAGGGGGTTTTGAGGGTTATATAACTTGAGTATGTAGTAGGATTATATCCCTTCAATTATACATATATATATATGTGTGTATATATATGAGCGAGAGAAACTAGCGGTGGCGCCGTTATAATTTTCGCGAGTCAGTCCTCAAAACGGGATATACCCCCCCCCCTCCCTTCCCAAGGCGGAGTTCACCGGCGCCATACCAGGGGCGGACCTATATGTATGTAAGGGGTGGCGTCCGCTACCCCTTGGTCGGAAAAATTTTGGAAAAATTAGTGTAAATTTTGGAAAAATTTGACGTTTTTTCAATTTCGTTACCGCTTATTTATAAAACGTTACCGCTTGGTCGGAATCCTAGATCCGCCACTGCGCCATACAACAATATGGAGGGGGTGAACCTATATCAGGTGCGACAATGGAAGGACTTAGTGTGATTGTGATTATTGAATTATAATCATGAAATGATGACATTGTTAGTTTCATTTTAATTTTTTGTATTTGGAACTAGTATCTGCACCTAAATTGAAAAACGTTAAGATATTATATGTTATAGGTATAATAATTAATTTTAACTAGCACCAATATTACATCACTGCCAACGACCACCAATATCGAAAAAACTCGTAAAACTAAAATGAATAAAAAGGACAAAATAACACCGGACGAAAAGCAGGCGTAAGATCGTTGAACCATGCATGCTCATTGCGGCGTGTTAATGCAATGAAATTAGAGCGAAACGTTAAACGTAGAAAAGAATAAATAAGTCGATCTAAGACCCGCGCGTTGCAACGAATCTGTCAAACGGGGAAAGATAGACGTTTTGCGACGGGCTTGTCGAAAGGGAAAAATAGACGAAAAAACGTTGAACCCCACACGTACGTTGTTGTGTGTTAACTCGCAAAATTTAGAACGAAACGTAAAACGAAAAAACTTGCGAAAGATAAAAATATGAGGGACTAAAGTTGAAACTAAAAAAGTGTTGATTTAAATTGAAAAAGATGAAAAACTTTAGCTTAAAAGTTAAAAAATTAAATGGGTTAAAATTCAAAAAGTGAAATTATATATATATTATATATATATTGATTTCGATGGACAATGAATAATAATTTTATTTTTATAATAATATATAGTTTTTTTTATTTTATTATTTAATATATTATAATATATAGTTTTTTTATTATTTTATTATTTAATATATTATAATAGTTTATTATTATATTTACTTTTAATAACATATATTTCTTTTTTTTAAACATCTATTTCATTTATCTTTTTTTAATTATTGTTTTTTTCCTTTTTTTAACATATATTAATTTATCGATTAATTTGATACTTCTTTAATAAGTTAAGTTTATAACTTTTTTCTAAAAAATTAAGTACGTAGTTGTGCTTGATTTCTTTCCCAGACATTCCGTTATAAGTTTGTTAAAACGAGGTTATACTCAAAATAAAGTATTTATTTGGTATCATAAAATGGCACGATGATAAACTAAATCGTTCTAATGGTTGGACTTTCTAAACAACATGCTTTATTTTCAAATCATGTTTGTTTTACATTATCGTTTGCTCGGTTTCGCCGCAACGCGCGATATAAAAAAACTAGTTACCATTAAGCAACAACTTGTTGCTAATTTATAATATGAAAATGGGGTATGGGATTTTAATAATCCCAAGTTTCACTAGTTGGCCGGTAATAATCCCAACTTCAAAAATTGCCTACAACAGTCCCAACTTGTAAGATTTTGGCCACCAATGATCCTTGTCTAACTGGGTTAGTTAAATGTGACGTGGTAGGTGATGTGTTTAAAAAATTAAATGTTGGATGCCTATGTGGATTACAAAATGAACACACCGTCAATGAAATTAACAAGTTAGAAGGAGAATCTTTAAGGAAAAACTTACAGGCCAGAGAGGGCAACCATGAAACTCCTTCCCAATTCGACCTCGTTTACGGCTTACTACTCGAAGAATTGCAAGCATATCATGATTACAATAGACGTTTCCATCCAGATCGACTTTGAAGAATTTAGGGTTTTTGTTTGGGCAGCTTATTGAAGACGATGATGTCGACATTTCAGGGATTGTGTTAAATTAGGGTTAAAATGTTTATGAATAGGGGTGAGTGTATATGTGTTGTAGTCTTTAAACGCATTAGCATCCACTAGGCATCCAACATTTAAGTTTTAAAACACGTCACATGTCACGTCATATTTAACTAACCCAGTTAGACAAGGATCATTGGTGGCCAAAATCTTACAAGTTGGGACTGTTGTAGGCAATTTTTAAAGTTGGGATTATTTCCGGGCAACTAGTGAAACTTGGGATTATTAAAATCCAATACCCCTATGAAAATATTAAATATGTATTTTTTTTCTATCATCAATTAGTGTGATATTTGAACAATAATCATGAAATTTGGACATCATTAATTTGTTATTTTTCGTATTTTGAACTACTAGAAAATAAAATGGATAGATATACAACTGAGATTGATTTTTCTGCTTTGTCCTTAAGATAAGTTTGGGAATGAATTTTGGATTATCCGAATCCAACGACTTACTTTAACCACATAAGATGATAAACCAGGAGTCCTAATTTCTTATCACACAAACTTGTGAGTATGACTATAACAAGTGGATGGAATATACCCGATGAGAATACTATCGAGTTCGAAAGATATGATAGTAAACTAAAAAAACAAAACTCGTCGAACAATTGGCCTATCCACCTATTACCATCCTAACCTACATGCAGGGGCGGACCCAAAATTATTTTATGGGAGCAATTGAGGGAATTAACCAGGGTCGGCCCTCGGTGTGCCACTGCTCTGGGCCCAAAGCTTTTGGGGCTCAAAAATATTTTTCATTCGGTTTATGCTTATAAAGAAATTGCTGACCAAAGTAAGAACATTAGTTTTATATGGTGCAGATGGTTGCCTGCTTGTATTTTTATCCAGGATATGCTGGTTCGAAACAAGCCAACACAAAAGTTTTTTAGTTCTATTCAAACCAGTTTTTAATTTTGTGTAGATATCAGTGGATGTTAGGCCCTTAATAGTGGATTTTTTTTTTAAATTAGCTTCATCAAAAAATAAAGCAACCGGTGGTTATTCAATTTATTTTGTTTAAATTAAGTTTAATTGTTTTATTTATAAAAAAATGATTGTTTAAGTTAAATCTTTATATTAATTGATCAAATGTTTGTCATTTTTTTTGAGGTAAACATGTAATTACTTAAAAATAATGACTCTTTGAGTCTGTATGTATTCACCCTATTTTGACTGATCCATATCTTGTCCCCCTACTCAAAATTCATGTATTCGCCACTTGTTCAAGCTTAATTTGCATGTCGAGAGAAGAGAAAGGGAACCGTGAGAAAAAAAGCAACAATTTTTGTTTTGTTTCTATCTTGTATTTGTATAGTTTGATTTATAAAAAAATAGGCCATAAAACATAAATAATATGATGTAGTGGCCCATTTTTGTTTACTCGAACAGGGCCCAAAAGAATTATGAAGTTTTCAGAGACGGCCCTGGAATTAACCGAACTCTTAAGAGGACGATCAAGATTTTTGCCTAAAAATGTATGTAGGTACGCCATTGGTTGCATGATTCGAAGAAATTGTAGCAACCTCTCAACTTTGAGATATAGCAAACTGTCCCTGCCACATTTGCAACTTGCAAGTGCAACTTCCAAGAATCTTACTAAAGAAATGGTATGACTAAACTTACATCTATCTACAAGTTATACACCTATATGAGAGCCATATTAATTTTAATAGGGAAGTCGGTGTTGTGGGGTTGTTGAGTAGGTTGGTAAAACCACTTGATTCCGACGGGTATACCTGAAACTTTTTTTTAGACGTGTATACCTCATACCTGATGGGTTAATGGGTCAGGTATGGATATAGAAAAAAAATATTTTGGTATAGGATTGATGGTACCCGACCTGATTACTTGAAATTATATACCCGTTTACCCGAAATATATACCCAAAAACTTTTACTTTTATATTATTTTCTTTTAACTATTGTTTAGTTAATATTTCATTCTTTTAGCTTTATTACTTGAAACATATTTATATTTTATGAAATGTAAAATTATTTTTTGGGATTAATATTATGATATATTTATATTTTTAAATATATCAAATATTACTATGGTGATAATGATATGTATGTTATTTATTATAATTTAATATATTATATAGATTTTTAAAACATAAAATTATAAAGGAACGTAGAAATATATATACATGAAATTCTCAACGGGTATACCTGATATCCGCATGGTAAATACCCGACGGGTAATAGGCCGGGTATGGGATAAAATTTTACAATCAGGTATGGGTATGAGATTAGCCATATCCGACCCATTGTCATACCTATTGGTGAGTTAAATAGTTAATTTTATATAATATTAAGGGTATCTTATGCCAAAAGTTAAAATAGAAATAGACGCGGGTAGTGTTAGTTTAACCCACAATTATTTTGTAGGCATTTTGCATTTATGTGGTTTTAGTGTAAAAGTTATAAAAACAGCGAGCTAAACTACCAAAGATTACGTGAGTCAATTCGAGTTCCTGTATCTGAAATGATTATCAGTTTGGTTTCGTACTCTCGTGTTTTGGTCATAAAACTTCCGGTTTCATGTGAGCCGTCAGCTTGTAAACACAACTTGCTTAACCTTCGTATATAAAAGAACAACTACATGTGTATCACATGTTTTACACAACTTGTTTAATATTCTTATGCAAAAGAATAGCTACATGTGTATCATATGTTTTACAAAATAAACCAAAGACATATACTTGGTACACATATTTCTTTTCTTTTTTATTGGTTATTGTCTAACAACTTTATATGTTTGTGTGTATACCAACTGTATACATTTATTTTCGATGAGTTGCTGCCTTTCTGTTTGTGGTCAGGATCGGCTGCGCGAGGTGTTCAAAGTATATAGTGTTTGGGTGCGATATCCGGCTCGTTGTGTTCAAAGTATACAGAGATGAAGACAAAATGGCTTTTGTGATGTCGTGGTCTTGTGGGTCGAGAGCTCAAGTGGGTGTGGATGCTTGTTGTGGGTCCTTTTGGTGCAGTTTGTAAAATGTTTGTCGGGTTGATTTTTTTATTTATTTTATATAGAATCTACAAGTAATTTAAATCTTTAAGAGTTAAATGTTATTTTAATCCCTGCGGTTTGAGTCATTTTGTCAGTTTAGTTCAAAGATTTCTTTTTTCTCATGTGGGTTCAAAAAGTTAACCCACTGGACTAAAATAGCAACGGTGAAACATTTTTGAACCCACAGACGAAAAATAAACCATTTGGACTAAACTGACAAAATGAAGCAAACCACATGTAATAAAATGACATTTAACTCGATCTTTAAAGTTCTAAATTTAAATAACCTTTTATTAACCGAAGAATTACCATATTTGAAAGTACTAAAATATCATAATCTATAATTTAATTAGCATCCAGACAATTTTTTTTTTACTTTTTTGTAAAGAAAATATTGGCACTTTTATAAGGCTAGAGGGGTATGGGCTAGCTTTAAAGGCATGTACATTTTTACATGTATAGCATCCGGACACTATATATTCTTACTTCGGTTACTTGTACATTATCACGACAACTCACCTACTTTAAAGGCATGTACATTTGTGCTTTAAGCCTTTAAACATTATCATGACAACTAGGTCTAGAATAATGTTTCATCGAAACGTAGATAATAATAAACAAGTAACAACAATACATTGTGAATTCTATAAAAGAGCATATTTTGAAAGTTATTGGAACCCATTAAACACTATCGTGACAACTAGGTCTATAATATACGTTTTTTAACATATTGAGTTTTTTACTACTTAATTTTTCTTAGGTAACCTTCGTTCGCTAAATTCTTTTTTTTATAAAGCTAAATTGTCGTTGTCTTTAAAAACCTTGTAAAATACCATTTTGACCCTCTCGAGTTTTTAAAATTCGAGTTTACATCTATCGTTTCTTTACTTTAAGAAAAACATTTTTTATGTGCACATTTTATGTACGTATCGGTATACATTCAAGTTGATCTACGTTTTGATTTAAACTTTTTCTAGAAACGAGTCAGATTAAATATAATACGTTTTTGTCTAAAAACCGATTCTTACGGGCATAGTTTTATATATGTGTCGGTATAAATTCGAGTTGGTCGACGTTTCGACATAAACTTTTTTAAGAAAAAAGTCAGGTCAAATATAATACGTTTTAATGTTTATTTTATGTACGGATCGTAAATTTAGTTCCGAATCAAGTGTAGTCAAATTGTAGTTTCTTTTTTTCTTTCATTTTTAAAAGCTCTAATTAATCCCTTTTGATTAAACGTATCAATTTTTCCTTTATACTTGTTATGTTTTCAATGTAGTGAGTCATGTTAAATATAATACGTTATGATTGTACTGTATAAATTCCATTTACTTTACGTTTTGATCCATTGTGATACTTATATAGGTTACATTGAATTCAACCGGATACGTCAAAACACGTGTTTTCATATGATTATCACATCACATAACGTTTGAACAAATTTATTCGATATTTGTGGCAACACAACTTACGTAGACGTTATTACTACTTTTATTAAAAAGGAAAATCAGATAGGGGTTTTGATTAAGAAATCATGATTCGTCCACTTGGAAATAGCCTACAAAAGAATAATTTATAAGAATTAAAGTAAAGAAAGGATGGAGAAGCCATATTCGAAGTCAAGTTGAGGGAAAGTGGACCCCTTATAGATGCACATCAAAATAATTTCAAGAGAAAAATTTTCGGATAGTCCGTGTGGTTTGCCCATTTTTCACTTTTAGTCCCTAACTTTCTAAAATTACAGCTATAGTCCCCAACTTTTACAATTTCGTTCCCGGATAGTCCCTGGCGCGGATGAGGGTTAGTTTTTGGTGTTAAATTGATGTGAAATGACCAAAATACCCCTAGTGTTAAATTAATACCTAAAAGTTAAAAAGAAATATAATTAATCTTAAATAATTTATGTGGGACCCACTACCAACCCCACCCACCATCCCCACTCCACCCCTCACCCAATCACAGCCCCTTCCCACCATCTATGTGGGACCCACCCACTACTACCTTCATTTTCAACCTCATTCACCTTCCACCATTACCGGCTCACTGCCAAATACTCCGGTGAACACCTCATATCTAGCATTGTTCTATTACGTACATATTCATATATAAAACAACGCGTTCGATCGTAAATCAATCTTCCGCTTGAATTCAAACAAATTCTTGTGTTAATCTTCAATAACTTTACAGATTATGACACCTTCCCTTATTCGTAACCGAATTCCGATTGATTATTTCAATACTAGAGTTGAAGAACGATTGGATCTCATCTGGCGCAACAATCTCAAACAATTCAAATTCTGATATCTTTCGCTTACTCGACGGAACATACATCCTCTGTTTCTTAGGCGCCGGAGGACATGTCATGATTTCAGGTATCTTGTGCTCTGATGACGCAGGCGTTTGATGTCCTTCAAGTACAGGTTCTGGACCTAATTTATCAGATTCAACGGTGCATGATGATGAGTCGTCCTCTGTTATTGTTGATGATGATGATTCCGGAAGCTTGATTTTGATCGGATTGAAGGTAGATTGTTGTTCGGTAATTATAGATCTATTGACATAATTTGGTGAGAATTTGATGAAAATTTAGGAGATTTGAAGAACAAGGAAGATGAAGATGAAGAGAGATGTGGTTTGTATGTTGGTGTTCACCGGAGTTTGCTTTGTATGTTGGTGTTCACCGGAGTTCACCAACACGAGTATCTACGCGTTCCTTGTTAATTGTTATCCTTTCCTTCTTGAGAGCAACTTTTTCTACAGGAGTTGATACATGTATACAAAAATCGATGGCATCTCCCATATCCGGACTACGGCTGGCAATCGGTTTTGTGGCCAAGACGTTGTTTGGGTATATAATTTTTTTTTTGTGGCAATCGGTGCTCCTTCCTCTTTAAAAGCAGAGGTAATTGTTTTTTTGTTTTGTCTGGGGCGGTGGTTGAAGGCGGCGGCGGAGGGTGGAATTGGATGACCGGAGGTGAGTGGTGAAGTGTGGGTCAGATGTGAGTGCTGATTTGGGACTTTAGGGTTAAGAAGGAGAGACTTAAACTGGGTCCCACATACCTTTTTATAAATGATTAATTGATGTCTTTTTGTAAGGAAGGGGTATTTTGGTCATTTCACACTCATTTAACACTAAAAACTAAATCTCATCCGTGCCAGGGACCATCCGGGAACGAAAATGCAAAATTTGAGGACTATAGCTGTAATTTTAGAAAGTTAGGGACTAAAGGTGAAAAATAGGTAAACCACAGGGACTATCCGAGCATTTTTCTCTAATTTCAATTATCTTATTAGTTTCAATCATAGGCCCATTTTTAACTTTGTTTTTATTAAGGTAGAGGAGGCATTTTAGTTTAGGTCAAGGTTGGAGAACTAGCTAGTCGCTAGTCGGCCAGTGAGGTGAGAACTAGCGACTACTCGGGATTAATCGGATTAGTTTTTTATATGTAATTTTAAGTTTTATGTATACATATACACATTTTTATATGTAAATATTTTAAGTAGCTAGGTTTTAATTCTTACTCAACTCATTTTTTTAAGTATACAAGATTAATTGTTGGAATTCACTGTTTTGGTTGAAAACTGGCCGGAATTTAGATGTTTTTGCCGGAATATACAGGTTTTTTGACGGAATCTGGCCGGAATCGCCGATTTTTGGCTGACCGACTAGGTCCGACTAGGCCTGACTAGCGATTAATGGACTGATTAACGAAAAATTACTCAGTTACTGACCGACTAGCGATTAATCGCCGACTAGTCGGCGCCTAGTCACGATTTTTACAACACTACTTAAGGTAGAGGGGACGTCTACAATAGTACCTGAAATCGATGAGACCGTCACCACTCTTTAGGGTAGGCCAAGCGAGTGCCCAAAACAGTTGTTATTAACCGCATGTTGAAACCCCTTTTTTGACCGTTTAAATGCCCAAAAGACCATTAGGGAGTCCTTTAAAAAAGATAGAAAGAGAAGAAAAGAAAAAGAAAAAATAACTTTTGAATACTTACGTATAAATACCCAACCCTTTTACCATTTTAATTCACCCAAAATACAAACCATATATTCTGTACCATTTTCATACATATAAACCCTTCTACACAATTTTGTACCCCATTTTTATTTATACTACAACATGGATAATTTCTTCAGCGTTGAGCTCGGATTGTTCATATCACCAAGATAATAATATTTTCTAAAACAATAGTAGCATACAATTTTTTAAAGATCTCCTTGACCAAGTTGAAGCCAAAGTCGAAGACACGACAACATCTGGAAAAAAAAGATACGTGTCACGTGATCGCAAAAAAGGTCACCAAGTACACGTATTTTATATTTTTTTTTTCTATTTTGATGTTTTAATTTACTGTTTAATTGTTTGATTTACTTTTTATTTAGAAAGCCCCTATTTAATCCCCCCTAGTCCCTAAAAATTTATTCCAAAACACTTTTGGTCAACTATCTGTTAAACAGAAGATTTCACCTGTTCAGCTTACACTATAGTACACATAGTCACAGCCTTATACAATTTAAATAAAACATACACCAACTTTCCCGGTTAAGAATTGTGACTTTTGCCCTATTCTTGACCCACAAAAAAAACTATATAATCTGATCTCGTCCTTCAATTTCGCCATACCAATATGCTTTCCTTGAAAGACCGCTTCGTTACGAAATTTCCAGATTACCCAAAGGGTTACCTGGGTGATGACATAAACCGACTTCTTCCACCCGTTCGAAACTCTATTTTACTTGTGAATCTTGGCCAAATCTTCTAATTCCAGAATGTAAAAGTCCAAATTTGACTTGTAAAACTGCACGACCCGAACAGGTGCATTGCAGATTCCTCCTCGTCGTTACACAAAACACAACAAACACAAGGAAAGTGTCGTTTCCGTGAGGATTTTATCTTGAATAATTCTCCAAACTAATAAATTCACCTTGATTGGTGTCCAATTGTTCCACTCGAACTCTAACCGGGATTTTGAAATCTGATTGTCTCCGAATTTTATTAGTTAGCATTTTAAATTTTAAGCATCTTTGCTGTTGGATTTATATGTACGGGTTCGATAAGTCAACGCTGCTGACCGAGCTATGACCCGTAAGAGTTACACCTTGGGCAACAAACATTAAATCCACTTAACTCGATTAACTGGTGATCATGAATAATTAACGGGACGAAACATATAATTATCTAGAATAATTATGTATTCGTGTGGAATGAGATATATTATTTATACACGTTATAAATAATTTAACGTTTAATTACTTATTTAATTAAATTTTGTCTTTGCGGGCTTTGTATCACGTTTGGGCTTGTATTAGTCGTATTGGGCTTTGTAGGGCCTAAAAATAATTAGTGATGGTTATTAGGGTTTATGAGATAAAGCCTAATTACCTATTTATGTTATATTATATATAAGAGTAAACTGCAATTTTACACCCTGAGGTTAGGGGTCATTGGCACTCCTACCCCCCCTAAGGAAATAATTACAAAATTACACCCCACTGTTAACCCTTATGTCGCACTTTTACCCCCCGCCGTTAAAGTGGGTTAACAGTCAACTGTATAACATGAAGGTCAAAGGGTAAAATTGTCATTTCGCTCTTATCTAAAGCTTCTTTGATAAACTAAACCCTATAAGTAACATACCCAAGCATAATTACCCCCCCCCCACCTTCCCACCATCGATCTCTTACCCTTCTTCTCCGGCGACTGAACACACCGACGACTTCAAGCTTCAACCTTCTTCTCCGGCGACTTCAACCTTCAACCTTCTTCTCCACCATCGTCCGATCACAACCACAGCCGCTTCAACCTTCTTCTCCACCGTCGTCCGATCACAACCACAGCCGCTATCAGTCGAAATGCCGGTCTTCTTTTGGCTACTCCGCTATATCATCCGCCACACCAAAGGTATAATCTGCCAATGTTAGTTAATCAGTGTCAGATTTAGTCATTATCATGTTATACACAGGGGTTAGGGTCTGATTTGGTTCATGTTGGTTTTTTTTACAGTTGACCTGACGATGAGCTTATCAAGCTCATCTTTGGTGGTCCACCTGGTGGTCTCTGTGTTTGGGAGGCCTGTCCTCAACTTCCATCTACCACCGGAGAGTTGAGCGGATGTTTAGTCTAGTAGTTATTAGGCTTTTGTGTAATATGTAGGTTAACTTAACTTAATCGAAGCTTTTGTGTAATATGTAGGTTAACCTAAGGTAACTTATTTAGCTTTTGTCTAAAAGCTTTTGGGTATTTTGTTTGATCAAAATTAGGTTCTTGACATTATGTTTGATCAAAAAAGCTTTTGGGTAATGCATACAATCTCCTATATCCTCTGTGTTAAAATATTTAGATTTGAGCTGTATGTTTGATTGTATGCATTTGCAGCTTCTTTACTAACCTGAATGTTCTAAAATGACAGTTTCCTTGGTTGATCACACTGAATGTTCTGAAAGTTGGGCATGAAATCTGAACCTTATGTTTGATTGTATGCATTTGCAGCTTGTTTACTAAGCCGAATGTTCTAAAATGACAGTTTACTTGGTTGATCACACTGAATGTGCTGACAGTTTGGGCATTTGCAGGTTGTAAATAACACACAGTTTGGGCATAAGTTGCTTAAGTGCATATGTTCATATGTTCACAGTTACTGAATGTGCTGACAGTTTGGGCATTTGCTGACAACCCCCTTCACAAAACCACCACCCTGGTTGCTGTATGTGCATATGTTCACACTGGTTGAACAGGTATGACATTATGTTTGATTATGTTTGATCAAAAAAGCTTTTGGGTAAGCTTTTGAACAGGTATGATTGGTTTGAACACCTTATAGTTATTTTTGAACATGTATTTTTGAACAAGTATGTTGTTTGATCAAAATTAGGTTGTTGACATTATGTTTGATTATGTTTGATCAAAAAAGCTTTTGGGTAAGCTTTTGAACAGGTATGATTGTTATTACTAGAAAGAAGCAAAACAACCAAACATTTCCTTCAAATCATCCATCACCATGTCTGTCACAACCCCCTTCACAAAACCACCACCCTCTCCCGCCACTTTAGCCGCACCATTACCAGCCACAAAGGTTATCACAGTGTTCATGTGTTGGCGGCAATGAGGACACAATGCACTAGGATTAACAATCTGATGATCTCCATCTTGATTAAAAAAGATTTTGGTGTTTTGTTTCAAATTACGTGTTCAAAATGAAACTATCAGGTTTTAGATCAAAAAACAGGTTCAGATTTTTTATTTAGAATCATATAAACATGTATTTGATTTTGGCGGGAAGGGTTTTGTAAATCTCAGGGGGTAATTGTGCGACTTAACAGGAATGTTGGGGGGTAAAATGTAAGGGTAGTATAGTAATTTCAACTTAGAGTTAACAGACTGTTAACCCACTTTAACGGCGGGGGGTAAAAGTGCGACATAAGGGTTAACAGTGGGGTGTAATTTTGCAATTATTTCTTTAGGGGGGGTAGGAGTGCCAATGACCCCTAACCTCAGGGTGTAAAATTGCAGTTTACTCTATATATAACATACATATACTAATTCTCTTTGAAAAAGAGACAACAGTTAGTTGCCGTCAAGAAAGAAAAAGGTGTAATTCCTTTTCTTTGTGTACTACGATTAGCAAAACCAAAAAAAGGGAGCAGCCGCCACTTCAACAAAGTGTGTTGCCTCCTTTCTTTTTCGTGATCATTGTTCCGCGAGCCACACCCGGTTACCGTGTTCGTGTTCTAGCACTCGTTCGTTGTACCTCGGTGTCTTGCACGGTTAATCTTTAACCACTAAGGTATATTTAATCTCATCAGTAAATTAATAGTTTGTGTATCGTATTTGCATGTTTGTAACCATGATCCTGTTCGATTCACTTTTGGTGTTGATTATTTATATTTATTCCGCTGCGTATTTTATTAATTATATATTTAGTTAATAAAATATATCAAACCCGTTTTGATTAAAAGTAAAGTTGACACCACTGAAACCCAATAGTGGTATCAGAGCCACGCTTACAACATGCAAATCGGAACCGGTCCTTTTAACCGGTTATAGATCTCAAACTTTAACTTGTTTAAAGTTTCAGATCTAAATATTCCTTGGGCAAAAAGTTATTTGGTCAAAAGTTTTATGTGTTTTATTTGACCAAAATATTGCTCACTTCAATATAATTGTGTTGAATATGTAAATCTGGCTGACCTTGTACTTGTATTTTTGTTATTGTTTTGTTTTATGGTTTTGGCCCACTTTGTGGCTCAAAGTTGTAATAGATTAGGGTTTCAATTCTTGTTATATTTTTATATTATAATATAAAGTTGAAGACCCGATGACAAAACTGAAGACATTACAGGAATCAAGGAGGTGCTAAAGTCAACTAGATGCACTAGGTCCATCCTTGTGGTTGTTTGTTACCCCGTGACCCAGTTTGGTCTTGCTATTTGGCTCTAGCAAGATCAAACAAAATGGCCTAAAGATTTACATATTTATTTTTGCTATTATGGTTGCTTTTATCATATAAGTTGTTATATAACATACCAACCTAATACCAAACTTTTGAAAAGGTGTTTTAAAATGTTCACAATCAATTATAACAAGTTCTAAATTGATTTTTACAACTTGTAAATATTTGTTATAAAACAAATAGTTTATTTTAAAATAAATAATAACCATTAGAGTTTTTGAAATTTAACAAGTTTTTAACTTTCTAAAACTCATAACTTAATAGTTTTAAAACTATTAACTTTTAAATGGTTATACAAGTCGCGACAAACTTAGTTTTAATAGGTTATTTAAAATTAAGTGTCCTGAGAGATGAAAGGGTTCATCAAGATGTCACGGCTAAGTATGTACTAAAATTGGCTCTTACGACCCTATTTGGTAAATATTAAATTAACCCATAATTAAAATCAATAGTCTATGCCATCCTATCACAAACTACACTTGGAACGTAAAAACGAACCATCAGTGTTTGGAGCCACAGCACCACACTTGATGTCTAGCATATCCTTCCAATGTGCAAGGGTTTCGTTGACACATCCGGCCCTTCCACACGTACCTCTTTTAGGACGACTATTACTTTTTCTTTCTCACCACATGCTCCAGCTATCTCGAAAGTAGAAAATCGGCATAGATGAGGCTAAACGTATCAATGCATAGACAAGAGTTGTCTTAGCGGCCTCATACTCGAGAGTTGTGCAATTCTCACAATTGACACTCGTTGTCAGTCTGCCTAGTCACTTACTAAAGTGCATGCCACAGCTGCCTTTACTACTGACATAGCCAGATTCTCATTCCTTGTTCTAATTACTGTAATGGGTCACTAATTAAATAAGGAAATATACATTGAAAATACTAATTAAAATCTCTTTGCTTATGTAACAGATGTCTAATGAAAACAACTCCTTCGTTCTCAAGTCTATACTTGAAAAGGAAAAACTGAATAACAACAACTTTCTCAAATGGCACCGTAATCTGAGAATAGTTCTCAAGATGGCGAAAAAGCTATATATCTTAGATGGCACAGTCCCTACCGAGCCTGAAAGTAACACTACTGCTGCTCGTAAGGCACTGGAAAAGCATAACGAGGATGCCGTTGAGGTAGCCTGCCTTATGCAAGCCACCATGTCTCCTGAGCTTCAGAAGAACATGGAAGATAAAGATGCTTATGACATGATCCAGCAACTGAAATGCATGTTTCAGAAACAAGCCCGACAGGAGCGTTATGACACCATGAAGCAGCTCATAAGCTGTAAAATGCAAGAAGGATCGTGTGTCAGTACTCATGTGCTTAAGATGAAAGGGTACATTGACCAGATGAACAAACTTGGTTATCCACTGCAAGATGAAATGGCAGCAGACTTCATCTTGAACTCTCTCCCTAGCTCGTATGACCAGTTCATTATGAACTATAATATGAATGCTTGGGTGAAGACTGTGCCTGAGCTACACGGCATGCTTAAAACGGCCGAGATAAACATTCCACATAAAACCAACCAAGTTCTGATGGTCAAGTCTGGTGGTGTTAAGAAGCCCAACAACAAGAAAATGGCTCATAACAGCAAAGGCAAGAAAATGGTTGTTGTTGCTGCCAAATCTGCCACCAACAACAAGCAGGTTGCTAAACCACCCCCTCCCTAGGAGCGTCAGTGCTTTGAATGCAACCAAATGGGGCACTGGAAAAGGAACTGCCCACAGTATCTAGCCAAGCTGAAGGCGAACAAGGCCAATAACATTGGCACTTCTTCAGGTATTCTCATTTATGTTATTGAGCTTTTTACTGTCTCTAGCAACACATGGGTATTTGATACCGGGTGTGGTTATCACATCACTAATGTTTTGCAGGAGCCTGAAAAGTGGAGGAAGCTGAAATAAGGCGACATGGAACTCATCGTTGGTGATGGAAAAAGAGTGCCCGTTCTTGCAACCGGCACATTTCATTTTTCATGTCCTTCTGGCCTTGTAGTTAATTTAAACAATTGTTTGTTTGCACCTGGTATAACCAGAAACATTATTTCAGTTTTCCTTTTGTTTGAACAAGGTTTCAAGTACGTTTTTAATGGTATTTCTATTTATGCCTACTTGAATGATATCTTTTATTTTGAGGCTAAACCTCGAAATGGTATTTATGAGATTGATGTTCAAACATGTAATAACATATATCATCTTTCTAAGCGTAACAAAGCTGGTATGAATGAAACCTTTCTATAGACTTGGCCACATAAGTAAGGCACGCATAAAATGGCTCCAATCCGAGGGGATTCTTGAATCCATTGGACAAGACTCCTTTAATGATTGCGAATCTTGCTTAGCTGGCAAACTCACAAAGCGTCCCTTCACTGGTGTTGGTGAACGGGCCAATGGTCTGCTAGGACTCATTCACACTGATGTATGTGGCCCTTTCAGAACCATGACAAGGAACCATGAAAGATACTTCGTTACTTTCATCGACGATTATAGTCGATATGCTTATGTCTATCTTATGAAGCATAAGCATGAAACTTTTGAAAAGTTCAAAGAGTTTCAAAACGAAGTAGAAAACCAACTTACTAGAAAGATAAAAATACTTCGATCAGATCGAGGTGGCGAATACCTCAGCTTAGAGTTCCTCAATCATCTCAAAGAGTGTGGAATAATTTCAGAACCCACTCCACCTGATACACCCCAACTTAATGGCGTGAGCGAGAGGAGAAATCGAACCCTACTTAATATGGTTTGATCGATGATGTGTAGAACTAACTTGCCTCACTCCTTTTGGGGTCATGCTCTTATGACTGTCGCTCGCATTGTCAATCTGGCTCCGACTAAAAAGGTAAACAAAACCCCATATGAGATATGGCATGGGCGTAAACCCGATTTGGAATACCTAAAAGTATGGGGATGTGATGCATACATCACAAGTGATACTGATGATAAGCTCGATCCTCGAGGCGAAAAGGTTGTTTTCGTCGGATACTATAAAAGAAGCGGATATTATTTCTACCATCCTGATGCAATTGTTATTTCCATCAAAAGGAAGGGGCGCTTTCTCGAGGAAGAACTTCTTAATCGAGGAACTGGAAATAATGTGGTTGATCTTGAAGAAATTCGAGAACCAACAACAACCGCCGATGAAGTCGGAATGTCTGAACAATAAGAAATTGTTGCTGATGAATCAGACATGAACACAGGCGTTCGCAGAAGTAGCAGGACTCGTAAAGAACCTGACAGATACCTTTGGCATCTCGAAGGTGTTGATGTCTTGGTAGTAGATGAGTCTAATGACGAACCTACTAACTACAAATCTGCTATCTCAGATCCTGAATCTGCGAAATGGTTGGAAGCCATGAACGCTGAGATGCAATCTATGCGTGATAATCAAGTCTGGGACTTGGTTGAGCTACCCCCCGAATATCGGGCAGTGGGGAGCAAATGGGTTTTCAAGAGAAAAACCGATATGCATGGAAATGTACACACCTTTAAAGCACGACTAGTTGCGAAGGGTTTCACTCAAACTCAGGGTATTGACTATGATGAGACCTTCTCGCCCGTTGCTATGATCAAATCGATCGGGATATTGCTTGCCATAGCCGTGTACTATGAGTATGAGATATGGCAAATGGATGTCAAAACCGCTCTTCTTAATAGGCATCTCTCTGAAGATGTCTATATGGTTCAGCCAGACGATTTCGTTGATCCAAAATATCCTAATAGGGTGTGCAAGCTGAATAAGTCCATTTATGGACTCAAGCAGGCGTCTCGTAGCTAGAATCTTCGTTTTGACCAAAAGATCAAAGAGTTTGGTTTTGTCAAAAATGAAGATGAGCCTTGTGTTTACAGAAAGGCTAGTGGGAGCACTATATCATTCCTCATCCTGTATGTGGATGGTATACTGATAATTGGAAACAACGTCCCTATGCTTAACGAAGTTAAACACTATTTGGGAACTTGTTTCGCAATGAAAGATCTTGGAGAGGCAGCTTATATTCTAGGAATCAAGGTCTATAGGGATAGATCTAAGCGACTTCTTGGGCTAAGTCAAAGTACATACATAGATAAAATGATGACACGCTTTAAGATGGAAAACTCCAAGAAAGGAGGTGTTCCTATGATTAAAGGAACTGTGTTGAACAAATCGCAATCTCCTTCAACGGACATTGAAATTAAGCGAATGGAAGGAGTTCTATATGCTTCAGCGATTGGCTCTATCATGTATGCTATGTTATGTACTAGACCTGACGTCTCGCATGCTTTAAGCATTACTAGTCGTTATCAGCAAACTCCTGGCATTGCCCATTGGACTGCTGTTAAGAACATTCTGTAGTATCTGAGAAGAACTAAAGATATGTTCTTAGTATTTGGAGGAGTGGAAGAAGAGCTCACTGTAAGATGTTACACTGATGCTAGTTTTAAAGTTCCACTACATACGGGAAATTGTGGAACATGGAGACATCGTGATAAGCAAAGTGAACACAGATCAAAACCTAGCAGACCCGTTTACTAAGCCCATGACTCAGGACAAGCATGATCAGCACATGGGTGCTATCGGGCTTAGATTAGCTAGTTGTATGTTTTGATTTAGTATTTGGATGTACGAACTTTTAACAGTTGTACTTTTTGAATTCATTGTTGATTTACTAGTTAAATGCAATTATGAATCTTATAACTGTGTTCGATTTTAATACGTTTAATCCGTGAATCTTGTATTCTAAACTATCCGTAGTCGGTCAGACTCGTGGGAACGATTCTGAATTAAGACTATTCTGACTTTGGACTCAAAGAGTTGACTTCCAAACTCACAGACCTCATTGAGAATGACGTTGGATGTAACTCGCATCAAATCATCTTCATGGATCTTAGTCATAAGATGCTTTGATATTGGTATACTCATTTAGTATCCTTTGACCTGAGATACATATTAGAACTTCCGTTTACCAAGGACTATTCTTTGATTACTGTTAACCGCTGTCGCGTAACTGCCAGTCATACAGGCTTTAATTGGGAATAGTTCTGAAGTTCAGTGGGAGTTGTATGTAGTCGATATGAGATTCTGTACTCTTACATGATATGTAACAGTTAGACATTGTGGCGCCCTCGTTGATTCAAACTGGTGAAGTGTAAGGCCTTACCCAAACTTACTGTGTGTTTGTTCGGACCACTTTGACTCTTGATCGAGAACAATAATAATTGAACACCATATGAGAATGAACTTAATCCATGTCTCATTGATTCAATTTATGTCTTTTACAGAAAGGATGAATGACAACAATTACCATAAGTTTATTGTCTTGCAATAGTAAGTTGTTACTAATGGCAAGGTGTTTTGGTTAATGACTTTAAAGTGTCATACCTTGTTGGGGGCAGCCATGTGCAGCTAGAGCGCCGCTGACTGTCTGCGTTGAGGATTTTATCGCACGTCGTCCAAGTGGGAGATTGTTGGATTTATATGTACGGGTTCGATAAGTCAACGCTGCTGACCGAGCTATGACCCGTAAGAGTTACACCTTGGGCAACAAACATTAAATCCACTTAACTCGATTAACTGGTGATCATGAATAATTAACGGGACGAAACATATAATTATCTAGAATAATTATGTATTCGTGTGGAATGGGATATTATATTTATACACGTTATAAATAATTTAACGTTTAATTACTTATTTAATTAAATTTTGTCTTTGCGGGCTTTGTATCACGTTTGGGCTTGTATTAGTCGTATTGGGCTTTGTAGGGCCTAAAAATAATTAGTGATGGTTATTAGGGTTTATGAGATAAAGCCTAATTACCTATCTATACTATATAATAAAAGAAACTCAATTGAGGACACATATCATTATATGATGAGTCCTCACCTAAACCCATTATTTAGTATATGTATTTATTTAATTTAAAATAAAAGTTATATATGTAGTTATTTAATTTTAAAATATCAATTTTATCTTTCAACATTTCAAATTAATTTATTAATTGAAATCGTGATTCATCTCTTAACATTCCGAAGAATTCAATTTTCTTACTTTTTCTTTTAAAATATAAGTTGATTTAATTTTGTTATCTCTTTAATTTAAAATTATTTATTGTTTTCAAATTTTAAATTGAGTTTCCTTATTTTCTTTAAAAACACATTTTATTTTGTTGATTTTTTAGTTAAAATCTTGAAAATTTTAAAAATTATATTTTCCTATACTAATAAATGAAAATCTTTTTTTTTTTTCATTTTTAAAATATAAGTTGATTTAATTTTATTATCTCTTTAATTTAAAATTATTTATTGTTTTCAATTTTTAAATTGAGTTTCCTTATTTTCTTTAAAAACTCCTTTTATTTTGTTGATTTTTTAGTTAAAATCTTGAAAATTTTAAAAACTATATTTTCCTATACTAATAAACGCAAATCTTTTTTATATTTGTAATTTTACTAAAATACCCTTAGTTTTATATTTGAAGTTACCTAAATACCCTTCCTGCTAACAAACATTTTAGATGGACTTAATGTCAGGGAGTAAAATGAAAAAAAAACATAGATATTTGAAGTTACCTAAATACCCTTTCAGCTAACAAACATTTTAGATGGACTTAATGTCAGGGAGTAAAATGAAAAAAACATAGCAAACTATAGGAGGAAAATGACTATTTTTAAATGATGGGGGCAAAACCGTTAAAACGATCAAACCACAGGGAGCAAAACAGAAGTTTACTCTTTTTAAAAGATAAATCTTGATGACTGTTTTTATTAACATATGACATTATATTTTTTTCAACACGTGCAATATACGAGTTTTTTTTAAGATATATCTTTTTATTATTTATTATATAAAATTATATTTATGCAACCCGTGTAATACACGGGGTTATAACCTATATAACATACATATACTAATTCTCTTTGAAAAAGAGACAACAGTTAGTTGCCGTCAAGAAAGAAAAAGGTGTAATTCCTTTTCTTTGTGTACTACGATTAGCAAAACCAAAAAAAAGGGAGCAGCCGCCACTTCAACAAAGTGTGTTGCCTCCTTTGTTTTTCGTGATCATTGTTCCGCGAGCCAGGTTCGTGTTCTAGCACTCGTTCGTTGTACCTCGATGTCTTGCACGGTTAATCTTTAACCACTAAGGTATATTTAATCTCATCAGTAAATTAATAATTTGTGTATCGTATTTGCATGTTTGTAACCATGATCCTGTTCGATTCACTTTTGGTGTTGATTATTTATATTTATTCCGCTGCGTATTTTATTAATTATATATTTAGTTAATAAAATATATCAAACCCGTTTTGATTAAAAGTAAAGTTGACACCACTGAAACCCAACATTTGCAACTAACAATAAAAAATTGGCTTTTGGATCCGGTAATATTCGAATGAATTTATAAAAATCATTAACAGGGAAGGATATCCCAAATCAAGATCGACCTAAACGAGGTGTTGGATTGGTTCTCGGTTTGTAGTTTAATTAAAAGTCAGTTTCTAGTAAGGTCTCGTTTACAATATGTGGCCATTTTCATATTTGAAACCCGAAACCAAACTGATTATAAATTAAAGGCCTCAAAACATTATAAAATTATATAGTTTTAGGATGAATGCTCTAGCTACTATGGTTTAATTTGTTTTATGATCAAACATCTATTTTATGATGGTGTTTTCTATTAAAAACATAACAATGAAATTACATGTTATTGTTATAAGACTAATCTCCAGTCTTATTCACGATTCATGGTTCGTTCCTTTTGGGACTTTATGTTAGCTTGGACACCGTAAACAATTTATCGACAAAGTAACTTGTTATATAACTTTCCTTGTGGGGTTTGCGCCCACAAGGTGTTCGATGAAATGCTCAGAGTAAATTTTCAATGAGCCCGGGTTCAAAAAGCCTTTGAACCGTCGGGTGTGAGTCGTAGTTCCGTGTTTTTTTTTTCTTCTTGTTGTGGGTTGGAGACATTGGCCAAGTGTCTTGTTGAAGTTCTCATTTCGCCGTTTCTTTTGGCCCATGTCGAATGGTTTTTGGCCTTGCCCCTTCAAGGGGTTTCACTGTTGCCCCGATGGGGTCGATGGGTCTAAGGGGATCCCAAGGCTTATGGCTCATATTAAAAGTCAACATTTTGGTTCAGATGATAGGAAAGATAATTTGAGGCGTGCCATTGCTGAAGACCCTAATCTTTTTACCTCTGTTTGTGAAGCCCTTAGGTTGTATGATCAATGGTTATGTTGGGAGTGCATGTGCCTTCATTCTATCAAGCGGGGGTGTCACCATGAAGATCGGGTTGTTCGTTTTGTGCCAACGGAAGTGGGTGAAATGGGTTTTATTGTGGGTGTTACTAGACCGTGTACCGTATCGGAGGTTTCCCCATCTGTAGAGGTATGTGTTGATGTCGCTCTACTTGACCGAGTTTTCTCTCTTCCGATTAAAACTGTTAAGAGCATCCCCTTTAGTTGCCGCATGGCGTTTGCCCAAGCCTTAACCACAGCCTTGGATAAGGTGGTGGCTATGCCTGATTCGGTTGAGGCATGGATTCGACTTCTGCTATTACCTCGGTGTACCTTGCGGGTGTTTACGCCGGTCAGCCGCCAGGATAAGAGGTCGGGCAACAGGAAAAATGGTCAATGTCTCAGTATACAACGGGCGTTGGCCCAATGGGGTGACCGTGAGGGGTTTGGCATTCTCATTCAGTCTTTGTTTGTTCAACCTGTGAAGGAGGGTCCTGAGGGTTTTAAGAAAATGTCTGGAAAAAAAAGCGAGGATGGGAGTTCTAATGTCAAGCAGTGTTTACGTAAGGTCGCCGATGGTCATTTTACCGCTGCAGTTAAGGTCCTTTGTTCTTCTGGGGTCGCGCCACATGATAAGAAAACTATGAAGGCTCTCGTGGATAAACACCCGTGCATGCCCCCTCCGACCATGCCAGCTTTCCTTCCATCAGAACCTCACCTTTTAGCGGAGACTGACAGTGTACTTGGGTGTATCAAATCCTTCCCGAAAGGGACGTCATGTGGGAAAGATGGTTTGCGGGCTCAACACCTTTTGGACGCCCTTTGTGGTGAAGGGTCCGTGATTGCGGTTAGCCTTCTCAGAGCAATTTCAGCTGTGGTTAACCTTTTTTTGCGAGGGAGGTGTCCGAGGAGTTTGGCGGAGTTTGTTGCATCTGCTCCTCTTACGCCCCTTCTCAAGCCCGATAATGGAATTAGACCTATTGCAGTGGGTTCGATCTGGAGGAGAGTGGTCTCCAAGGTAGCGATGAAGGGGGTGGGGAAGGAGATGGCCAAATATCTTGGCGACTTTCAGTTTGGGGTCGGGGTTCCAAACGGGGCTGAGGCGGTTCTTCATAGTGCGAACAGGCTCTTAAATGCGCACCACCGAGACGGGTCGTTGGCTATGCTTACCGTCGATTTCACGAATGCCTTTAACCTTGTGGATAGAACTGCTCTTTTAAATGAGGTAAGGAAAATGTGTCCATCCATCTCTGCTTGGGTTGATTTTTTATACGGGCAACCAGCTAGGCTTTACGTGGGGAATGATTTTATTTGGTCATCCACGGGGGTTCAGCAAGGGGACCCTTTAGGGCCTCTTCTTTTTGCCCTTGTTTTACACCCTCTTGTTCTCCGAATCAGAGATCGTTGTAAGCTTCTGTTTCACGCATGGTACCTGGATGATGGGACCATTATTGGAGATGCTACTCAGGTTGCCAAGGCTTTAGACATCATTAGAGTGGAGGGGCCCTCCTTGGGCCTCCTTCTCAACCTTAAAAAAACTGAAGTTTTTTGGCCTACATGCGACGGGGTGAAGACTCAAGCGGGTTTATTTCCGCGGGAGATTGGTAGGCCGGTGCACGGTATGAAACTCTTGGGCGGTGCTGTCAGTAGAGATGGGCAGTTTATTAGCGGGTTGGCCCTCAAAAGAGCCAAATGTGCGGTTGAGCTGATGGGATGCCTCAAACGCCTTAAGAACCCTCAGAGCGAACTCCTCCTGCTTCGTTCGTGTATGGGGGTTGCTAAACTGCTGTTTGGGCTTAGAACGTGTCAGCCTTCTTATGTCGGGGAAGCCGTCTCTGTTTTTGACAAGGGGCTACGGAATGCGATCGAGGACATTGTTGTTTGTGGGGGTGCCTTTTTCGGGGACCTACAATGGAGGTTAGCTTCCCTCCCGACACGATTTGGGGGGCTTGGGATTTGCTCAGCTGAGGATGCCTCTTCCTACGCTTTTGTGGCTTCAAGGGCCCAATCTTGGGTTCTTCAAGACCACATCCTTCGCGAATGTGGGGGAGAGTTGTTGGACCCTGATTACAAGGGTGCGTTGGACAATCTGCATAGTTCTCTTCCCGATCTTGATCTTAGCGATTTCTACATTAAAGACACCGCCCCCCCTAAAGCCCAGAAAATTCTGGCGAATGCCTTATATGGAGAAATCGTCAAGACAGTTGAAGAGAAGTTTGTCTTTTCCCCTCGCCAGCGAGCCGTGTTTGAGTGTTTGCGAGCCCCCCATGCTCAGGATTTCTTGTCTGTTGTTCCCATCGAAGGTTTAGGGCAGAGTATGTCGGCGGTGGAATACCGGGCTATCCTCAAGTACCGTTTAATGATACCCCTTTTCCAGGCTGATGACCTGTGTCCTGTGTGTCAGAAGTGTTGCTTGGATGCTTTTGGGGAGCATGCAGTACATTGCAAAGAATTGCCGGGGTTTAAGTATCGTCATGATTTAGTTCGCGATGTGCTGTATGATGTCCTTAAGCGAGCAGGGGTCTCAGCAAAAAAGGAAGCTCCAGTGAACTTCTTGACTGATCCATTAGAAGGGAGATCTACGCTACGGCCCGCCGACATTCTTGTTTTTGGATGGGAAGGAGGGAAACACGCGTGTGTCGATTTGACAGGTGTGTCCCCCCTCGTTGGGCTAAGGGATCACGGTTTTGTGGTGGGACAGGCGATAACCAAGGCAGAGGCAGGCAAAGTAGCTAAACACGAAAAAGCTTGTATCGAGAATCAGCACGTGTTCGTCCCGTTCGCTTTCGATACATTTGGCGCTCTCGCCCCTGACGCGGTGCGATTCCTAAAGCGAGTTCAACAGGTGGTAAGCAGTAACACCACACATGTTAAGGGGCAGAATTTTGTGTTTAGCAGGGTAGGGTTTGCCATTCAGAAGGGGGTAGCGGCGCAGCTTGTTGCTCGTCTACCTGCCATTAGTTTGTAATTTCTGTTTATAGGGTATGTATATTTATATAAAGCGATATTTTCTAAAAAAAAAAAAAAAAAAAAAAAAAAAAAAAAAAAAAAAAAAAAAAAAAAAAAAAAACTTTCTTCATGACCTTATTCCAATGGCCATCTTCACGGATGCATGCACGTTGGCGATGTGCGGATGAACATCCTCTTTCTCTCCTTCTTTCTCCCTCTTTCATGGTCTCCCACAAATGACGGTCATCCTTCTCTCCACGACATCGACAACAATTATGCCCCCTAATGAAGGTTTACAAAGGCCCTCTACCACGCCCATTGAAGATGCTGTTAGTGTCAAATAGTCCTATTTCTTTGGTTTGATGTTACCTCAATTCTTTAGAATCATTGAGTGTGTATATAGTTGATGGCATGACTTAGCATGGCATGAATGAATGTGAATGGCAAGCAAATTGTTACGATGTATGACTGAGAATAAAATATACATATAGCCTAAAATTATATCCTTTAGACAAATAATAATAAAAATAACAACAATAAGGTTGATGATAGATGGATGAATTATACAATAGTTGATGCATGTATCTCAACAAAACACTAATTTGTACATGTCATTAACGGCAATATATGTCTAGCAAACAACCTTGGAATAAAATATATTTAGGATAATAGCAAAAGGAATCAAGTCATATCATTTATCCAAATCTCACCATTAAGGGCAATATACGTCTAGCAAACAACCTTGGAATAAAATATATTTAGGATAATTGCAAAAGTAATAAAGTCTTATCATTTATCCAAATCTCACAAAATAACCCTAATGAGATTCTTTAGCATTTTGCAACTACATATAATTTTGTTCAACAAATAATTTTGTTCAACAAATGGGGTGGTGATTCATTGAAAAATAAAAACCCACACCTAATTTTAGAAGGTGGAGATCTTAGGTTCAAACCCCACAAACAATATGGATTAAAAGAAATTTGTTGTTAAAAACCGTATATTTTTGTTTGTTTTAGTTACATTAATTGCTTTCTAATAAGGGTTATTGGATTTTAATAATCCTAAATTTCAAATGTTGGCCGATAATAATCTCAACTTTAAAAATTTCTTCCAATAATTCCAACTTGTAAAAGTTTGACCGCCATTGATCCTTTTCAGACATATAAGAATTTGGTCTCCTCAATTGATTCAATTACACATAGAAACTCCTTAATTGTTTTAAGTGAACGTATGTTAGACAAAGATCAATAGCGGCAAAACTTTTACAAGTTAAGATTATTTGAGGGAATTTTTAAAGTTAGGATTATTATCGGCCAACAGGTGAAACTTGGGATTATTAAAATCCAATAACCCTTCTAATAAACCTCACTATTTGGAATTTAATAAATTTGGGTTACTTATGGCTTTATAGCCTAGTGACATTTTGAGGATGAGATAAAGTTTTGTGACCAATAGGTTCTAGGTTCAATTCCCACAATAGAGGTTTTTTTCATATTTATTAGGTTTCCTAATGATCCAAATTTCCCGTTCAAAAATAAATAAATAAATTTGGGTTGTATTTACAGAGTGCAAACTGTTGCAATCGATTTGCCGATCCATACATTCATCAAGAATCATGTGTTCCAATAAACAAATTAATTGCCGATTCAATTATTATTTAAAAGATGTTGTCAAGCTAGATTTAAATTAGAAAATAACTAGAATTAAGCACCCATGGATTGCGGGGGGCTTAAAACTATGCCAAATAACATCAATGTCACATCGATGGTAGCAACCATCAACACTTAAGTTGCGGCGTATTAATGCGAAGAAATAAGACAGAAACATATAACATATAAAAAATAACTATGTCGATTTAGGACCCACGCATTACGACAAACGTGTTAAATGAAAAAAATATACGTAAAAACGTTAAACCACACACGCATGTTGCGCCGTATTAACTCACAAAATAACGTAGAAAAAACTAACTAAGTCGATGTAGGATCCGCCCGCTGGGATGAACTTGCCAAAGGGGGAAAATAGACACGTTGAGACATACCTGTCAAATGTGAAAAAATAGAACAAAAACGTTGAACCACACATGCACCTTGCGACGTATTAACTCGCAAATTTTAGAACCAAATGTAAAACGAAAAATTTGCAAAAGATAAAAAATATGGGGAACCAAAGTTGTAAATAAAAAAGTTTTGGGTCAAATTATAAAAATGAAAAGTTTTGGATTAAAAGTAAAAAATTAATAGGATTAAAATATAAAAGATGAAAACCTTTGGGTTAAAAGTGAAAAATCACTTTTTTTTTAAAACACCTCATGCTTGGGGTATAACAACACAATGCAACAATGTATTGCTAATTTATATTAGGGTCATTTACATATATCCCATTCCTAGGGTTGGGTTATATGGAAAACCCCATCTTTTTTAGAAAACCCATTCTCATCCATTGATTGTCTTTCATCCAAGAAGATCTATGGCTCTCCTATTTTGTGTGTATATTAGATTTAAATATAATCAAATAAGGGCATTTCTGGTAGAACAAAAAGACTTTTTGGCATTGGAAATGAAAACCCCACTTGTGTAGTACTAGTATCATCATCTCTCTGCTCTTTCTTCTAGTCACATCTTTCAAAACACTATTATCTCTCTCCTCTTTCATTTATCATGTGAAAGAGAAAAGCTTCATGGTCTTCAATGGTGATCTGGTGCATGCAAGTGTGTGAGAGAGAAGAAGTTTGATGGTCTTCATCATGTTCATCTATAACACCAAGAACACACATACAAGTGTGTGAGAGAGAAAAAGTTTGAAGTATGTTGTTTTAGAGAGAGAACGATGACAAGATGAATGTTTTTAGAGAGAGAAAGTTGATGTTTTAGATAGAGAAACAACAATCTTTATCACAAAGACACACGCACGAGTGTGTGTGTGAGAAGAAGGTTTGAAGATCTTCTTCGTGTTCATCGGACGGTTCTAGATCCGGTAAGTGTTCTTGAATAAATCAAAAAACTTTAGGATGGGATTTTGAACGGGTTTTTTTGTTGGTTTGGTTGCTTGTTAGGGGCTTTTGATCTTAACAGTAGCTGTTTTTTTGTTGGTTTGGGTTGCTTGTTTGGGTTTTTGATCTGAACAGTAAGTGTTTTTTTGTTGGGTTGCTTGATTCACAGACTCAGACCCATAACATGTGTTAAGCCCCCTGTTAGAATGTTATATAACGTGTGTTGATTTACAGAAATATATCCATAAAAGATATTCAATTGACAAGCTGGATGGATGTAGGCGACGTTAATGCGGGGACATTGAATAAGTCACATCCTTTGGGAAAGAACTGTTCGTTCATTTATAACATGTGTTAGTGGTTCATGCTGTAACAGAACACCATGATGTAACCTGACATGTGTTCATGTATAACATGTGTTAAGCCCATGTTAGAACGATATATAACGTGTGTTAACCTTTTGTTAATTAAAAAAAAACAAGAAATATATATTTTATTTTTGTTGATGTTTAAAATATCCGATAATGTGGATACTGAGCGTAAAACTTGTACAAGTAATAAATGTACAAGTTAGTATGTAACGTGTAATATGAAACGCGCCATTTATGGTAACACATGTACCGGTAATTTTGGAATATATAATATAAAACGGGTCATTTGTTTTGCACATTTTGGAATGTATAACATGTGTTAATGTCACACCCCAACCGATGGCGGAATCATCGGGGCATGACACTGAGCGAAACAGATTGTCCAGAAGTTTCCATAACAACTATCATTACCATTTGATTAAATAATACGTCCCATACCGTATTTCAAATAGTTAAACAATTATTACAGACAAACATCAAGACGAATATTCTGTTCCGACAACTCAGATTTAAACATAGCAATTTATTCGTTGGTTTCTAGGACTCCAGTTCCTAGCTTCAAGTTCATCACAGCACAAAGAGCATAAAAGCAACCTAAGCACCTGTCACATACGTTAAAATAAAGTCAATACATAAAATGTAAAGGTGAGCATACAAGTTTGATAATAGCATATAGAGTTCGAATTCGTTTACGCATAACCAGCACGTACACATAGTGAAATGAAGCACGTTAGTTATCGACATAGATCCATCGATACCAATGACTGCGGGTTGACTGCCCGAGGCAGTTCGCAATACATGATTACCACCGTAATCCATGCAAGTAAAAGATCCTTAACAACCCCCGTGTGAACGGGTGCTGAGTCCAAACTATAGTACTATCGTTGCTAAGGCAGGTAGACAGCATTCCATGTATAAACATAACAAACAAGCATTCATAAGCCACGTATAACATGCATTAATGGTTTAGCGTTAAAATAGCTTGAGTAGTGTGATGGTTGTAATTTGAATATTGGTAACGTAGGTAACACCCAAAAGTGCTAAAAGCAAAAAGGGTTCGAGTACACTCACAGTGATTATGGATTGAAGGGAGCGCTTTTCAGCGAGTACGGTTAGCCTGAATAGATTCGATAACGTAATGATAAGTGGCGCGTAACACAGTATGAAGTGAGAGTGGGCAGGTTAGCTGATCGTGCGGATCAACTATCCGTGCGAGTAAGTTATCCGTGCGAGTAAACTGTCCGTGCGGATGGTAATCCGTGCGGGTAAGATATTCGTGCGAGTAAACTATCCGTGCGAGTAACTATCCGTGCGGATGGTAATTCATCCGGATTAGTCACTCATGCGGATTGTCTATCCGTGCGGACAAGTAGTCCGTGTGGATTACTATTCGAGTGGATTGTTTCTTCCTAAGAATGTGTTTGTGTATGATGGCTTGTGCTTTGAAGTTTTCGTTGTAGCATTTAGAAAACATCTAAGTATCTCTATCCTTCAAGCCGGTCGCGCGGACAACAATTCGTCCGGATGGTAGTCCGTGCGGACACAACCTTTAAGGTGAGTCACTTGGTGAAGTCCGTCCGGATGGTAATCCGTGCGGAAAAATGGTTATCCGTCCGGACAGTCTGTTCGCGCGGACAAAGACAATCCGTCCAGATAGTCTGTCCGTGCGGACAACTAGGCCGTGCGGATGAACATTGTTTGAAATTGTTTAAGGTCTTAGTATCTCATGATCCGAAGAGTAATCCATTCAGAGGTCGTCCGTCCGGATTGTTCATTCGTCGATACTCAAACCTCGTTTTGAATGTGGGTCCCAAGTGTAGCTCGCGCGGGTGACAACCCGTCCGGATCGTCTGTCCGTGCGGGCAGCTTGTTCGTGCGGACAGCTTGTCCATGCGGACAACTTCCTCGTCCTGGTTGTTCCGTCCGGTTACCCTTGGTCGCCTTTGCCGTCTATCGAGACGTTCCGATTACATGTCAACCATTTGGAATCGCATCCTTACCCGTATGACCAAGCCGGCCAGGAATCACCCTAACTCGGCCTGTTAGCGGTTTAGAACGGTCATCCCGGTCTAACCCGAAATCAGGTGTCTTGTGGGTAGAATCCAGATCTAGGACTAGTGCATCACTATCTTTAAGTAGGAGACTAGAACGGATCCGATTCCCACCGCTTTTTGAGGTGAAGTTGTTGTGAAATCTTGTGGAAATCGTTCAGATCTGTGTTATTCTTGGTGGAATGAGGTCACACTTGAAGTTCATGAGAACTTCATGATGACGTCACCTTAGAATACCTCAAATCTTGATGATTCCATGGTTAAAAGTTGAGATTTGAAAGATAGAAATGTGTAGAATTGTGTAGTGATCAAGAATGTACAAGAATTAGAACAAGATCTTACCTGGATTGAGAGAAATCTGAGAAAAGGTGAAGAATGCGTGCGGGTCGGACGTCACTTGCCAAAAGTGGAAAGTTTGGAGAGTGACCTGGGTATTTATAGGATGCTAAAAGGGGAAAGGGGTGGTCCGTGCGGATTGCAGGCCACCCGGATTGCTTATCCGTGCGGATTGGTAATCCGTGCAGACTGGCAATCCGTGCGGATTGGTCATCCGTGCGGATTGGTCATCTGTGCGGACTGGCAATCCGTGCGGATGGGCCATCCGTTCGGATGTCGACTGAATAGCGCGTTCGGGTGCGACGACGCTTCGGTTTTTGATTGCGAGCGATTCGATAAGGCTTCCTAGTCAAATTACTTTTAGTCCCAACTACTTCGTATATAACATGGTTCGATTCGAAATTCGGGTTCGGGTTCGATTACATTCGAGTTAGACTTCGAGTTAGACTGAGTTCGCTTGATTCCCACAACAAAACATAAATAAACATGCACAGGCAGCACGTAAGGCACACACACACGTATACGACAAGTAAAATATATAGCTCGAGTTACGATTTGATGTCGATTCGATTAGTATAGCTCGATTATTAGTTGACTACCTTTATCGCATTGTTACTTCCTATCATTCACAGTCGTAGGTCGATTGAAGTACGATTAACACGATTCGATTATTGCAATGAACGACACTTACTCCACATAATATAAATAAAATAAAAACATTTCTACGAGTCAAGTCGCGCGAAATCGGTCGTTGACTTTGACCTTGACCTTGACTTTGACTTTCACTTATGAAAACACGGGGTGTTACAGCCTCCCCTTGTTTAGGGAATTTCGTCCCGAAATTAAGCTGGAAGCCATAACTAAGATCGTGAATCACGTGTGAGAGTTCTTCGTTTAGACCGATTTTGACTCGTGTAACGTGCGGAATCCGTGCACGATCGTGACCAAACACAATCGCAACGGAGTTGAAACCGGGACCTACAAGTGGTATCTAAGCAGGTTCTCGATTGCGAAGATCAAACGTACAGATTCGCACAGAAATTGATCAGATTCAGAGCCAAATTCATACAGATTTGTCAAAAATTTCTTTACTTCTCAATTATTTCACGTTTCTAACTGAAAAACGTCAAATTAGACAAGATCTTACGGTTAAAATCGGCTAAAATTTGGATATGTTGTGCGAATATACATGATCTAAAAGCCTACAAATTTTCAAAACTTAATTCCAAGCCGTTTGAGAGAAATCTGAGTTTTTTTTTTGTGGTTCGCTTTTCTAATTAAACAACTGTGGGTACTTTGCCTTCATGTCGCTTTCGAGTTCCCAAGTGAACTCCGCGCCTCGTTTACCTTCCCATCGGATTTTCACAATAGGAATGTGTGAGCGCCTGAGCTACTTGGTTTGGCGATCCATGATTTCGACAGGCTTTTCCACGAAGTTTAATGTTTCGTTCACTTGCAGATCGTCTAGAGAGACATGTAAGTCGTGGTCGGCGATGCACTTTCGGAGGTTTGACACGTGGAAAGTCGGGTGGACATTGCTAAGTTCCTCCGGTAATTCGAGTCTGTAGGCGACTTTTCCGATCCTTTCCAGAATCTTAAAAGGTCCAACATATCGAGGCGCGAGTTTTCCCCTTTTGCCGAATCGGACTACACCCTTCCAAGGTGATACCTTTAGGAGTACGTAGTCACCAACGCCAAATTCCCGGGGCTTGCGCTTTTTATCGGTGTAAACTTTCTGTCGATCCCGAGCTTTCGCTAAGTTGTCTCGAATTTGGAAAATTTTGTCTGTCGTCTCTTGTAGCAGCTCCGGACCGGTTAATTGCGAGTGACCGATCTCGTGCCACACAATAGGCGATCAACATCTTCTTCCATATAACGCCTCGAAAGGTGCCATCTGAATGCTGGCCTGGTAGCTGTTGTTATACGAGAATTCGACTAACGGCAGGTGTTTATCCCAATTACCACCGAAGTCTAAAACACACGAACGGAGCATGTCTTCAAGAGTACGAATCGTTCTTTCAGTCTGCCCGTCGGTTTGTGGGTGGAAAGCGGTACTTAGATTAAGCGTTGTACCGAGTGCCATTTGAAACGTTTCCTACAATCACGACGTAAACCGAGCATCACGGTCAGAGATGATATCACGAGGCGTCCCATGTCTACAGATGATCTCGTCGGTGTAGATTCGGGCTAGTCGTTCCACCTTGTAGTCTTCTCGTACGGGCAGGAAGTGAGCTGATTTAGTCAAACGGTCAACAACAACCCAAATGCTGTCGTGACCTGATGACGTGGTTGGGAGCTTGGTTACGAAATCCATGGCTATGCTCTCCCATTTCCACATAGGAATTGGTGGTTGTTCGAGCAAGCCAGAGGGTCTTTGATGTTCAGCCTTGATTCTCGCACAGGTTAGGCATTTTCCGACGTAGAGAGCGATATCCCTTTTCATACCCGGCCAACAGTACCTATAGCGAAGATCCTGGTACATCTTGTCAGCTCCGGGATGAATGGAATAGCGGGATTTATGGGCTTCGTCCATGATAATCTGTCGTAAATCGGTTCGCTTGGGAATCCAAATCCGGTCTAAAAAGTGGAATATCCCGTTCGATTTGCTCACAAGTTGGGCTCCATCGTGGTAGATTCGTTCTTTCTTCAAAGTGCGCTCGTTGAAACACGCATGCTGGGCGTCGCGGATGAGAGTTTCGAGGTTGTGCTGGGCTTGAACATTACGGGTGCTAAGCAGATAGCTCCGTCTGCTAAGTGCGTCGACAACAACATTCGCTTTGCCTGGGTGATTGATGCGTGTGAAGTGTTATATATATTAGGTGTATATTTTAAGCCCCTTTAACACTTATTTTTAGCCAAGTTTTAAATTTATAAAACACGATATTTTACTAACACTAAACACACATATGGGCAAGTTCACCCATCGTGAGCGTAGTATAGCGTTTGTAAGATACCGAGGTCGTCCAAGGACACAAGAGCTTTTAGTACCGGTTTATCCTCAACGTCTAATCAAAATAAAAAGTTTAGAAAAAGGTTTTAAACTAAAAAAAATAAAACTAACTGGAATGCTGAAAATAAAAATAAAATAAAAACAGATAGACAAGATGAATCACTTGGTTCCGACTCGTATCTAGTATAACCTTTGATTATTTCCGCACTTTTGCACATAATTAAGAGATTATCTTAGTTATTGTAGTAGGCCCCTCTTTTGAAGGTGACGTTACCCTCACCCCAGTAGTTTGAGTCAGCAAGGATACAATCCTAAAAGGGTGGATTATTGGAAGATAATGAATTAAGTTATTAATGCAGTATTATGGTAGGCCCCGCTTTTGGCGGTGACGTTACCCTCGGCTAAGTAGTCTGAGTCAGCAGGGATACAGTCCTAAATAGCCGGGTTATAGTATTAACAGTAGTTAACTTATGAGGGGATCAAAGAGTTTGGACCCCCGCCATCCAATACCGTGAAGCATTGAAGGAGGTCCTACTAAATTTGACCCAGGTCCATTGCAGGACCTCTAAACGCTGAACAATGGCAAGACCTTTACCAAACCGTTCCCTTAACCCCCGACCAGGTAGACAACATACCTCCATATAGACCGTGGAGATATGAATGGTGAAAATCTTTTATTTTATATAGACAGTAAAATAATGCCAAGACACCACGGACAAACGATAAGGAAAGATCACCGTCAACATAAGTAACTAGTTATTAAAGTCATTAATACAAAACCAAATAAAAAGTGCAAAAGATTAGAAATAAAAAGTATTATACTAGACACTTTGTCTTCACCAAGTGATGTAAGAGACTTAGGCAAACATGGCCTTGATTGTCAAGAACTCTTACGATCAATCTTGGATCCCGAGACGACTCACACACTCTACGATGGACAATGGATGATGGTGGTGGGTGATGGTGTTGTGATGGTGGTGGGTGGTGGATGAAGTGTGAGAGAGGTGGTGTGCCAAGGGATGAGTTGAAATGAAACCAAGCACTCCTATTTATAGGCTGAACAGAGGGCTGGGCACGGCCCCGTGTCCGCTGAGCACGGCCCCGTGCCTGTCTGACACTCTCTCTCCTCATTAATTGTAATTCGCAATTACAATTAATGCGCCTGCTGTACTTTCGCCACGCCCCCGTGTTCACTGGGCACGGCCCCGTGGTGGGCAATAGAAGCTTCTATAGGTTTGTCTTTTCTGCTGCTTCTTGGGCACGGCCCCGTGCTGGCTGAGCACGGGGCGTGTTCAGTCTTCTGCCTTCTCTATTTTGCTTGAGAAGATGCCGTTGAGGGGTCGGGCAATCCACTTATGTTCCTTTTCTTGTATTTATGTTGGATTTAGCTGTCTTTTTGCTTCTTTTGTGTTTTTGAGCTCATTTAATCCTGAAAATACAAAAGGAAGACAAAAACACTCTTTTTCCAATATTAGTACTTAAAAAGGGTTAGTTTTATGCCTCATTTGATGTAATTTATATGTTGCATTTTACACACATCAGTGATAACGAATCTCACAGTCGTAATCGTTGAAGATCGTACACTTAGTACCATATAGGTAGTGTCGCCAAATCTTTAATGCAAAAACAACCGCGCCTAGCTCGAGATCATGGGTTGTATAGTTCTTCTCGTGGATTTTGAGCTGTCGAGATGCGTAAGCTATGACCTTGTCCCGTTGCATGAGGACACAACCAAGACCAAGGTTGGAAGCATCGCAGTAGACAATGAAATCATTGTTTCCGTCGGGTAGCGTGAGAACAGGAGCATTGCAAAGCATGTGTTTGAGGGTTTGGAAGGCAGACTCTTGTTTGGTTCCCCAAACAAAAGGCTGGTCCTTATGTGTAAGGGAGGTAAGTGGTACAGCAATCTTTGAGAATCCTTGGATAAATCGTCGATAATAGCCCGCTAGTCCGAGAAAAGAACGGACTTCAGACGGATTCTTAGGCGTAACCCAGCTCTTGACAGCTTCAATCTTCGCAGGATCGACATGAATCCAAGCACTCCTATTTATAGGCTGAACAGAGAGCTGGGCACGGCCCCGTGTCCGCTGGGCACGGCCCCGTGCCTGTCTGACACTCTCTCTCCTCATTAATTGTAATTCGCAATTACAATTAATGCGCCTGCTGTACTTTCGGCACGCCCCCGTGTTCACTGGGCACGGCCCCGTGGTGGGCAATAGAAGCTTCTATAGGTTTGTCTTTTCTGCTGCTTCTTGGGCACGGACCCGTGCTGGCTGAGCACGGGGCGTGTTCAGTCTTCTGCCTTCTCTATTTTGCTTGGGAAGATGCCGTTGAGGGGTCGGGCAATCCACTTATGTTCCTTTCCTTGTATTTATGTTGGATTTAGCTGTCTTTTTGCTTCTTTTGTGAATTTGAGCTCATTTAATCCTGAAAATACAAAAAGAAGACAAAAACACTCTTTTTCCAATATTAGTACTTAAAAAGGGTTAGTTTTATGCCTTATTTGATGTAATTTATATGTTGCATTTTACACACATCAAATACCCCCACACTTGAACTTTTGCTTGTCCTCAAGCAAAACTCTTTAATATGTGGCTTACACTCCCAAATGGAATGGGTAGAAGAGAAGTTTTTTGGCTTGTCGTAGAGTATTGGGAATCCAAGATCTTTTTGGGTTTTATTTTTATTTATTTACAATCATATTCGTAATGATTTATTTAGAACGTTTCATAGGAGAAATTACTTATTTGGGCATAACATGCCTTTTTAAAATTCCATTTATATACAAGTTCACATACCTCATGGGAGAAATCACTCACACTCGGCCGAAGGTGTATTTTTAGTGAATCACTCGAGAGCGGCATGGAACTTATTCCTACCATAAGCTTACCAAGCAATCAATCCTCCTCCTTTTTAACATTTATACCTTTGTAAATATCAAGAGGACTTTGTGGGTTAAGGGTTAGGCTTGGGTTAAAGGTAGGTGGTTGGGATATTGGTTAGTGGTTAGTAAAAAAAAAACGAAAAGCGTAACAAGTGTCGGTTTTCGTAAGACTTTCTATTTTTGTATCTTTTTATTTTGATGAAGCTTTTATTCAAACAAAGTTATTTTTGATGAACTTGTTTGTTTATTTTCTTTTTGCTTCATCATCAACACATTTTTTTTTTGAACGATCATACGAAAAAACCGAACTTGTTACTAAAACAAAGGGTTAAAAATAAAAAGGTTTTGGTGGGTAAAAGGGTTTTTGGTTTGGGTGATGAAATGAAAATGTTTAGGGTCAAAGGGGCTAACTAGGGGGATTTTTGGGTAGGTGGTAAAAGAAAAAGAAAAATAATGGTGTAGAAATAAAAAAAAGGTTAGTCCTAATGCCTCCATCATTTACTTACTCGGGTTTAAGTTGATAAGGACCGGGAATATATCGTCATGGCAAGTTCTAGAGTTGTAAGAACCAAGCGGCTATTCACACAAGAAACGAAAAATGAGCATTTAGTCTAAAGATGTAAATTTGTATGCTCAATAAAGGCTCAAAACTCACTTTTGTGGGAATGGGTTTTTATGTGATCAAGTATATATAATCAAATTTTAACTAAGTTTGCCATGCCTTTTCATAATTTTCTTATGTTGGTTCTTTTTATTACTACGCTATCGGTTTTAAATTTGTAAAAATATAACCTTTTTGAGAACTTGAATTTCCCGAGTTAAACCTAGACAAGTAAAAAAATGAAATTTTTGAAAAAAAAATTTGGGGTGATTAGCGGTTCCAATTGAGTTTTGTGTAAGGCTTGTATTTAGGACTTGCAAAATTCAAGGTTTTAGCATCCCCCCCACACTTAAATTACACATTGTCCTCAATGTGTCCCAAAAATAAATTTTTAGGTTGATTAGATGTGTAAAATGGTGTTACAAGCAAAGATTTATGTTACTGGTAGTCTGGACACGGCCCCGTGTCCACTGGACACGACCCCGTGGCGAACTGCTAGTAACGAGAACTTACAGAAGGTGAACACGGGGCGTGTTGATTAGGCACGGCCCCGTGTCTGACAAAAATCTGCAGGACAGTAACCAAACAGCAGGTCTGGGAGGTGAGCACGGGGGCGTGTTGGCTGGACACGTCCCCGTGTGGACAGTCTGAAAGCCTGAAAAAACAGGTTTCTTCCCCCGGTTTTTCCATCCTGGCCCTATAAGTGCTGAGGCTTAGCACCCCAAGCCTTGGTTTGTACCTGTTTCATCACTTAATACCACACCAAGCAACACAAACATCCTACATTACCATAGTTAATTGTTCCAAGCATAAAGTAAAAGAAAAATAAAACGGAAAATAAAAGTGATCAAGGAAAGTAAATTGTTCAACATTTGGCACGCAGGCCACCAATTGTTCGAAAGATAAAGGGACTTAAACCTGTGGAGTCATCAATCAACCGTTTCCTCCTCTGCTCCTCTCGCCTACTCCATAGCATCATCATCATCATCATCGTCATCATCCCCTCCATGGCGTGCAATGTGGTCTCGTATGTATCCAACATCGTCTTGGATCTCGGATAGGTTTCTCTCGCTAGCTCCGACCCGGTGGTAGGTGTTGCTCGCCATGTTATAGGTGTTCCTAGTACACATAAGGTTTTCCTGCAACAAATCATGCAAACTTTGAAAGTTAGGAAAACCGCCTCCCGAGGAGGATGATTGGCCCGGATCACCGTGGGGTTGGTATTGATACTGATGATGTTGCGGAGCTGGGAGGACAAGCGCTTCTTGCGGGTTCCATGCATGACCTTGCATCCTTTGAAAGGTTACCGTCCCGTCTTCTGCCTCATAAATTAGGTTCATTGAGCGGCATATGTGAATATCCACCGTACCCGACCATGGGCTCCTCTCAAATGACCTAGGTATGTGGGCGAAGTGCTTGAAAAGACGGTACACCCATCCCCCAAAGAAAATAGGAGTTGGTGCACTAGCAAGGCGGTTGTGATGCATGTTTCGGAGCATGAGGAACGGAACATCGAGCGGCCTGCGGTTGTGAATGCAGTGGAGGACAAGCAAATCTCTTAACCCAACGATGCCACTACTGTCATGCCTTTGGCTAAGAGAGTAGCCGATGAGCTTATGAATGTATCTGTATAGCGGATCCCTCAGCTTTGTACTCTTAGTGCTGCTCGGATTGTAGAACCCTTCCCCAATCTGAGCCCACATGGCTTGGCGTTCGTTGTCACCTATCTCTCTCATTCCCCCAGTATTTTTTCGTTTCCTGCATCCTCTTCCGCATACAACCCGATAATCGACCCAAATTGTGCCATAGAGATCGAATACCTCGTTCCGCCACACCGGAATGACACCCCGTCATTATCGAACGGGTCGCACCTTGAAGTGAATGCAAAGGTGCTGTAGAATTCCAAGGTGCATTCATGGACGGAACGGAGTCGAGTTGTTAGTGCGACTCTGAGTGGTCCCGTGACAGTGTTGTTGAAACGGTCAATTTGATTCACCATGGTTAGCAAGTCCGTGCAAGCTTGCCTCGGGTATTCCTCGGGCCTTGTTTGAAGAAGCTCGTATCGAGCTCTTGCATCTAGCTCATTGGCGTTAAATCTTGTGAACTTCCTGGCCATCTGCAAGAATACACCAAAAGTTAGCACAAAACAGAAATATTTTCGGACAAAACTGCAAACAGCGGGCTGGACACGACCCCGTGTTCAGCGGACACGGCCCCGTGTCCAGAGGTCTGTTACTCAAAAACTTCATTTTTCGACCCGGTTTCGAAAACTTGAAAATTTTTGGTCCAAAAGGTGCGGTTTCCCCCGAAAATGAAACCCTAAGTGCCGTTTTTTCCAAAATATCCCGTTTACCCTATCAATTTTATCTTTTTCGGTTCAAGAACAAGGGTTTGGGGTTTTTGTAAGAAATCGGGTGAATCTATGAACAATACAAGTATATTTACTTCCTTTAACACTAATCTAACTAAATGCAAACAGATCTAAACAAAAATTTGAGGTTTGATCCGGATGAACTTCAAGAACCCTAGATTTTTCCCCAAATTTTTGGTGTTTTAACTACATGCAAGTAACTAATCTAACTACTAAGAGTGATAGAATCATACCTTGATGTTGTTAGATCGATAGGAGACGTTGAAATTTTGCGAAAAATCGCCTGGAACCAGAGCTTTTGTGGGGAAACGGGGCGTGCGGAATGAAGAAACTGTTTTGGAAAAGGGATTTTATCCCGTCTGCAGCGCGAACACGGCCCCGTGTCCAGCGGACACGGCCTCGTGCCGAGCAAGTTTTTTTTTTTTAAGTGCACGTGTGAGTGCCCCTTTTTCCCATAAGCTATGGTTAGAAAACTTACCGCTTTATTTTGTCGTCTCAATCGTTCGTAACTTACCAGGCATGATGTTTTTATTCTTCCACCGTTTGAAGCGAGATCTCTTCTTCCTCATCCTCAATGAATCCTTGATAGAGTTTCAGCCGTTGGCCATTGACCTTAAATGGTGGCCCATTTCGAGATTTAATTTCTACTGCACCGTGTGGAAAAATATGGGTGATGGAAAAAGGTCCTGACCACCTAGACTTTAATTTACCAGGAAACAATCGAAGTCGTGAATTAAACAAAAGAACTAGATCCCCTACCCGAAATTCATTAGGTTTAATATGTTTGTCATGCAAATTTTTCATTCTTTCCTTATAAATTTCAGAGTTTGAGTATGCATAATTCCTAAGCTCGTCTAATTCATTTAATTGACAAAATCGATTTTTACCAGCAAATTCTAAATCCAAGTTTACATTTTTGATTGCCCAGTAGGCTTTGTGTGCAATTTCTACTGGCAAATGACAACTTTTTCCATAGACTAGCTTATACGGGGTTGTACCTATTGTTGTTTTATAAGCAGTTCGAAAAGCCCATAAAGCATCATCTAATTTATCAGCCCATTCCTTTTTATTTAACCCTACGGTTTTTTCGAGTATTCGTTTTAAACCTCTATTAGTCACTTCGGCTTGTCCGTTTGTTTGAGGGTGATATGCTGTTGAAACCCGGTGATAGACCCCATATCTTGTTAAAATTTTTTCAAGTTGATGGTTGCAAAAATGGGTACCTCTATCACTTATTAAATCTTTAGGTGTGCCAAAACGAGAGAATAATTTTTTTCAGAAATCTTACCACGACTCTTCCATCATTTGTTGGAAGTGCCTCGGCCTCGGCCCATTTAGATAAGTAGTCTACTGCCACAAGTATATATTTGTTTCCTTTCGATTGTGGGAAAGGTCCCATAAAGTCGAGTCCCCACACATCAAAAATTTCACAAACAAGAATGCCATTTTGTGGCATTTCGTTTTTGGAAGAAATATTACCTGTTCTTTGGCAAGCATCACATGTTTTTACCAGACCTTGAGCGTCTTTGTAAATGGTTGGCCAATAAAATCCTGAATCGAATACCTTTCGTGCGGTACTAGCAGCACCATGATGTCCTCCGTATGGACCTTCATGACAATGGCGGAGAATTCTTTGTGCTTCACTACCATGTACGCATCGTCTGACGAGTTGGTCGGCACACATTTTGAAAATATATGGATCTTCCCAAAAGTAGTGTTTCACATTGGCAAAGAATTTTTTTCTTTGATGATGTGGCCATCCTTTTGCGACTATACCGCTAGCTAGGTAGTTAGCATAGTCGGCGTACCATGGTTCTTCCTTGTATTCCACCATCTCTAGGGACTCAGTAGGGAATTTTTCGTTGATTTGCTCGTCCCTGGTTGCTTCCAAAGCTGGGTCTTCTAAGCGTGAAAGATGATCTGCTGCGGTATTTTCTGCTCCTCTTTTGTCCTTGATTTCAATGTCAAATTCTTGGAGGAGTAGAATCCACCTAATCAAACGTGGTTTTGCGTCTTGCTTTTTGAAGAGATAACGAATGGCTGCATGGTCTGTATAGACTATAGTTTTAGAAAGAACAAGACAAGAACAAAATTTATCAAAAGCAAATACCACAGCTAGTAATTCTTTTTCAGTTGTTGTGTAATTTTCTTGTGCATCATTAAGTGTTTTACTAGCATAATAGATTGGGTGGAAATGCTTTTCTTTTCTCTGTCCCAAGACAGCTCCAACTGCAAAGTCACTAGCATCACACATGATTTCGAAAGGAAATTTCCAATCAGGCGCTATCATGATAGGTGCATTGACTAACATTTCCTTTAGGGTTAGAAATGCTTGATTGCAATCCTTGTCAAAGATGAAAGGAGCATCTTTTTCAAGTAATTTCGTTAGAGGCCTTGAGATTTTTGAAAAATCTTTGATAAACCGTCTATAAAATCCGGCATGCCCTAGGAAACTTCTGATAGCTCGTACGGAGGATGGAGGTGGTAATCTAGAAATGGTATCTATTTTGGCTCGATCCACCTCCATTCCTTCGCTTGAGATCTTGTGACCGAGTACTATTCCCTTCGTTACCATGAAATGGCATTTTTCCCAATTAAGGGCGAGGTTAGTTTCCTCACATCGGGATAGCATTCGTTCAAGGTTATCGAGGCATTGGTCATATGAATCCCCAAAGATAGAAAAGTCGTCCATAAAGACTTCCATTGTCTTTTCTATCATGTCATGGAAAATAGCTACCATGCAACGCTGGAATGTTGCTGGGGCATTACATAGACCAAACGGCATGCGTCGATAAGCAAAAGTTCCATAGGGACATGTGAAAGTTGTCTTTTCTTGGTCTTCGGGCGCTATCGGGATTTGAAAGTAACCTGAAAAACCATCCAAGAAACAATAAAATTTATGACCGGATAATCTTTCTAACATTTGATCAATGAAGGGTAAAGGAAAGTGATCCTTTCTTGTTGCTTCATTTAATCGTCTATAATCTATACATACTCTCCATCCTGTGACGGTTCTCGTTGGTATTAGTTCATTCTTTTCGTTAGTTATTACCGTCATACCTCCTTTCTTTGGAACTACTTGGATGGGACTTACCCAAGGACTATCGGAGATAGGATAGATAAGTCCGGCGTCAAGTAGCTTGATGACTTCGTTTTTAACCACTTCTTGAACATTTGGATTTACTCGACGTTGTGGTTGTATGACCGATTTGTAGTCATCATTCATCAAAATTTTGTGTGTGCACATAGAAGGACTAATTCCTTTTATGTCTACAAGTTTCCAAGCTATTGCGTTTTTATGTTTTTTCAAAAGATTAATTAATTTTTCCTTTTCTAAGTTACCTAATTTAGACGAAATAATTACAGGTAAATTACCATCTTTGTCTAGAAAAGCATATTCCAAACCTTTTGGAAGTTCTTTGAGCTCAAGTGGTGGGTCTTTAGGAGACTCCTTATTTGGTTGCTCATTTCGATCAAGAACTTTAAAAGTTTGTTCTATGGCGACCTCTTCTTCAACAAAGTGGTCAATCTCTTCACTTGTATCGGGTGGTTCATCTTCATCTTCAATTAGGGGGTCATTATTGCCGAATGGATATTTCATTGATCGTTCGAGATCGACACTTCTTTTAAATGCCCCTAATTGAAGAGGTAGATTGTTGAACTTCCGGTTTTTCAAAGCTTCGTGAGTTTTTACAAATGGCCGTCCCAACACTAGAGGAGCGTCATCGAGGATGACAAAGTCGGTTGGGATTATCATTTGATTTGGTTGAACCAAGACATCTTCAACTATACCGATTGATTTTATTACTTTCCGATTGGATAGAAAAATGGGTATTTGAAGTGGAGAAAAATCACCAATACTTAATTTTTCGAAAATGTAGTTAGGCATTATGTTAACACAAAGATCTTTATCGATTATGACATTACTAATAAACGAATTTTGAAAGAAACATGGAACCGGTGTTATGTTAATTTCAAACGGGTCTTCTTTTATTAGTGAAGTTTGATCATTAGTTAACTTAACACTTACCGTTTCGTCAATTTTAGTGTTAGTGTTTAACTCTTTTAAAAGCTTAGCATGAGTGGATACTAAACAATGGTTTTCGTAAGAAGGTGACAAGAGATTAATTTCTTCAAAATTAGACTCTTCTTGAATTTTAATGTTGTCGGACTCACCTTTTTCGTTGTTTAACTCATGTGTCGGTTTTTCACTTATTTGTTCTTCCATTTTTACATTTTCAGTTATCTCTTCCTTTTTTAATTCTTCTCTTGCGCGGGACTCCTCTTCCCTTGCGCGAGCTTCTTTTCTACATCGATCGATAACTCTAATGTGTTCTAATATCCTATCGGTCACTTCGGTTATAGAAAAAGAATCGGTATTTTCTAAGCTTGAATCCGGTTGTTCGACCCTTTGTTCCTCATAATACTCATATGAAGTCGATGGTTCGCACCATTGTTCTTCATTGTAAGCATATGATGGATAAGGTTCGTAATTTTGTTCTCCATAATACTCATATGAGGTGGGTTGTTCACGCCAAGGTTCCTCATAGTAAGCATACGAAGGTGGTGGCTCATATCTTGGTTCCTCAAAGTATGAGTACGAAGGCTCATACCTTGGTTCATCAAAATATGAGTATGAGGGAGGAGGTTCATACCTTTGGTCTTCATAGGATGTGTATGAAGTTGATGGCTCGTACCTGGGCTCCTCATAGTAGGTGTATGAATTGGATGGTTGATATGAGTGATTATTTTGAATCGAGCGTGCATTACGACAATTAGTGCAATAATTACCTCTATAATCATCCTCCTCATAGGTGTAGTTGTAACCTCCTGAGTATTGATCCATAAGAATCACTCAGCAGACCACAACCGAGTCTCGAGATCAGAAAACAATAAGAAAAACGGAAACAGAGGCTGGACACGGCCCCGTGTTCAGTGAGCACGGCCTCGTGTTCAGGATCTGTATCTGGGCGTTTTAATTAAATTTACTGATTTCGTTGAGCACGGGGCGTGTTCAGTGAGCACGGCCCGTGTTCAAGCTACTGTTACTGGGTGTTTTTATGAAAATGTGCAGCACGGCCCCATGTTCAGTGAACACGGCCCCGTGTACAGGTTACTGTAAATGCAAATCTAAACTAAAATGCAGAAAAAAATGCGCGAGTTTTAAAAAGGTTTTGAAAAACTGATTAGGCCGTCGATTTTAAGCTTTCTTAAAATCCTTGTGTCCCCGGCAGTGGCGCCAAAAACTTGATGCGTGTGAAGTGTTATATATATTAGGTGTATATTTTAAGCCCCTTTAACACTTATTTTTAGCCAAGTTTTAAATTTATAAAACACGATATTTTACTAACACTAAACACACATATGGGCAAGTGCACCCATCGTGAGCGTAGTATAGCGTTTGTAAGATACCGAGGTCGTCCAAGGACACAAGAGCTTTTAGTACCGGTTTATCCTCAACGTCTAATCAAAATAAAAAGTTTAGAAAAAGGTTTTAAACTAAAAAAAATAAAACTAACTGGAATGCTGAAAATAAAAATAAAATAAAAACAGATAGACAAGATGAATCACTTGGTTCCGACTCGTATCTAGTATAACCTTTGATTATTTCCGCACTTTTGCACATAATTAAGAGATTATCTTAGTTATTGTAGTAGGCCCCTCTTTTGAAGGTGACGTTACCCTCACCCCAGTAGTTTGAGTCAGCAAGGATACAATCCTAAAAGGGTGGATTATTGGAAGATAATGAATTAAGTTATTAATGCAGTATTATGGTAGGCCCCGCTTTTGGCGGTGACGTTACCCTCGGCTAAGTAGTCTGAGTCAGCAGGGATACAGTCCTAAATAGCCGGGTTATAGTATTAACAGTAGTTAACTTATGAGGGGATCAAAGAGTTTGGACCCCCGCCATCCAATACCGTGAAGCATTGAAGGAGGTCCTACTAAATTTGACCCAGGTCCATTGCAGGACCTCTAAACGCTGAACAATGGCAAGACCTTTACCAAACCGTTCCCTTAACCCCCGACCAGGTAGACAACATACCTCCATATAGACCGTGGAGATATGAATGGTGAAAATCTTTTATTTTATATAGACAGTAAAATAATGCCAAGACACCACGGACAAACGATAAGGAAAGATCACCGTCAACATAAGTAACTAGTTATTAAAGTCATTAATACAAAACCAAATAAAAAGTGCAAAAGATTAGAAATAAAAAGTATTATACTAGACACTTTGTCTTCACCAAGTGATGTAAGAGACTTAGGCAAACATGGCCTTGATTGTCAAGAACTCTTACGATCAATCTTGGATCCCGAGACGACTCACACACTCTACGATGGACAATGGATGATGGTGGTGGGTGATGGTGTTGTGATGGTGGTGGGTGGTGGATGAAGTGTGAGAGAGGTGGTGTGCCAAGGGATGAGTTGAAATGAAACCAAGCACTCCTATTTATAGGCTGAACAGAGGGCTGGGCACGGCCCCGTGTCCGCTGAGCACGGCCCCGTGCCTGTCTGACACTCTCTCTCCTCATTAATTGTAATTCGCAATTACAATTAATGCGCCTGCTGTACTTTCGCCACGCCCCCGTGTTCACTGGGCACGGCCCCGTGGTGGGCAATAGAAGCTTCTATAGGTTTGTCTTTTCTGCTGCTTCTTGGGCACGGCCCCGTGCTGGCTGAGCACGGGGCGTGTTCAGTCTTCTGCCTTCTCTATTTTGCTTGAGAAGATGCCGTTGAGGGGTCGGGCAATCCACTTATGTTCCTTTTCTTGTATTTATGTTGGATTTAGCTGTCTTTTTGCTTCTTTTGTGTTTTTGAGCTCATTTAATCCTGAAAATACAAAAGGAAGACAAAAACACTCTTTTTCCAATATTAGTACTTAAAAAGGGTTAGTTTTATGCCTCATTTGATGTAATTTATATGTTGCATTTTACACACATCAGTGATAACGAATCTCACAGTCGTAATCGTTGAAGATCGTACACTTAGTACCATATAGGTAGTGTCGCCAAATCTTTAATGCAAAAACAACCGCGCCTAGCTCGAGATCATGGGTTGTATAGTTCTTCTCGTGGATTTTGAGCTGTCGAGATGCGTAAGCTATGACCTTGTCCCGTTGCATGAGGACACAACCAAGACCAAGGTTGGAAGCATCGCAGTAGACAATGAAATCATTGTTTCCGTCGGGTAGCGTGAGAACAGGAGCATTGCAAAGCATGTGTTTGAGGGTTTGGAAGGCAGACTCTTGTTTGGTTCCCCAAACAAAAGGCTGGTCCTTATGTGTAAGGGAGGTAAGTGGTACAGCAATCTTTGAGAATCCTTGGATAAATCGTCGATAATAGCCCGCTAGTCCGAGAAAAGAACGGACTTCAGACGGATTCTTAGGCGTAACCCAGCTCTTGACAGCTTCAATCTTCGCAGGATCGACATGAATGCCCTGACTATTTACAATGTGACCTAGAAACTGAACCTCCCCCAACCAAAATTCGCACTTGGAGAACTTGGCGTAGAGTTGGTTCCCCTGGAGTAACTCGAGAACCAAACGTAGATGTTGCGCGTGTTCGGCTCTCGACTTGGAATAGATCAAGACATCGTCGATGAATACGATGACGAAACGGTCGAGGTATGGTTTACACACGCGATTCATCAGATCCATAAAAACTGCTGGTGCGTTTGTTAGGCCAAACGGCATGACAACGAATTCGTAATGGCCGTAACGAGTATGAAACGCGGTTTTGGGTATATCCTCTTCTTGGATACGCAGCTGATGATATCCGGAACGTAGATCGACCTTTGAGAAACATGTAGCGCCTTGTAGTTGGTCAAACAAATCGTCGATACGGGGTAAAGGATAGCGATTCTTGATAGTTAGCTTATTCAATTCCCGATAGTCGATGCACATCCTGAACGACCCATCCTTCTTTTTGACGAAAAGGACTGGTGCGCCCCAAGGAGAGGTGCTCGGGCGAATGAAGCCTTTCTCAAGTAATTCCTGGAGTTGGGTTGAGAGTTCGCGCATTTCGGACGGCGCGAGTCGATAAGGAGCTCTGGCGGTAGGATTAGCTCCAGGAATGAGATCAATGCGAAAATCAATATCGCGTTTTGGAGGTAGTCCGGGAAGGTCCTCTGGAAAAACTTGAGGGAATTCCCGAACCACGGGAACGTCTTTTACTTCCTTCTTCTCTTTCTTTTCCTTCTCCGCTGCTACAACGTTAGCCAAGAACGCCCTGTATTCCTTGCGGAGATACTTGCTAGCTTGTAGGCATGACATAAGCTTGAGCCCCTTTGCGGTAGTATCGCCATAAACACATAATAAATCACCATTTGCGAGTGAGAAACGAATCATCTTGTCGAAGCACACAACTTCGGCATGGTTCTCTCGAAGAAAATCCATGCCTACTATGATATCAAAGCTTCCGAGTTGCATTGGAATAAGGTCAATCGAGAAGATGTGATTGTTAAGCTCAAGAGTACAATCACGGATAACGGAATTAACAGCGACGGTTCTTCTGGTAGCGACTTCAACTTCGAATGCCGAGGAGAATTGGGAATGTCTACGACTAAGGAGTTTCTCAAATTCGAACGACACAAAGCAATTATCCGCTCCAGTATCGAACAAACATGAAGCATAAATACCATTCACAAGGAACGTACCATTGACCACGTTGTTGTCGGCCTGGGCTTGACGCACGTTAAGATTGAAAGTTCTGGCGCGTGCGGCCTGTTGTTGCTGTTGCTGTTGTTGTTGCTGCTGTGGCGGCTGCTGTTGCGGTTCTTGTTTCACCACCCTGTTCGGGCACATGTTGGCGAAATGATTCGGGTCGCCACACGTGAAGCAGGCTCTGGCCTTGAGTGCGGGTGCCGGAGGAGCTTGTTGACCCTGTGGGGCAGTGAGTAGAGCTTGATTGGCAGGAGCTTGACGAATACGGCAGTTGGCGGTAAAGTGGCCGTACACGTTGCAATGAGCACAAAAGCGACATTGAATAGCTGTCGGGTGATGATAGGTGCAAGTAGGGCAGAGTGGGTGTGGCCCAGTATATGCACGCTTTGCGGGCGGTGCATTGGCCACAGGCGCTGCCACTTGACGTTGTTGAGCGGGTACGGTTTGAACCGGTGCAGCAGTGATCGCACAGTTCTTGTTGGTGGAGTTGTTCTTTCTCTTGCTGCTTGATGAGGTAGGTTCAACAGTTGGTGCGGTAGCGGTAGCTTGATGCAGATGCTTGGAGGTTTTATCCCACACCCCAGCCTTAACCCTTTTGTCATTGATTTCGGCGGCTAGCAGATAGGTTTCCTCGATCGTGGTAGTCTTAGCCACTTGCACGAAATCAGCAACGCAGTCGGGAAAAGCTCGGATGTACTTCTTGATGGTCATCTCAGGAGTCTTGACCTGGTCGGGACAGATAATGCTGAGCTGTTTGAAGCGAGCAGTGAGACCAGCATTGTCTCCATCCTTCTGATGTATGTGCCAGAATTCATCTTCGAGCTTTTGACGTTCGTGAGGAGGGCAGAATTCCTCTAGCATGACTTCCTTGAGCTCGTCCCACGACAGACCGTAGGCTGCATCATTCCCTCGCTTGTTCCTCTCGGCCGTCCACCAGTCTAGAGCACGGGACTGAAAGACGCCGGTAGCGTTCAGAGTTCGAAGGTCATCAGGGCAACCACTTTGTCGCAGGGTAACCTCGATAGAGTCAAACCAGTGGAATAGTGCAGTAGGACCTCCTTCGCCGGTGAATTCTTTCAGCCCACACGACTTAAATTGCTTAAAACTGAAAGGTCTCGCGTTGGCTTTGGGAGCTTCGATTCTCGATTCCTCGGATGATTTGCTAGCATTCTCGTACGCATCACTCACGGCTTTAGCTACACTCTTCGCGATGATAGAAGCAAGGCGTCTGTCCCTCTTTTCTTGACGAGAGATTGGATGACGAGATCCAAACGACATTGTCTGCAATAGACATCGCCACGGAACTCAACACATGTATTCGAATCTCACCTCACACGTCTACTACTACTAAAGCTCAGTAACACGTACCATATAAACGCATATAGTCACAAAATCACAGAATTACACAAAATCACATAAACACATAGGGCACATAGTCACAATATTCCTAAACACGTAAGCACAATAGCAAGAAACACATACACCTTAGTCACTAGAGGCATTCAAAAAACAGAAACCTAGTATTCAGAGTTTGCGAGTGTTCGAACGTAGTGTAGTGCGAGCGATTCGTTAATGATGTGTTGTGTGGGTAGCCAAGGCCAAAAGCATTAGATTGAAACCGGTAGTACCTCAAAACGTTAACAAATAAGCATAAAACACGTAATTCACATAAAAGCGACGAAAACTTGAAACACATAAAATCGAGAATAGATTGTCTGCGGCTAGTAGACTTCGACTAACCAAGGTGATTCGACTATTCACAATGATCTTGTTGTGCACAATTACCTTCAGGACTATGCCTTTGCCTCGATTCTTGGGCGTTGGCGCAATTCCCATTGGTTATATTGTGTCTTCAGATCATTGGAGTCCATCGAAACCTTGGGGGGAGTTTTGTATAAAGGCAGGACAAGTCGTCAAGGTTAGGGTTTCACCCCTATCTTACAACTTCGTCCTTGTTCTTAATAAAATTGAGGAGATTATTCATCAAAATATGGATTTCACTCCTAATTTGGTATGATTCTCCTCGTTTGTAGCTAAAACGCAAGCTGATTAGGCAAATTTAGTCGAGAGTTTGCGGTTTTCACACCTATTCTCGGCCTCATTACCCGTTCATAACTCGAAAATTCGAGTGTAGTGATAGTGTAGGTAAATGAAAATAGTAAGGAATAAGCTCGTACACTATCCAGTAGGGATGTACTCGAGTCGGTCTGCTGGTTCCAGACTATAGACTAGGTCTCTAAGACTTCGACCCGGACTAGGTCGAGTCTTGCCCAATTCCCTATAGTTATGGCTCTGATACCAATCTGTCACACCCCAACCGATGGCGGAATCATCGGAGCATGGCACTGAGCGAAACAGATTGTCCAGAAGTTTCCATAACAACTATCATTACCATTTGATTAAATAATACGTCCCATACCGTATTTCAAATAGTTAAACAATTATTACAGACAAACATCAAGACGAATATTCTGTTCCGACAACTCAGATTTAAACATAGCAATTTATTCGTTGGTTTCTAGGACTCCAGTTCCTAGCTTCAAGTTCATCACAGCACAAAGAGCATAAAAGCAACCTAAGCACCTGTCAGATACTTTAAAATAAAGTCAATACATAAAATGTAAAGGTGAGCATACAAGTTTGATAATAGCATATAGAGTTCGAATTCGTTTACGTATAACCAGCACGTACACATAGTGAAATGAAGCACGTTAGTTATCGACATAGATCCATCGATACCAATGACTGCGGGTTGACTGCCCGAGGCAGTTCGCAATACATGATTACCACCGTAATCCATGCAAGTAAAAGATCCTTAACAACCCCCGTGTGAACGGGTGCTGAGTCCAAACTATAGTACTATCGTTGCTAAGGCAGGTAGATAGCATTCCATGTGTAAACATAACAAACAAGCATTCATAAGCCACGTATAACATGCATTAATGGTTTAGCGTTAAAATAGCTTGAGTAGTGTGATGGTTGTAATTTGAATATTGGTAACGTAGGTAACACCCAAAATTGCTAAAAGCAAAAAGGGTTCGAGTACACTCACAGTGATTAAGGATTGAAGGGAGCGCTTTTCAGCGAGTACGGTTAGCCTGAATAGATTCGATAACGTAATGATAAGTGGCGCGTAACACAGTATGAAGTGAGAGTGGGCAGGTTAGCTGATCGTGCGGATCAACTATCCGTGCGAGTAAGTTATCCGTGCGAGTAAACTGTCCGTGCGGATGGTAATCCGTGCGGGTAAGCTATTCGTGCGAGTAAACTATCCGTGCGAGTAACTATCCGTGCGGATGGTAATCCGTGCGGATGGTAATTCATCCGGATTAGTCACTCATGCGGATTGTCTATCCGTGCGGACAAGTAGTCCGTGTGGATTACTATTTGAGTGGATTGTTTCTTCCTAAGAATGTGTTTGTGTATGATGGCTTGTGCTTTGAAGTTTTCGTTGTAGCATTTAGAAAACATATAAGTATCTCTATCCTTCAAGCCGGTCGCGCGGACAACAATTCGTCCGGATGGTAGTCCGTGCGGACACAACCTTTAAGGTGAGTCACTTTGTGAAGTCCGTCCGGATGGTAATCCGTGCGGAAAAATGGTTATCCGTCCGGACAGTCTGTTCGCGCGGACAAAGACAATCCGTCCGGATAGTCTGTCCGTGCGGACAACTTGGCCGTGCGGATGAACATTGTTTGAAATTGTTTAAGGTCTTAGTATCTCATGATCCGAAGAGTAATCCATTCAGAGGTCGTCCGTCCGGATTGTTCATTCGTCGATACTCAAACCTCGTTTTGAATGTGGGTCCCAAGTGTAGCTCGCGCGGGTGATAACCCGTCCGGATCGTCTGTCCGTGCGGGCAGCTTGTCCGTGCGGACAGCTTGTCCGTGCGGACAACTTACTCGTGCGGACAACTTCCTCGTCCTGGTTGTTCCGTCCGGTTACCCTTGGTCGCCTTTGCCGTCTATCGAGACGTTCCGATTACGTGTCAACCATTTGGAATCGCATCCTTACCCGTATGACCAAGCCGGCCAGGAATCACCCTAACTCGGCCTGTCAGCGGTTTAGAACGGTCATCCCGGTCTAACCCGAAATCAGGTGTCTTGCGGGTAGAATTCAGATCTAGGACTAGTGCATCACTATCATTAAGTAGGAGACTAGAACGGATCCGATTCCCACCGCTTTTTGAGGTGAAGTTGTTGTGAAATCTTGTGGAAATCGTTCAGATCTGAGTTATTCTTGGTGGAATAAGGTCACACTTGAAGTTCATGAGAACTTCATGACGACGTCACCCTAGAATACCTCAAATCTTTATGATTCCATGGTTAAAAGTTGAGATTTGAAAGATAGAAATGTGTAGAATTGTGTAGTGATCAAGAATGTACAAGAATTAGAGCAAGATCTTACCTGGATTGAGAGAAATCTGAGAAAAGGTGAAGAATGCGTGCGGGTCGGACGTCACTTGCCAAAAGTGGAAAGTTTGGAGAGTGACCTGGGTATTTATAGGATGCTAAAAGGGGAAAGGGGTGGTCCGTGCGGATTGCATGCCACCCGGATTGCTTATCCGTGCGGATTGGTCATCCGTGCGGACTGGCAATCCGTGCAGATTGGTCATCCGTGCGGACTGGCAATCCGTGCGGATTGGCAATCCGTGCGGATGGGCCTCCGTCCGGATGTCGACTGAATAGCGCGTTCGGGTGCGACGACGCTTCGGTTTTTTATTGCGAGCGATTCGATAAGGCTTCCTACTCAAATTACTTTTAGTCCCAACTACTTCGTATATAACATGGTTCGATTCGAAATTCGGGTTCGGGTTCGATTACATTCGAGTTAGACTTCGAGTTAGACTGAGTTCGCTTGATTCCCACAACAAAACATAAATAAACATGCACAGGCAGCACGTAAGGCACACACACACGTATACGACAAGTAAAATATATAGCTCGAGTTACGATTTGATGTCGATTCGATTAGTATAGCTCGATTATTAGTTGACTACCTTTATCGCATTGTTACTTCCTATCATTCACAGTCGTAGGTCGATTGAAGTACGATTAACACGATTCGATTATTGCAATGAACGACACTTACTCCACATAATATAAATAAAATAAAAACATTCCTACGAGTCAAGTCGCGCGAAATCGGTCGTTGACTTTGACCTTGACTTTGACTTTCACTTATGAAAACACGGGGTGTTACAGTTAAGCCTTTGTTATAATCTTTTTGTAACCTGACATGTATTCATGTATAAGCTAGTGGTTTACAAAACACCATGATGTGTATATACTGATCTAACATGTGTTACAATTTGGTTTTCTCTAATTTCAATTATCTTATTAGTTTCAATCATAGGCCCATTTTTAACTTTGTTTTTATTAAGGTAGAGGAGGCATTTTAGTTTAGGTCAAGGTTGGAGAACTAGCTAGTCGCTAGTCGGCCAGTGAGGTGAGAACTAGCGACTACTCAGGATTAATCGGATTAGTTTTTTTATATGTAATTTTAAGTTTTATGTATACATATACACATTTTTATATGTAAATATTTTAAGTAGCTAGGTTTTAATTCTTACTCAACTCATTTTTTTAAGTATACAAGATTAATTGTTGGAATTCACTGTTTTGGTTGAAAACTGGCCGGAATTTAGATGTTTTGGCCGGAATATAAAGGTTTTTTGACGGAATCTGGCCAGAATCACAGATTTTTGGCTGACCGACTAGGTCCGACTAGGCCCGACTAGGTCCGACTAGGCCTGACTAGCGATTAATGGACTGATTAACGAAAAATTACTCAGTTACTAACCGACTAGCGATTAATCGCCGACTAGTCGGCGCCTAGTCACGATTTTTACAACACTGCTTAAGGTAGAGGGGACGTCTACAATAGTACCTGAAATCGATGAGACCGTCACCACTCTTTAGGCTGTGTTCCAGAGATCCACTTAACATGGGGAGGGGAGGGGAGGGGAGGGGAAGGAAAATGGAGTTTTTTTTGCCTGAAAATAGTCTTTCCAATTTGGAAAGACATGGAGGGGAGGGGAGGGATGGGGAGGGATTTTTAATTCGGGAACACACCAGGGTAGGCCAAGCGAGTGCCCAAAACAGTTGTTATTAACCGCATGTTGAAACCCTTTTTTTGACCGTTTGAATGCCCATAAGACCATTAGGGAGTCCTTTAAAGAAAGATGGAAAAGAGAAGAAAAGAAAAAGAAAAAAAAAACTTTTGAATACTTACGTATAAATACCCAACCCTTTTACCATTTTAATTCACCCAAAATACAAACCATATATTCTGTACCATTTTTCATACATATAAACCCTTCTACACTATTTTGTACCCCATTTATATACTATTATTTAGTAACTTTTGTATGCATATGGTATGCCCAGTTTGCGGTGTGCACATATAATGTATATATGTGTGGGCGCTCGGAGGGCAAAAGTGAAATGGTACTAACTTTAACGTTATTTTACTATTTCGTGAAAATAACGTTAAATGCGGCGGATGGTTAATCAGGCATCATGTGGTGACGTTGATAGCTGAAAGACACGGGGGTACATGCACCAATCAGTCTCTGTCTCGATTGTTTGAGTGTTATGTGTCTTAGGTCCAAGGCTTGATACAAAACTACAATCGAGCCGGGGGTCTCACTGGAAGCAGCCTCTCTATTCCTACGGGGTAGAGGTAAGGCTGTCTACATCTTACCCTCCTCAGACCCTACCTTAGCTTTGCTATTGGTGGGATTTACTGAGTATGATGATGATGATGATGATGATGATGTATGCATATGGTGTTATACCATATGCTTTGGGTAATTTTCAAAAAAAAAAATAAACATAGAATTTTACTTTTTAACTCAAATCTTTCTATTTGTTGCAAATTTAACATAAAAATTTGATTTTGTTCACTTTAAAACCAAAACTTTTCTTCTTTTACAATTTAACCTTAAAACTTTTCTACTTTTCATCTTTCTCAAATTCTCGATTTATGTTTCGTACTAAATTCTACGAGTTATCACGGAGCAACGTGCTTGTGTTGTTCAATGTTTTTACGGTTCGTTCATAATTTTGCTAGTTAACATGACACCACGTCCATGTTTAGTTCAAGGTTTTTTACGTCTTTTGTTTTTCATTTTACAGGTTCGTTACAACGCATGGGTAATTGATCGACTTAGTTATTTTTTTATATGTTATATGTTTTGGTTTCTTGCAATTTTAACCACACAAAATTGAATTTTTTATTTTAACCTAAAACTTTTCATCCTTTGCAATTTAACCACACAACTTTTTTACTTTCAACTTTGATCCCCTATATTTTTCATCTTTCGTAAATTTTCGTTTTACGTTTCGTACTAAATTTGCAAGTTAACACAACGCACAGTGCGTGTGTGGTTCAACGTTTTTACGTTTCGTTCATAATTTTGTGAGTTAACACAGCGCAACGTCTATGTGTGGTTCAAAGTTTTTACTTCTATTTGTTCTCATTTGACAGGTTCGTCACAACGCGTGGGTCTTAGATCGACTTAGTTATTTTTTTATATGTTCTACGTTTCGGTCTATTTCTTCGCTTTAAAACGCAACAACTTTAGCATTTGTTGTCGCTGACGGTTATGTGCCATTTGTGCTTTTGACATGGTTTTACACCCCTGCCGCAACGCGGGGTGCTTAATTCTAGTTTTTATTTATACTACAACATGGATAATTTCTTCAGCGTTGAGCTCGGATTGTTCATATCACCAAAATAATGTTTTCTAAAACAATAGTAGCATACACATTTTTTAAAGATCTCCTTGACCAAGTTGAAGCCAAAGCCGAAAACACGACAACATCTGAAAAAAAAAATACGTATCACGTGATCGCAAAAAAGGTCACCAAGTACATGTATTTTATATATTTTTTTTTCTATTTTGATGTTTTAATTCTCTGTTTAATTGTTTAATTTACTTTTTATTTAGAAAGCCCCTGTTTAATCCCCCCTAGTCCCTAAAAATTTATTTCAAAACACTTTTGGTTAACCATCTGTTAAACAGAAGATCTCACCTGTTCAGCTTACACTATAGTACACATAGTCACAGCCTTATACAATTTAAATAAAACATACACCAACTTTCCCGGTTAAGAATTGTGACTTTTGCCCTATTCTTGACCCACAAAAAAACTATATAATCTGATCTAGGCCTTCAATTTCGCCATACCAATATGCTTTCCTTGAAGACCGCTTTGTTACGAAATTTCCAGATTACCAAAAGGGTTACCTGGGTGATGACATAAACGACTTCTTCCACCCGTTCGAACCACTATTTTGCTTGTGAATCTTGGCCAAATCTTCTAATTCCATAATGTAAATCGGATTTAACCTACACCAATGAGAGACAAAGTCCCAAATTTGACTTGTAAAATTGCACGACCCGAATAGGTGCATTGCAGATTCCTTCTCATCGTTACACAAAACATAACAAACACAAGGGAAATGTGTAATAACCCTAAATCTAAAAATCATTATTCTAGAAAGAAAAGAATAATAATAATATATATTTATCTTATGATCCATCTTTTTGTATATCAACCAAAACTATTATTATTATTTATAAATTATTCAATAGGAAACCCTAATTAAGACACCCAAGTAATTCCGTACAAACTCTAGAATTTTCAGAATCAGGATTAGGGCCCCTAAAACTCAGGGGGGGTATTCCCTACTTGACGATTATCCTAATAACTTGCTGTCGAAGTTAAAATTTTAAAAAATGTCGACTCAGCTAGGCTAGTCCCACACGTGGCAACCCTATGCATAAAATAAGTTGCTACGCGGGCCGCGTAAGGATAGGTTAAATGTTCACGCGGGCCGCGACAAGGTCAAATTTCACCTATAAATAGCAGCGATTGGGACTTGATTCTGGGCACAAAGACGACGAAGAAACTCAAAATACGCGCTGAGATATCGTCCAATTACTCTCAAAACACACACGAAACACAAATTAGTATAGCGGGGTGCTGCAGAACAGGGTATTAACTCAATCGCTGATACGATTTAATGTCCGATTGATTGAAATCAATCCAATGGATGTTTAAGTGCTGCTCAAATTTGGGTTATGCTTTGTCATTAGTCGTGATTCCGATGGATGTTTAAGTAATTTCACTTTGTCATTAGTTGTGATTCCGATGGATGTTTAAGTGTTTACACTTTGTCATTCGTTGTGAATCCGATGGATGTTTAAGTGATTTCACTTTGTCATTAATTGTGAATCCGATGGATGTTTAAGTATCGCACTTTGTCATTCGTTGTGAGGATTTTAATCTCGTGAGTTATCGTAAATGCTGTATTAAGTTACTAACCTAGTTTGTATGCATATTATTTAAATTAGGTTAAAAGACTAATCAGTAGTCTAAACTCTGCCCGTATAAATCTGAAATATTATCACAAGGTAGCATCACTTTGGAATTTTTAAGGTACGGATCCTTACCCCACTCCTTGTTGTTTATATTCAATTGTTATAAACCCATTGAGTTCGTATATCTTTTCAACCTCATCACGTCTTTGATTATCGATTCATTTGACAGTCCGTTTGATTCCTATTCTAATCATAACTTTGAATTTAGCTTTCATGTCATGCGATATTATTATGTTAGTTGTACTCATTATCGCATGTTCCAATATATGTTATGAAAAATATTTTGATAAGTTATGTGAATAAGACCATTTGTACTCTGATACCCTGAGTATCGCTTCTCGTGGAGTGTCCCACGAGCATGTTGTTGCGGCATCGACATCATGTGCTCCACCCGTGACGGAGAGATCAGTTCACGGCGTCTCTTAAGTACAAGTGTGGTACATAAGGCTATTAGGAGGCGTATGGATCGATCCTAGGATTTAAGTTAAGGAGGTGGATAACGGGTATGCCAACTCGCCATCTCATGTGATAAATTATGCAGGAGTAGCTACCTGTGTATTGTCACGTTTTAAGTTTGCTCATGGGTACATCCGTAAGATATGATTATGAAATTATGTTCTTGCATCGTATCATTTTCGCAATAAGTTCCATTCGGATAACATTTCTATAAAGCGTTACTTGTTATTTGAGCCTATTATTCCGTACTGAGCATTCGGCTCATTCCGTAAAACTTTTTGTATATACAGGTCCGCATGTTACTTTGGGCAGGGAAAAGAGAGAAGAATAAAGCCTAGGAATAAATCTGAAGATGTTAGTTAATGAAGTTGAATGTCTCCGCTTGTATAATTAACCTTAAGTTTAGTTGTTATGTGGTTGTATCCTTGTCAAATAAATAAATGGAATTATGACTTTTGTTTATGATACTACTGTTATTGTGACACGTCAGCCCTTCCGGGTTGGGGTGTTACAAAATGTTTCTTCTAATAAGTAGGGGTGTTCAAAACCGGATATCCAAAAATTCAGATATCCGAATTTCGGATAACCGAAAATTTCGGATACCAAATTTCACTATCCGAATCCGTATCCGAAATTTCGGATATCCGCATCTCGGATATCCGAATATCCGACTTTTATTTTTATTATTATTTTTATATATAGAATCGGATATTTCGGATAGGTTTGGATATCCGAATATAAGTTTTCGGATTTTTTTTTGGATATTTCCGGATACTTTTCAGATATTTCGGATGGTTTAATTTGTTTTATGATCAAACATCTATTTTATGATGGTGCTCACTAGTAAAAACATAACATTGAAATTACATGTTATTGTTATAAGACTAATCTCCAGTCTTATTCATGATTCATGGTTCGTTCCTATTGGGACTTATGTTAGCTTGGACACCATAAACAATTTATCGACAAAGTAACTTGTTATATAACTTTCTTCATGACCTTATTCCTTTAGTATTAGAGCACTCCGAATGGGGATCTTCACGATGCATGCACGTTGGTGATTTGCGGATGAACATCCTCTTTCTCTCCTTCTTTCTCCCTCTTTCATGGTCTCCCACAAATGACGGTCATCCTTCTCTCCACCACATCGACAACAATGAGTTGCTATGCCCCTTATGAAGGTTTACAAAGGCCCTCTATGACGCCCGTTGAAGATGCTATTAGTGTCAAATAGTCCTATTTCTTTGGTTTGATGTTACCTCAATTCTTTAGAATCATTGAGTGTGTATATAGTTGATGGCATGACTTAGCATGGCATGAATGAGTGTGAATGGCAAGCAAATTGTTACGATGTATGAATGAGAATAAAATATACATATAGCCTAAAATTATATCCTTTAGACAAATAATAATAAAAATAACAACAATAAGGTTGATGATAGATGGATGAACTATACAATAGTTGATGCATGTATCTCAACAAAACACTAATTTGTACATGTCATTAAGGGCAATATACGTCTAGCAAACAACCTTGGAATAAAATATATTTAGGATAATAGCAAAAGGAATCAAGTCATATCATTTATCCAAATCTCACCATTAAGGGCAATATACGTCTAGCAAACAACCTTGGAATAAAATATATTTAGGATAATTGCAAAAGTAATAAAGTCTTATCATTTATCCAAATCTCACAAAATAACCCTAATGAGATTCTTTAGCATTTTGCAACTACATATAATTTTGTTCAACAAATGGGGTGGTGATTCATTGAAAAATAAAAACCCACACCTAATTTTAGAAGGTGGAGATCTTAGGTTCAAACCCCACAAAAATATGGATTAAAAGAAATTTGTTGTTAAAAACCGTATATTTTTGTTTGTTTTAGTTACATTAATTGCTTTCTAATAAGGGTTATTGGTAGGAGTGTTCAAAAAACTCGTGGCTCGCAGCTCGCTCGAAACTCGCTCGAAAAAAGCTCGAAGAAAGCTCGGCTCGAAATTGGCTCGGTTGTTAACGAGCCAGCTCGGCTCGGCTCGGTTTGTAAATGAGCCGAGCTCGAGCTTGGTCTGGCTCGGCTCGTGAGCTCGTGAGCTGGCTCGAGAAGGTTTACATCCTTCATTTTTTTTGTCCCACATCGCTTAGAAAACAAAAAACTAAGGGAGTATTTCTCCTATAAAAGAAAGTAAAGACAATGTACAAAGTGAATTAACTATTTACACTTGTATATTTAGCCATATGGTTAAATTAAATGTCAATTATGGCCCTTAGTCTATGAAGAAATTCATTTTTAAGTGCTTTTTAAGTAGTAAATTTTGTGGTTTTTTGTTAGTTCGAGCTAGATCGAGCCGAGCCGAGCTAGCTCGAATTCTAATCGAGTCGAGCTCGAGCCTCAAATCTCAGCTTGATTTGAAATTCGAGCTCGAGCCGAGCCGGCTCGAATCGAGTTCGAGCCGAGCTCGAGCTGGGTCTAACTCGGCTCGACTCGGCTCGTTTACAGCCCTAGTTATTGGATTTTAATAATCCTAAATTTCAAATGTTTGCCGATAATAATCCCAACTTTAAAAATTCCTTCCAATAATTCCAACTTGTAAAAGTTTGACAGCCATTGATCCTTTTCAGACATATAAGAATTTGGTCTCCTCAATTAATTCAATTACACCTAGAAACTCCTTAATTGTTTTAAGTGCACGTATGTTAGAAAAAGATCAATAACGGCCAAACTTTTACAAGTTAAGATTATTTGAGGGAATTTTTAAAGTTAGGATTATTATCGGCCAACAGGTGAAACTTGTGATTATTAAAATCCAATAACCCTTCTAATAAACCTCACTATTTGGAATTTAATAAATTTGGGTTACTTATGGCTTTATAGCCTAGTGACATTTTGAGGATGAGATAAGGTTTTGTGACCAATAGGTTCTAGGTTCGATTCCCACAATAGAGGTTTTTTTCATATTTATTAGGTTTCCTAATGATCCAAATTTCCCGTTCAAAAATAAATAAATAAATTTGGGTTGTATTTACAGAGTGCAAACCGTTGCAATCGATTTGCCGATTCATACATTCATCAAGAATCATGTGTTCCAATAAACAAATTAATTGCCGATTCAATTATTATTTAAAAGCTGTTGTCAAGCTAGATTTAAATTAGAAAATAACTAGAATTAAGCACCCATAGATTGTGGGGGGCTTAAAACTATGCCAAATAACATCAATGTCACATCGATGGTAGTAACCATCAACACTTAAGTTGCGGCGTATTAATGCGAAGAAATAAGACAGAAATATATAACATATAAAAAATAACTATGTCGATTTGGGACCCCACGCATTACGACAAACGTGTTAAATGGAAAAAATATACGTAAAAACGTTAAACCACACACGCACGTTGCGCCGTGTTAACTCACAAAATAACGTAGAAAAAACTAACTAAGTCGATTTAGGATCCGCCCGCTGCGATGAACTTGCCAAAGGGGGAAAATAGACACGTTGCAACATACCTGTCAAATGTGAAAAAATAGAACAAAAACGTTGAACCACACATGCACCTTGCGACGTATTAACTCGCAAATTTTAGAACCAAATGTAAAACGAAAAATTTGCAAAAGATAAAAAATATGGGGAACCAAAGTTGTAAATAAATAAGTTTTGGGTCAAATTATAAAAGATGAAAAGTTTTGGATTAAAAGTAAAAAATTAATAGGATTAAAATATAAAAGATGAAAACCTTTGGGTTAAAAGTGAAAAATCATTTTTTTTTTTAAAAACACCTCATGCTTAGGGTATAACAACACAATGCAACAATGTATTGCTAATTTATATTAGGGTCATTTACATATATCCCATTCCTAGGGTTGGGTTATATGGAAAACCTCATCTTTTTTAGAAAACCCTGAAAACCCATTCTCATCAATTGATTGTCTTTCATCCAAGAAGATCTATGGCTCTCCTATTTTGTGTGTATATTAGATTTAAATATAATTAAATAAGGGCATTTCTGGTAGAACAAAAAGACTTTTTGACATTGGAAATGACAAACCCCACTTGTGTAGTAATAGTATCATCATCTCTCTCCTCTTTCTTCTAGTCACATCTTTCAAAACACTATTATCTCTCTCCTCTTTCTTTATCATGTGAAATAGAAAAGCTTCATGGTCTTCAATGGTGATCTGGTGCATGCAAGTGTGTGAGAGAGAAGAAGTTTGATGGTCTTCATCATGTTCATCTATAACACAAGAACACACATACAAGTGTGTGAGAGAGAAGAAGTTTGAAGTATGTTGTTTTAGAGAGAGAACGATGACAAGATGAATGTTTTTAGAGAAAGAAAGTTGATGTTTTAGATAGAGAAACAACAATCTTTATCACAAAGACACACGCACGAGTGTGTGTGTGAGAAGAAGGTTTGAAGATCTTCTTCGTGTTCATCGGACGGTTCTAGATACGGTAAGTGTTCTTGAATAAATCAAAAAACTTTAGGATGAGATTTTGAACGGGTTTTTTTGTTGGTTTGGTTGCTTGTTAGGGGCTTTTGATCTTAACAGTAGCTGTTTTTTTGTTGGTTTGGGTTGCTTGTTTGGGTTTTTGATCTTAACAGTAAGTGTTTTTTTGTTGGGTTGCTTGATTCACAGACTCAGACCCATAACATGTGTTAAGCCCCCTGTTAGAATGTTATATAACGTGTGTTGATTTACCGAAACAGATCCATAAAAGATATTCAATTGACAAGCTGGATGGATGTAGGCGACGTTAATGCGGGGACATTGAATAAGTCACATCCTTTGGGAAAGAACTGTTCGTTCATTTATAACATGTGTTAGTGGTTCATGCTGTAACAGAACACCATGATGTAACCTGACATGTGTTCATGTATAACATGTGTTAAGCCCATGTTAGAATGATATATAACGTGTGTTAACCTTTTGTTAATTAAAAAAACAAGTAATATATATTTTATTTTTGTTGATGTTTAAAATATCCGATAATGTGGATACTGAGCGTAAAACTTGTACAAGTAATAAATGTACAAGTTTGTATGTAACGTGTAATATGAAACGAGTCATTTATGGTAACACATGTACCGGTAATTTTGGAATATATAATATGAAACGGGTCATTTGTTTTGCACATTTTGGAATGTATAACATGTGTTAAGCCTCTGTTATAATCTTTTTGTAACCTGGCATGTATTCATGTATAAGCTAGTGGTTTACAAAACACCATGATGTGTATATACTGATCTAACATGTGTTACAATTTGTCTGTTCAGAACATGTAATTTCTTAACATGTGACAAGGGTGAAAACAGTCGACGAGGGCGATGAGTTTAATGGTGAGCTTAGTTAATATCGTAATCTTGTTGTAACCCCACTTGTATACATATGATAACATGTAAGCATCCATTATAACCCGACTTGTATTCATGTATATGAAAGTGGTTTGCAAAACACCATGATGTGCATATACTGATCGTAACACGTGTACAAGTTAATATGGAATTATAATCTTGGTTTAACCCAACATGGTGTCATGTATAAGCTAGTGGTTTCCAAAACACCATGATTTGTATATACATACTGTAACATGTGTTACGCGCCTGACATGTATAACGTGTGTTAAGCCTCTATTATAACGTGTGTTAAGACTTCCAGAATGGATGCATAAACTCCAATAGTAACTTAATAACAACATAGTATACCTGATATAATGTGTGTTAAGCCTCTTTTATAACGTGTGTTAAGAATTCCAGAATGTGTTAAGTCCATACCGTTTTAACATCATGTACTAGACAAAACAAAATAAGAGTCTCACATTACATATTACTAGTAAACGAAAATACACAGCACTAAGAAAATGGTGGAGCTTCCTTTTACAGTCTGCCTTAGCTTTTCAGCGGCTACCTTTGCTGCCTTAGCTTTTCAGCGGCTACCCTTGCTTTATTGTTTCCTGTCGGTATTGAAACGGCTTGTAAACATGTGGGTGTGCGTATGCCAGGGAAGTTATAAAAATGTGTTTTCGTGTCACACGTAACACGTGTTACGTTGTACATGGGTTTCATGTCACATGTAACACATGCATGTCCGAGAAGTTCAACCTATAACACGTGTTAGTTGTGTTGTGCTGTAACATAAACATGGTCATGATCCTTGAGCATCTGATCCACGTTTGACGAAACCAACGATCCCGAGAATTGGATCTTATTTCCCTTGAATCCATCACCGTTGTAATAACAAAAAGATAAGATAACCGTTAAGTCGTTAACCAGACATAAATATTAACACATTCATAGCCAGAAAATCTTTTTTCTCAAATAACATCACAAAAACAGTTACTATTCAGATCAAAAGCCCCAAACAAAGCAACCAAACCAACAAAAAACAGTTACTATTCAGATCAAAAGCCCAAACAAGCAACCAAACCAAGCACAACTTTTTAACACAAAAATAAAAACCTGCAAATTAATCTTACACAACTGAAACAACAACTAACAAAGTACACAAAACTAAAAACCTGCAATTAATTCGTCATACCCTAATACATGTCTCTAATACATCGTCATACCCTAATACATGTCTCTATAACATGTTACTATGGTTTAGCTGTGAAACAGGAGTTCAGACTATAACACGTGTTACGTTGGTTGTGCTGTAAGACAAACTTGGCTTAGCTGTGAAACAGGAGTTCAGACTATAACACGTGTTACGTTGGTTGTGCTGTAAGACAAACTTGGCTTTTTGTTTCTAAAAACAGATGTGCCGATTATTAGACGTCTAAAAATAAAAAAATCGGGCATGTGTTAAACACGTCAAAAGTATAATAATTTAAACTGTATGGCTATGTCTAATAGGATAAAGTGTAACATGTATTAGGGTATGACGATGTAAAATTAATCAGTAAAACTAATCACATGTTTAATAAAATTAATCAATAACACATGTTTAATAAAATTAATCTTACACAACTGAAACAACAACTAACAAAGTACACAGGACTAAAAACTCTTTAACATATAATCAATAACACCTTACAATTTCAGCAATTAATTCAGCAACACCTAATCAGCAATTAGTAAAATTAATCACATGTTTAGTAAAATTAATCTTACACAACATTAACAAAAAAAAAAAAAAAAGCTCACAGATTTAACAACTCTTAACACCTTACAATTTCAACAAATTATTTCAAACAAATCACATACAAAACAATAACCAAAATCCTGATAATCAAACGAATTAATCATATATGACAACAACAACAACCTGTCGACGAAGATCTGCATCACGAAGCTTAGCTTCAATTTCTTCAACACTTGGCGGAGACGCCTTCGTTTCCGTGAGTCTCAAACGGAGCCTCGGCAGCAAAGTTGGCGGCGATGATAGACCGGCACCGTCAACGGCCGGAAACTCCATGGCAAATCCGCCGTTCTCCGGAGAAATAGCGACTCCAACCTCCATCGGTGACTGTAATTAACGGTTTTACGAATGAAATTTGGATATAAACCCTCAGAGAACCGATGAATCACACAGCTTACTGATTTGAGAAGAAAGTTGGAATTGATTTAGGAATTAAGTTGTACGTGGATGGATATACATATACATGATCAAGGTGGTATAGAAGAAAGGGAGAAAAAGATCTGTGATTTTGATTTTCAAATGGATTTGAAAGAGGGAGAGAGGAAGACACATTGGGAATATAAGGGTGTAATAAATGTTGTCAAATCATAGTAGACAAAAGGTCAAGAGATCTTTTGAGTTGGGTAGGATATTGTTGAATTTACAAATGTGTCCTCAAAAGCAAAAGAAAAGATGGAGATGGCTGGGACACGTTGGCAATTCTAGACCATGTGATGGGTTTTCATAGTTTTCTCATTTTAAAGGGTTTTCTCTAGAGCATTATCCCCCATTCCTAAGATCACTTATTACATATTTACCCAACTCTTTAAATCAGTTACATGTTTCCCCTTCCTAAATCATGTATATTACATATATATCCATTTCACTAAAATTACTGTTGAGATTGAACCCTACCAGAGGAACAGATAATGTAAAGCCAAAACCGGTTCAAACAGTGGATTCACAATAAGCAGACGTTTACACTAAGCTCTCCCCTTGAAAGTGGTTACCTATCTGCTGACACCCTCTAAGTACTGCTCAGAAGAACAACTGATGAACCAAACACTGATGAAACAACTAAAGACTGCTATAGGCAAACACTGAGCTCTATCTACTGCTGTCTCTTAAGTACTGCTGAAGACCCAAGCACTGCTCATTCAAAGACTGATCACCTTTTGAAGAAAGCACTGATGTTCAAGTAATCAGTGCTTAGGCTACAACAGTGGAACGTGAACAGTGTTAGACTTGTTTTGTATTTAATTATCAATCAGTTGTTAGACATCAGTAGTTTTGTATAGACCAGTGTTTATAGGTTGTTAGGCTGTTAGATGTCACTATCATGGTGACGTCAGCTGAGGTACATCAGTGGTTTGGTTTGCCTATAAATATGACAGTACTCTGTACTGTTACATTTGATTTTGTTTTGAGTGAGTTCTTCTCCTCAATTCAATCCTTTCATCTTGTGCAACCAACCCTGGAGTATCAGGCTAAGGGGGAGTTTAGTCTGTAAGCTTGCATTGTAATCTTTTGCTTTTTGATGTAATCTTTCGACTCTATGAAAAAGCAATTGTTTATCAAACTATATTCTCCTTTGATTGTGTTTACAAAGTTTGTGATCATTTCCGCTGCACTTAAAACTACTCATATCTATTTGTTTTGTTCAAATCTCACAAACAAGCACAATCAGTAGAGCCTCAGATCCTAATAATTGGTATCAGAGCTTGGACAGTCAAATTCAATCTAACAGTCAATTTGACATAACAGTTCGGCTCAAAATTCATTGATACTAAGGTTGGTTGTATTTAGTTGAAAAACAGAGTATCGAGTAAATCATGTTCAAAATGGTTAATCAAAAACTCTGTAAATCAACCAAGATGTCATATGACACACAAATTTCACACAACAAGTGAATTCATGCACAAGACACTCATGGTTTCTAGATCTGAAAACAATATCTGTTAAATCATGAGATTATTTCTTATCTTCTAAATTGATTTCAATTGTTGATGTATAATCTGTGGTGTTCTCATTAAATACTAAAGTATGAACCTCAGATTAACAAAACCTATGTTCATAAAAACATTGATGTTTTGCTAACATAAAAAGAGGGAAATTAAAACTTTAAGTCATTCAGATCTTATGTGTTGAAAACAGGTTGAGTTCCTCAAAAGCACAAAATCAACTATGTTAAAATACATTAAGAAAATCAGGAGTAAAAAATGTCCAGATCATAGGTAATGAGAAGGTTGGCATAAGCATGTGCAGAAATGACCAAATCTCTCAAAACATTACTGTAAAATGTTTCTGGAACAAGTATTCCTTCTATAAATACCCCTCAGTAAGTATTTCAATACTTATGATTGGGAAGGGTAAAAAGGGAAGAAGAAAATTCACAAAAACTCAGAAGTGTGTTTATCTCAAAACCTTTGATATCAAAAGAAAAGAGTATAAACATAAAACACTTATGAGTCAAAGTTTAGGGTAATAATGGTCATTAAGCAACTGTGTGCACTCATTTGTTCAGGTAAAGGTTTTGATCCCGGTGAATGAACTTCAAAGAGGACCATGTTTGCAATCAACTGACAATAAAATGGTTCCTAACAGTGGTCAAAATACAGTCAAAATTTCCTTCCACTGACCATTTTTATAAACTTGAGTATGTTATGATTACGTTTTCTTTTGAAAATACACCAGATCCTTCTTGATACTGTTCTCAGAAAATCCTTTAACAATTTTTTTTCCAAAGGATTTTCTCGAATAATCAGGATATATTATTCATTTTTTTTTTGAAGTAATATATTTTGAACTTTTGCTTGTTTTTTGTTGGCTTTAGTTTCCATTACCTGTCAGGACATAGTACCTTTTTTTTTTTGGTATTATTGTTCTCATGAATGGGTCAAAAGAAAATGGTACATTTGTCAAGATCATATCATACTCAGGTTTGTTTTAAACATTTATCAAAGGTTGATTGCTAAACTGTGCTTAAATTACTGGGGCACTCATGTTTTAATAGGACATTAAACGAAAATGAGTTACCCTAGCAAAAAGCTCTAATCATCTGGGGTATTAAATCACTGTCCTTCAAAATTGACATGTGGCAAAAACTTTGAATGAAAATTTTCAAAACAGTTGCTGAAATATTTGTTCTTCAAATCTGTATCATTTACCCAAATCACTGTTTTGTTCAAACATATGTTTCCTATTTACTATCCACTGCTGAAAGTCAACCACTGGTTCTTTATTTTGCTAAGACAAGCACTGATGCTCAAAATCAGTGTCTTATCCACTGATATGATATCCACTGATAGTAAAAATCATCCACTGTCCTCATTATTACTGTTGTAACTACTGATGCTTGATTCATCAGTGGCTCTTAAAACAACTGTTCTCCACCCTTCATCCATTTCATCAGTGTTTGACACGTGGTCAGTTTTTAGCCCTCAGATCATAATAACCGCTGCCACATCAGCGATCATTTTTTTTCCCTAAATAAAACCCTGATCAAAACCCCAAACAGGGTTTTACATTGTCGAATTGAATTCCAAAAATTCTTTTCTCAAAGCAGTTTCCAACCTTTCTTCTCAAAACACTCTCCGATTCTTCTTCATCAAAATGACGAAGTCAAAATCAAAATCCAAACCATAATCACCATCATCTTCAAAAGAGGTCGCTCAAACGACCGAAGAAACCATTGAAATCCCATACAAATCACCTCATAACTACGTGGGTCTCCTCACAAAACCTACCGATAACCACACCTTCGACTCCATCATTGATACACTATCTGCATCAAAGTACAAAACTTTGTTGACAGTAGATGCTCCCATTTACTTGCAAACCCAGAGAGAGTTTTGGAAAAATGCTAAGCTTGAAAAACAAGAAGGAAAAGTAGTAGCCATTAACTCCTCGATACAGGGTAAAGCATTTCAAATCACGCCACAATCAATCTCAGAGGTCTTCAAACTCGATGATCTGAAAGGTAAAACTTCTTTTGATAAAAACGAGTTAAAAGCTGATTTTCTGAAAAGGGGTATGCAGAACAATCAAAGGTAGATACCTTACAAAAAGGTTATTTTCCATCTGCACCCAGATTTTTGTTCCACACACTTTTGAGTTGTGTCTCAAATAAAACAACAGCATTTAACGAAATACCATTGAAGATTCAATGCCTGGGCTATGCTATTTTGAACAATAAAGATTACAACTATTCCCAGGAGATCTTCAATGACACGGTAAAGAATGTTGACAGCAAATCATTTCTTCTTTTTCCAAGATTTCTGAGCTATTACTTTAAACAAAAATTTGAAAAAGAGGATGAAAATTTGCCCAAACAAGGTGTCCATTTTCAAATAAAAAGTTTAACAATTGAAACATTTTCAAGAATGATGGCACCAATAAAATTAAAAGCAAAGGTGCCTGAGCAGACTTTAAAAACTGCCACTGATCCTCAGGCAACTTCTGCTGAGCCCACTGCTCCAGGTGATCAGAGCAGCACAACCACTGCTCTAAAACCCACACCTGACATTACCAAAAAGACCAAAAGAAAACCATCCAGAAAACCCACCAAACCCAAAACAAAGGAAACTCTGGAAGATGAGATCCCAGAGCAACTGCCAGTGACAAAACAAATGTCACCACAAACCACTGCTGCTACTTCCTCACAGCAGTTGGAAGAAAGATCTCAACCTATGCCTAAAACTCCTCCTGCATCCTCACAAAAGGATCAGGTTGTAATCACAGGGACACCAAATTATGAAGCTCTGGATCCACTCGGATCTATCTTCCACAGTCTTGATCCCAAGGACATGTCTCTTTCAACACCCATACCCTCACCAATCATAATGCCACAATCAATAATACCCCTGTTGCATGCAGTTGGTATTGCACAGACACAAACCAGTTCCTCTCTATCACCTATCACTGAGAGTATACCCCCACAAGTGACTGGGTCTGATGCTTATACCTCTGCTATCCCAGCAACAGTTGAGGAGGTTACACTGCAGGAGTTACAAGTAACTCTTGTCAGTAATTCAAGTGGAGCAGCAACTACAACTGATGGATCAACAGATCTTCAGTTGGACAGTTGTTTCATTACTAAGACTCCCTTGAAGGCAATTTCTTCCATGGCAACATCGGTAACCACCAGTGAGTTAATTCTAACCACCGGTACCATCAAAGGTTTATCGAGTGCTGAAGAAAGAAGTCCCCAGTACCAAGAACAAGGGGCATCAATGGATGATTTCTGGAACACTGTTCCAAAGTCACACATTGGTACAACCCCTTCAGGAGGGAAATCAGATGATCCCATTAATTTGGGTGATGATTTAAAATATCAGGAATTGACGAACAGGGTTGAAAAACTTGAAGATTCAGTTGCTGAAATTAAAGATATGGTGCAAGAGATTTTAAAAGCTCAAAAAGCACAAGCTACTGCTGTTCCTGCTCAAGCACCTGCACAACATGCATTTGCTACAAATGAGCTTTGGAATATTTTTCAACCCATGCTTGAAAAACAGCAACAAATGGCTGATCAAAAGCATGCTAATCATGTACAAATGCTGACCAACATGGTGGAATCAAGGTTTAAAGACACTCAAGCAGATATAAAGGCTATAAAGGCTAGCATACAAAAGACTGCCCATGGTGGAAAAGTTCCATCTTCCATTCTCTTCATGGATACACCCCTTGCAGATAATGCCAAAAAGGGGGAGAGAATCAAGTTGAGAAAGAAAGGAATAGAAGATGGACTGTATATTGAGCCTGAAAAAGAAAAAGAAAAGCAGGTCTCAAAACCTGTTAGCCAAACAGCTGCCATTTCATCAACACACACACCTTCAACACACACCACTCTATCACACACCATCACAACCACTGTTCCACCACCATCATCATCTACAATCATATCACCACCACTGCCTCCTGCCATAAAGCAGAAGACAGCAGATGTTACAACATCTGCTGTAATGACAACTGTGATTGAAACACCAGTTGTTTCAACCACTGTCAGTCAATCACAATCACAAACCACTGCTATCCAATCTCAAACCACTGATCCACCCAAAACATCATCAGCCTCTCCTACATTAAAAAAGGAGAAGGGTTTTCATTCCTGATGATGAGTCACCACCACCATCACCACCATCAAAAACACCATCAAAAACCCCTGCTCAAAAGCAGAAGACATCTGCTGATACATCAGCAGTTGTAATGACAACAGCGGTTGAGACACCACAACCTCCAAAGCCTCACAAAAGAAAAAGAGAAACAACACAGGCTACTGATGAAAAGTATGATCCTGTTGCTGCTAAATATCCATTGGAATTAGAAGCTGTGAAAAATGAGATGAAACAATTTTACACTGAAGATGATCCTTCAATAAGGAAATTTCCTTCTCTCATAGGTTTCATAATCCCAGAAAACATGGATGAATATCTCGAAATAAAAGCAAGACAAGCAAGGATAAGAGCCAAAGTTGAATGCAAGGATCAAGGTGATGAAGCCATTTTGGAAAGAAGGGAATTCCTGCTCAACAAAGTCAAACAAATAGAAGAATATGCAAGTGATCTGAACAAAGAAATGTCAAGCTTATCCCCTGAAGCAGATCAACGAAGTGAATTGAGAAAAGAATATCTTGCATACATAATGAAAGAAAAGTTCTATCCTGCTGAAGAAAAAGAATTCAAAGACTGGCCAATAGTTGCACTAAAGCATGAGGCTAACAGAATTGAAAAGATTAAACTTGATCCACGGAAGAAAAAGACAGCTCCAAATTGGAACAAATACAAGAAATTCATAGCTGATCTTATTTCCGAGCATAAGAGAAAGGAGCAGGAGTTGGTGGATGGAAAGGTGGATACTGCGGATGCCATAGCAAAATGGTCAGAGCAGCAAACTGATGAAGCTTATGAAAGGCTTGAGAAACAGAGGATGAAAGTTTCCAACACTCCTAAAAAGTCTGACTACAAAAGGCTAAAGGAGCAGGTCAAGACATTTGAAACACAAATCAGTACAGCAGAAGCCTTTGTTACAACGTTGAGAAAAGAAAGGAAGGAAAAGCTGACTGTTGGTGAAGGAAAGCATAAAGAAGATGACCTGATTGAAGAAGCTACCAAGAAATTGGCTTCAGATAAAGAAAAATTAGCAAAACTACAAGACCTTACCAAAAAGGTCAAAGTAGTAAGCCAAAAATCATCAGCAGATGTCACAAACAGTGAGCTGACTGACAAAGAAGTTGAAGCAGACATAGCTGAAGCTAATGAGATTATTGAAAAAGCTTTCACACGAATTTCTGAAGCTCATGATACTGCTCTACACTTCTTCTCTAGGCCAAACACTTTAAGTTCATCAGACAATAAACCTCTCCCAAGAAACCCATTTGGTTTAAAAATACTAAAGTGGCTCTCTGATCAAAAGACCCACGTATTGACTCTGATCAGAATCAATGGAGAAGTGAGGCATATATCAAGGAATCAAGCACTAGGCCTGAGTGTTGAAGATCTACAAGATCTCCTTGAGCTTTCACTATGCAGGGATGAGGCTTATTCAAGTTCCAAGGAGTTTGAGGAAGAATTTAAAAGAAAAGCAAAGGAACTTCTGATGAAGAATAAAAATCCAGAATAATGAAGGGTTTTGGCATTATCTGTTCCAGGGGGAGATTGTTGGGATTGAACCCTACCAGAGGAACAGATAATGTAAAGCCAAAACCGATTCAAACAGTGGATTCACAATAAGCAGACGTTTACACTAAGCTCTCCCCTTGACAGTGGTTACCTATCTGCTGACACCCTCTAAGTACTGCTCAGAAGAACAACTGATGAACCAAACACTGATGAAACAACTAAAGACTGCTATAGGCAAACACTGAGCTCTATCTACTGCTGTCTCTTAAGTACTGCTGAAGACCCAAGCACTGCTCATTCAAAGACTGATCACCTTTTGAAGAAAGCACTGATGTTCAAGTAATCAGTGCTTAGGCTACAACAGTGGAACGTGAACAGTGTTAGACTTGTTTTGTATTTAATTATCAATCAGTTGTTAGACATCAGTAGTTTTGTATAGACCAGTGTTTATAGGTTGTTAGGCTGTTAGATGTCACTATCATGGTGACGTCAGCTGAGGTACATCAGTGGTTTGGTTTGCCTATAAATATGACAGTACTCTGTACTGTTACATTTGATTTTGTTTTGAGTGAGTTCTTCTCCTCAATTCAATCCTTTCATCTTGTGCAACCAACCCTGGAGTATCAGGCTGAGGGGGAGTTTAGTCTGTAAGCTTGCATTGTAATCTTTTGCTTTTTGATGTAATCTTTCGACTCTATGAAAAAGCAATTGTTTATCAAACTATATTCTCCTTTGATTGTGTTTACAAAGTTTGTGATCATTTCCGCTGCACTTAAAACTACTCATATCTATTTGTTTTGTTCAAATCTCACAAACAAGCACAATCAGTAGAGCCTCAGATCCTAATAATTACTCATATTAAATTACTCTTTTACCTTTATCTGAATGTAATGTTGTGCAGCACAACCTTAGATCTGAGTTTGTAATTGATCTTAGATCTAAGCATGTAATTAATTTAAGAAAAGAATTAGAAAAGAGTAAAAGGATAATTTCTTTAAAAATGGGAAATATGTAATTAATTTTATTGGTTGGATAAATATGTAATAAAGGCTCTTAATATGAGGATATATGTAAAAATCCCTTTAGATTATGGGAATATGATCACTAGTTATCAAATTTCTAAATTATATGATTACATAAGCATGAGATATCAAATAATTTAATTGTGAAAATAATTGCTTAAAAGAACGTTAAAGCATGAGATACTAATGGGTTGGTGGTCCATTGGCAAAGGTAAAGCCTTTAAAACACCTAGGTTAGAGGTGGGCAAATAAACCGGTTTTTTAACCGTAACCGGTTTTTAACCGGTACCAAAATAACCGGTTTAGGTTAATAAATAACTGCTGGTTCGTAACCGGTTTTCGTTCAACATATCAATAACCGGTTTCTACCCGGTTAATTAAAAACCGGTTTTTTTTTGCGTATTAATAACCGGTTAACCGATCTCATCTTCAACAGAAAAAGCACAGCAGCACCTGCAGGTTGTGTTTGTTACCGTTGGAAGTGAAAAATGGTAATACTACCATTTTGTGACCTGTTTGTATGTGTTTTAGACCAACATAACATCTATAAATAAGATTTCAATGCATATGTTTAATCCTACTTCAATTCTAGCTCAAAAACACACTTACAAAATACGTTTCAAATGGCGAGTTCGAGTGTCGATGCTTCGGCCGGTGTTGGTTCTTCTAGCGAGTTGTTTGTGAAGAGGATCTTGACCACGAATAGGGACCCAACACTATGGGTGAAATTTTATTTATGCGAGATGTCGATTGGAAAAGAAAAGGTGAGGTGCAAAAATTGCGGGGCGTTTCTTGCGGCGTCATCGAACTCTACTTTGAGAGCACATTTGGCGTCGCATTGCAAGACATTAAAAAAAATCCCGCCAATGATCAAGCGCAAATATCACGGGGTATGGGTGTTTGGAATTTGGACCCGGAGGCGGTTCGTTTAAGGATGGCTCAATTTGTTATTCAACAATTGTTGCCGTTCGATCACTTTGACAATCCGCGCTTGACTAAGTTGATTCAAGAGACGCTTCAACCACATTATGTTCACGTAAGTCGTTCAACTCTTAGACGCGATTGTTTAATGATGTGGTCAAAAGCTAAAATAGAAATGATTTTAGGTTTTGAAAAATTAAACACCGGTGTTAATTTAACAACCGACGTATGGTCGGCTCCATTTGGTTTACCGGATTCTTACATTTGTGTTACCGCGCATTGGATCGATCCCAATTCGTGGAACATGATGAAACGTACAATCGCGTTCGATATATTTGGTTATCCACACACGGGGGAAAATATTTTTCATGTCGTACAATCGCGTTCGATGTATTGAAACGTTAACACAATTACTTGAAGTTTTTAGAACCGCGACAAAGATTTTATCGGGAGTTTATTATCCCACTAGTTCTTTGGTGCTTAAACAACTATTTTTGATGTGTCAAAAAGTAAACGACTTTGAATTCAAAGGTGACATTTATGAACATATGATTGTTCCAATGAGAGAAAAGTTTAAAAAATATTTTCAAGAAATGCCACCGGTTTTTACATGTGCCGCCGCCTTGAACCCGACTATAAATATTCCAGGTGTTGAGATGATGATTTCGGATATTTGTTCGGATTTGGAGTTAAATGAAGACGACCCAAATTTTACAAGAAATGCACTAAAACGTTTTGACGTTTCTTTAAACAATCTTTTTGATCATTACTTTCAAAGATATGGCAACGTGTCGCCGTTACACCAAAAAATGGCGGTGAGCTCGAAGGCGTCGAGAAAACATGCGGAGTTAAATTTGTATAATTCGTTAAGATATGAAAATAGTAAACGTTCTCGAGGTGATGCATCAAATAGTGAACTCGGGAGGTATAAATATACCCATTTTTTAGCAACCATGTGTAACGCCCCGAAAACGGGTTTGGTAATCAAACCCCGTTAATACTAAAAGGCGGGTAAAATACCGTTAGTGGTAAAAAGAAAAATTAGTTAACCCGGTGAATATTAGGATTTGAATGAATAATCTTGTATTAATCAAAAAGAGGAATAAATGCTTTGAGAAAACACGGTTTATTAGGAGCCTGAGTTAACGGGACCTAAAAAAAATAAAACGGGTTATGATTCCCCACACCCACCAAGTTAACTAGGAATAGTTAACCTAGTTAGTAATGGGTAATTAAATGAAAAGCTATGAGATATAGCTTCTTTTGTAATAAATGAAACAAGAGGGACTAAAAGAGGCAAAAAGGGAAAATGTTTTAATTAAATAAAATACTAACACCAAAACACACACTCTAAGTGTGTGTTCTGGTCGAGATTTCCAGAAGAGCCAGGGAGCTCTCATCTTCAAACCCTAACATGCTCAAATCCATCAATTGAAAGGCCAAATCAGTCCCAAATCGAAATCCAAGCTTATATTAGTGATCACCTAAGTAAAGGGATCACGAGGTATGTCAAATTTTGTCTTTTGATTACATCTTGAAATTTCGATGAATATTAGAAATCGAAATCTGAGCTTGATTGACTAATGCTTAGGTGAAATTAGTAATGAAAACATGTCTAGGAGTAAACCCTAGTCAATAACTTGTTGAATTAGTGTTTAAATTATGAAGTTCATGATCATTCATTATGGGTGTTTAATGGGTTTTGTAGAAACATGATGAAGACTAGAATCATGATTTTCAAACTAGTGTTATTTGAACTCTATGAGGTTAATCTTGACATAAACCATGAATTTGATGATTATTTAGTAAAAGATGTTGAAATTGGCAAAATAGGTAGCCATGAAGTTTGAATGTTAATTTTATAAAATCATGCACATTAGGTGTTTGTTAAAATGCCTAAATGAAAACTAAAGTGCTGAAATTTAGAATGAAAACGCGTATTTGAATGGTACGGCAATTATGCGTAACATGAAGTGATAAGAGTTCTAAATGTCATGTTGATTTAGTCTCAGTTGTGTAAACCATGCAATTGAAAATATTTAACTTTGATAAACTAAGTTAATTAACCATGAAGTCGAATAGTAGCTTCGACATAGAAAATAAGTGAGGTGGAATAGTCGTGATTTTAAATGACTAATTTAACCGCCTTGTAAATGATTGACAATAGTTTGACGCCTAACGAGCTAGGTGGAGGCTTGGGAAAGAAGCGGTCAAACGAATCAAGCACGAGAAGAAAAGCGTATTCGGGATGCGAGGTAAGTAAAGCTTACACTCTAATTACTTAATACCTATTGGTTTTATAGATTTTGAATGACAAGTCTTGTTTAAATTATGATGTTCCGACACGACAAGTGCGGTCCGGAACAAACGATAATGGTCATAAATCATATTTAATGGTTAAAAAGGAGCTAATACGGTTAGTTAGTCATGAAATGACTTAAAGATAACGAGTTTTTAATGATTACCTTGTGTGGTAAACCAATGCGGTTAAAAGGGGTAAAATGTTATTTTGGTCACTTGTTGACAATAATCGTTAGTTTGGAAAAGACACGTTATAGCGCAAGTTATAATGGGTCAAAAGAGATAATAGATAATTTATAAGTAAAATGATTATTCAGTGTAAACCGGAGTTAGTCATATGGATAAGATGGTAATAAATATCATCTTATAGAGTTTTACGGTCATTTAAGACCAAACAGGTCAAAAGGTGAAATTATCACCCTTTTGACAATATCGACTAATGGTTGGTTGAGTTATATGATTACAGGAATGAATATTAAATGGATATGTACATCGCTATTTCTTAGCGGCTACTAAGGCAAGGTATCGAAACGGGTCAATATATTGATCCGAGTCAGGTATGTGTGTTTAAAATTTAGGCTAAGTGTTTGGCTTGGCTGAAAGTGCAATGAAGTCCTTTATGGTAAAGGACGGAGCTAAGTTGACAGAAATGCCCTTGATAGGCATATCGAGCAAACAACTTTAAAAGGTTGTTAGAAACGAGTCATTAGATTAAATGATTACTTTGGACAAGCAAGTAAGCGGAGAGTTGATCTTCATGAGTCAAAGTCTTAAAAATACGCAAATACCCCTAACGGGTCAAAATAAGCACTTGAGCATAAATGGGTTTTTATTAGGTAAGAAACCCATGATTTAAGATTAATATGATAGAGGATATCAAAATTATAAATTTCATGAGTTTAAAGATCAAATAAACATGTTTGTTTGATAATATCACGAACGGGTCAAAAATTGGTAAAAAGGGTAATAAGCCGAAGACTTAAAAGTCTGAAATTTTATTATGCCGGATGTTGGATTTTAACTCCATAAGATGGAGAATTAAATTACGGACACGTAGGAAAAAGAATCGGGTAAAACGGATTAAAAACGAGAGAGTTATGCTCGTTTCCGTGAAATCGGGTTATGCTGGGAATATGCAGCCCCAGCAAGCAACAGTCTGATGAAATCAACCCGTGGCATCGCGCGACGGGGAAGGCACCAGGTCGTGACGCGACGCGACGGGGTGTCAATTTCGCGAAAATCTTTTATTTTAACCGTTGATGCGTTGCGAACCCGTTTAAATACGTTCTAAGTTACGTATGACTAATCCAACTCATATTTTATGAGTTTCAGGTAAAATTCTAGCACCGGAGGACGATCAAGCACAATGAAGAACCGAACACGATCAAGAAATAAGCTTTCGCACGACGTTTCGTTGTTACTTTTAAATGACGAACTTAATTACATTATGTTCTAAACTTTTAAATTGTAAATGATTTTAATAAACCCGTATTTTCGATGTATATATAATCTTAGATACATAATTTGTTTTCGTAAAATATACGTTAAACCTTGATTTATAAGAACGGGTGTTACAAGTTGGTAATCAGAGCTCAAGGTTAAAAGAATAAAGTGTTCGGTTCGAGGCTTGATCGCAAATCCGGTAAGTACATGTATGTTAATAGTTTAGCATGCTAAAGTGTTGTAAACAACACATAGGGCTATCGTGTGATACACGTTACCCCAATTAAAATGATTGATATAGTTGACGAAAATACGCGCGTTGACGCGTATAGTAGAAAAATCCTTGTATTATAATACGGGCATTATTGAAGTTGACATTACTAATTTTTGTGAATGTTTTAATTGAAGGACACTCGCGTCTGAAGATGACGAGAGTTGAACGAATTGTGGATATGATGATGGAACAGTCCGATGTATGACAAGAAGAGCATACTCATCAAGGACCTAAATCGCGTAACGATCGCAAATAAGTAATGGAAAGGAAAGCCCGTTAGGGCAAGCATTTACCAGGTGCACTTTTAAATTATTGCATGAATAGAAATATGCAACAAATACGTAGAAACTGATAGTTGCATATGTAGATTGAAAACTTAGAAAAACCTGAATAGAATACCTATCCAGGATATTGTTTCCAAGAGAAATAAATAGAGGTGTTACTTACATGGGGCGTGATGTGAAAGTTATAAAAGGTCATGTATGTCATGTGTTGATCGCCTACTCTGGCCAAGTAGGTAGTGAACACATGATACCATGAACTTTTTATGATGGACATACTTACATCCGATGTAGTAAGGACGGGGTAAATGGGACAAATTAAAAAGTACCCAAATGAATCAAACGAGCAAAATATTTGATAATAATGTAAACGCACAGCCGAGTGACGGAAGCGTATTACATTAGGATAATGAGCCCGAGTGAAGGGGCAAAGATTAATATAAAATGATTAAGATATGCAATGGGAGGGAGTGTACTTGCACTCGAACCCGGAGAATGCAAACATGTAAAACGATTAAGATATGCATTGGGAGGGAGTGTACTTACACTCGAACCCGGAAAATGCAAATATGCCTCTTAACGGGCGGTTTTTGTAAAACGTCAAACTTGAGGACAAAGTCGGAATAAAAAAAATGAAGCGAGGTCTTAATGCATACCGGGAGGTTTGCAATAATAACGACTTCGGTAAAACACCCGGTAGATGGGTAGGAATTTAAACACATGTGAAAATCAAGAGACGTGAACGCGGGTCGAAAAATCAAAAGACTTAGATTACGAGTTCTGACTATAAAATCTCGTAAATAGAAATTTTGAATAAATTATGTTCAACTATTTTAAAGTTGAACAGGTCGAATATAATATCATGCCGGACGGCATGAGTAAACGCAAGCGGGATAATGGTAGCGTTAAAAGCAAAAGAATAATGAGCCCGGTAATGGGACATAATCAAATACGAATGTATGTAAACTGGATAATGGTGAGCATAAGATAAACCGACGCATAAATGACGTGAGAAGTCATAAAGTCAGAAAATTTGTCCGAAAGGAAACGAATGTAGCCTTAGACTACGGTCAAGGTCAAAGAAAATACCAAGGCGAAAAATAAATGATTCTTCGATCCGCGCTAACGGGTGGTTTGCTATTAAATAATTGGTTTTTTGTAATTACTTAATTAGTTAATCAGAATCAGATAATACTTTACAAAACCAAAATAGCTTAACTTCAATAAGTTTTTGATGTATCATTTCTGGCCAAAGCTGATTTGATACATCTACTTATCATTCAAGTATTACGAAAGCTATGTTAAGTGTGCATCATAAACATGAATGTCTTAATATCTGGCCAAAGCTGATTTAATATTTTCATAGATGGCATACTTAACAAGTGCATAACTAAAGTGATTGTCTCAATTTCTGGCCAAAGCTGATTTGTTACAACCACTTTGCACATATGCTTAAATGATTACACTTCTGGCCAAAGCTGATTTGTCTTCGTTTAAGTAGAATTTTAACTAAGTCTATTATTTTGATGTTAGTAATAGACAATATCACAGCTTTATAATGTAAAATGGTCATTATTTATGCCTGCCTTAGTTTAACATGCCCTTAGATCACATTAGAACTTCTTCCTAAGTATCATAACTTGCTCATCTTATTTCCACTATCAGCACCAAATCAGGGGATTCTACCTTTGACTTGTGACAACCCGCACTAAACCAGGTATCCGTACAACTTAATTAATGATTAATTACTATTTGATTACTGTGCTTGTTTGAACTAGCTGATAAACTGCTACCTGCATACTGATACATGCACTTACTTGCATCATACTTTATTTGCTGTCACTACATTAATTACATACTGAACCCTAGTGACAAACATGATGCACAAAAAGCACAGTAGCACTAAACGGATACACGGCAAACATGCTGATATGACCAGCATCAGGCAGACACTGCCTCTAAGGCCTGTTAAGAGCCTCATATATTTTGGCTACACTGGTAGTGAGTGTAGGAATATAAGGGTTATGGTACCGCGTCTCTAGGGATAAGATACACTGATTCGGATGTGCCAAAAACGTATTTAAAGTACCAAACACAGCACTTTAATAAATAAACCAGCTTCTAGCTGACTAATAAAGTGCCAGAACATGAGAAAATATTACTAGACACTTTCTAAAGTGTCGGGAAAACAAATGTGTCACTAAAAACAACAATAACGACACTTTAAAGCTTTTATAACGCTTTAACGGATTACTATCCAACCGGACACCCGGACTTTACCCGGAACATGAAAACATTACTATTTTTATTATTACTCTTTTTCTGAGCCAGTTAGGGTCCCTGGTTACCCTAACACCCGTCATAACACGTTGTACATAACTAACGGAGTTTAACCCTTAACCTAACTTGGTTTATCATAACTAAACACTAACTATCTACTTAAAATCGGACCAAGGACCCCCCCCCCTAACCGAATCGGTTACCTAGGGGGCACCACACTTGTACTTGTGATCTTGCTTAATCTCAATTGTCTAGTATCTTGAAGACACCTTAACCATTGGGTAATAACATCTAGTTTTGGCCTATAAATACATGAGATCACACTTAACCATTTCCACTAAACCACAACACAAAAACTACTCTCTCTTGCTCTCTCCCATTCTCGGCCGAACACCCCACCACCCACCACCATACTTTCGGTTCTAGCTCTCAACATTCCATCATCATTCAAGCTTCACGGGTCACGTATTTGGAGCTCTTGTGCACTCGGAACGCGAAGGACCTCCACCGTTGGCTTTTATCCACGCGTTTTTCATCAAAGATCTTCCCTAGCCTTGAGCTAGAGGTATATCATTTAAAACTTGTTTTTACGCTCATCTAAAGTGGTTAAAAGGAATATTGCCGGTTGAATCTCGTTAAAATGAAATATGATGATCAAAAGTCTAGCAAAAACTATAAAAGTGGTGGTTAATAGCATATAACTTGTGTAAAAGTCGTAGGACTTGAAATATGTGTTTATCTAGACCCGATCTATGATGTGGTAGCTCGGATCTCCGTTTAACCCGACTTTGTAAGATCAAGTATCTTCACATAAGCTCGTTTTTGACTAAATACAAGGGTTAAAGGCGAAACTCTACCACACAAGATACATGAACTTGTGTGAAAATATTTTATTTGGGTAAAAGTGATTTAACCGGTAAAATGGTGTTTAAAACTAGCGGATCTACGTATCCGCAAGTGGTATCTTCAAAGAACCACACAATAAAGAAATCATGTACTTTAAAAAGTGGATCTTACACTAGTAAACATGATTTTATGAACCACAAGTACGTAGACACGTGTGAAATGAAAAGATCCGACAAATAACTATTTTTGGGAAAAATGACTAGAAGTTGTAAAGACGGATTTCGCTAGTCACAAGGTTTTTACAAGATTAAAGTTACTTTATATAAAAATCTACATATATAAAGGGGATTTACACTATAGATGCGGGAAAAACTACAAGTTCATGCGATTATGCAAATTTACATACTTGTCGACTAGTTTGATGTGTCGGAAATAGTTTGGTTGAATAAAGAAGTTGTTGAATTGATTTGTTAAAAGAAAATGATACGCTTGAAAGCGTGGCCACCTCCAGTTACAGAGGAAACTCTGGCGAAATTTTCTAAAAACCTAACACTTAGAATTTTATACAACAAGTGTTAGAACTATTTTTGGACATATTTTCGAAACATAAATTTCGCCAGCACTATATTTTACTAAATATTCGGAGGTGGGATTTTCACAAAGATTAACGTGATAAATATATTTGTCACAACACTGTTTATGATTATTTTGTGAAATACATAAATATTATTTTAGAGTGAAAATAATATTTACAAGCGTTACTGATTCCAAAACTTTACGAACGCTTCCACAAACATATAAGTTACACCGGTAATTACATTACCACAAGATTGATAAAACGTAACTTACGCACATGTATTGTATCCCCCATCCTTGGGAAGAAGCATAACTACCAAGTGTATACGGAACATAAACACGAAATAGTTGTCTAACTATTTCCCAAAGACTTGAACTATAAAGCTAAAGCACGGCCGTCCGTCTAATAGAATTAGCACTTGTAGGTCGTTGCACAGCTTACTGTATTGGAGACACTTGGTAGAGACGCGCATTCACTGTGAGTTCATGTCCCCCTTTTCTCTAACTGTTTTCAGTTTACTTAACTGCGGGGGTGAAATACATGTTACTATGATTTACGAGTACTTTACAACGGTATGTTTAACGTAAGGAGGTGTTATACGATCATGTGAGTGGATAGGAACACATGGGGCCATTAGTCCTCATGGAGGGACCGAGGGACAGGAGCGGTAGATCTATCTGGGTGTAGCGAGCCCAGCCCCCGGCCAAACTAGAAACGGACCGTGGGGTGACTTTGTCCACATACTTTGCCGTGGCGAAATCTGCTAGGTTTGAGTCTCCCTATTTGCACTTCACATATGTCAGTGGCCTTGCAAACCATTGGTGATCACAAGTCCTCTTACACTGCTACATACCACAACTATTTTTATACTCACAAATGTTTTACATACTCACTTACACATGAACTCGCTCAACATTATTGTTGATTTTTCAACTCACATGTATTTCAGGAAATTAAACGGATCTGGCACGGTATGGAACGTTTTCCGCTGTATATTGTCATGAAGTCATCAGGGTTTAGGGGATGTGTCTCTTACCTGGACAAGACACAGTCCCTAAATCACGTTTATGTTTATGTTACAAGTTGTTATGTCTTTTGAACAAGGTTATTGTTGTTGGAGTATGTTCTCGTCAAACAATGGTTGTTATTTTCAAACTTAATGGATGACTTGCATGGTTTTTAAATTCATATAGCTTGTTATGATTAAGCTATGGTATTAAGAAGTCACACCAAAGTTAACCACGCTTCCGCAAAGCCAGGGTGTGACAGCTTGGTATCAGAGCTCTGATCATAGCGAACTAGGATTCTTTCTTGAGTCTAGACTATGATCACTAGGGCTCTCACGAAAACATTTTATTGCATACCACTTAAGTCCAGATCCACAACTTTTTACAAACAAATGTTGAGCACATTTTATTCATTATTCTAGGCTCAGTCTGGGAGGCTGAGGTTCGGTCTAGTGGGACTAGGAGTGTTGGCTAGTGGGACTAGGAGTGTTGGCTAGTGGGACTAGGAGTGTTGGCTAGTGGGACTAGGAGTGTTGGCTAGTGGGACTAGGAGTGTTGGCTAGTGGGACTAGGAGTGTTGGCTAGTGGGACTAGGAGTGTTGGCTAGTGGGACTAGAAGTGTTGGTTTGAATGCTTGCTTGATGACTTATGTGACTATTTGATTATATGATTGACAATTTGTACATGTTTGTTACAGACACATGGATTCTACAGGCACTGGTGGTTCAGGCACCACAGGCCCTAGGCCTATCGTTTCAGACGACATTGAGTCATCGGAGCACGAGGTTTATACGTCAGACTTCACCAGCACGGATGATGATGACTTTCAGCCATTCGCCTTACCCGACGGCGTTGATGAGCTCCCAGTTGATCTTCCAGCCGGGGATCTACCACTCGTTGTGATCCCTGTTCCAGTACCCCTTGCTTCATACCCTGTTTTACCCATCGACGACGAGGAGGACGACGTCGATATGTTTGAGGAGGAGCCTTTGGAGGATGCTCAGGGCGAGGCCCTACCTGCTGTTGCTCCCTTACTGATCGCAGACGCTCCGGCTGCGGAGTCACCTGCACTTTCCCCAGTCGCGGACTCCTTTGAGTCTGTGGCTTCTGTACCCACACATGCTCATAGTGCGCAGCACTTCTCCCATGAGTCCGATTCTGACCAGGCTTTTTCTGTTGCTTCCATACCTGGGCTTATTTTTTACCATGACGACGAGGGGGATTCAGATCCTATGTTTCCACCAGGATTTCATCCTGACCGTGATTTAGAGTTTGTCCCGATGGACGAGTTGATGGAGGATCCAGCAGATCCTATTGACCCTTTTGATCCGATTGATCCCGATTTTGATTTTGACATGGCATTTGATGACTTGGAGCCTGCCATTGCTCCTGAGCAGGCAGCTGCCCTTGACCCTTTACCAGAGCATGACCCTGTGCATGCTGATGTACCTTTTGAACCCATTGCTGATGATCACCACATAGATGTTCCTGTTGATCCCATTGGTCCTTTACCCATTGTTGCTGTACCAGTTGACCCCCCTTTCGAGCACTTGGCACCCGTTCACCCTGTTGTTGCTCCCTTATTTGATCCCGTTCCCCTAGAGCCCGGACATGCACTGTTCGCGGCACATATGGATCCACCGGACGAGTCCGCACAGCACGGGTGGATACCGGCAGACGAGGACGTCCCACCGTTACCCCCACAGATCCCAGACACTCGACACGTTGACTTTTCGTTTCAGGTTCCTACGTACATACCTCCAGCGGGGCCTGGAGAGGGCTCTTCAGCCCACCCATCAGGGCATGTACCGATGCCCATGCCTTTCACGCCTCAGATTCCTTTTACTACAGCTCCTTTTGGGGTGGCACCCTTTGACCTCACACGTGAGCCACTGCTGTGGTCACCATTTTCCCCTATGCCACCCACTGGTCCATACCATAGGTCCTATGTGGGACATACCATTGAGGATGTATTGATGTCATTTGTACACCAGCATGAGTCGCATGAGCAGCGACTACAGGAGTTGGAGAGAGCCCGTCTGCAGCCATGTCAGTGCCATGGCCGGGTACCCTCTCCGCTACAGCCGTTTCGACCATTACCCCCTGACTATGCTGCTCGTCTTACTACTTTGGAGCAGCAGATTGCTTCCATTATTCGCACACAGCAGGCGATGGAGGCGGACTGGTTACAGTTGCGCCGTTTGTTTTATACCCATTTTCCTCCTCCACCACCATCTGCTTAGAGCTCATCGGTGCCACTTGGGTAGGCGAGGTGATAAGGCGGCGATTGCTTTTTGACTGCACAGCTTTTTGGGGAGACTACGTTATGACTTGACTTTTGTTATGTACTTGATGTTGTATTGATACTGATGTAGCTTTTGACAGGGGTTATGTAGCCCCTAGTGATTGATGATTGTATGTATACACTTACGATGTGGTCTCATTTATATGGCAATCGCAGTTTTCTCACCATATTTGGATTCGCTTGATTACTTGTTTATACTTTGTAACATGGGATGTTGTGTGATTGATAATTGTGATGTGTGATAACATGGGATGTTATGTGATTATACTATTACTACCGTTATATACGTACACTATATTACGAACTGATTTACGTATTATAACAACGGAGCCTTACTATGGCCTAACCAACTTAAACCATCTTTTAGAAGATGCCGCCAAGACGCGAACCAAACATGCCTACTAACGAGGCAGAACTGCAACAAATCATTGCCGCTGCCATAGCACAGTACGCAGCATCTCAGCCAGGAGCAAGCGGAAGTGTTAACCAAGGCAATAACAATCCACCTCACGGTAATACCACGCCATTCGAACCTACCATGAACTAGTTGGAGATTTTAGCGGTGATGCTAATGCCAAACACATGTTTTAACATACGTGCAGGATGCACCTACAAGCAGTTCTTAGACTGCAAACCAGTTAACTTCGATGGCACAGGAGGTGCAGTTGCCTTTACCCGCTGGGCTCAGAAAACCGATTCTGTTATACGCATGAGCAAGTGTGCAGAGGATCAACAAGTCACATACATTTCAGGGCTGTTTCTCGACGGAGCCCTATCTTGGTGGAACTTACAAGTCCAGACCTTAGGCGAAGCTGCCGCCTACGCCCTGACTTGGGCCGAATTGAAAGAACTAATGCGCAAAAAGTACTGTTCACGCGCAGAAATTCAAAGGTTGGAGACTGAATTTTGGCACCTAAAGATGGACGGTCCGAAGGTAGCAGAGTACGTTCAGAGGTTTCATGACCTATCTCAAGTGGTTCCTTATATGGTCACGCCAGAATACAAGCGAATCGAGCGCTTCATTTGGGGTTTGGCTCCCCAAATAATAAGCATGGTAACCTCCTCTAAACCAGCGACTATCACTGAAGCCATCGATTTGAGCGTGGCTCTCACCGAGGAGGGGATTCGTTTAAACAAGTTTGATGAAGTCAAGGCAAAGAAGACAGAGACTCACGTTGAGTCCTCAGGAGACAACAAAAGGAAGTTTTCAAACTTCAAACAAGGCGTCAGTATGGCAGTAAAGAAAGGAAAATCAGCTGGCAGTACCAAGAGAGGAAAAGGGTACCAGGGCACCCAGCCCAAATGCAACAACTGCCAACGCCACCATACTGGCCATTGTAACGTGAGAGTTTGTGAATCTTGTGGAAAACCAGGCCACTCAAAGGAATCATGTTGGGCTAGTGCAGGCCGGGGAGGCCAGGGAGGATATATGAATAGAAACGAAAATCGTGGTGGTTTGGGAAATCGCCCACAAGGGAATAATCGAGGCTACAATGCAAATCAAGCCGGAACTGCCAATCAAAACAACCCGCCAGTTGGGGATGGTGCGGGAAGTGGAAAAAGATTAGGATGTTTTAATTGCGGTGACGTTGGGCACTTCAAGAAGGATTGCCCAGGATTGAACCAAGCCCATGGAAGGGTGTTCCAGATCGGTGCACGAGAAGCACGCCAGGATCCCAACGTTGTTACGGGTACGTTCCCTATCAATCAACGCTATGCATCTGTTCTGTTTGATACTGGTGCCGACTATAGCTTCGTATCACTAGAATTTAAGAATATACTTGGGCTAGCCGCTAATAAGTTAGATATCCCCTACGCAATCGAATTGGCTAATGGAAAGTTGGTAGAAGCCAATGATGTTATCAGAGGCTGTGTGATTGAACTAGGAGAACGCGAGTTTGCTTTGGATCTACTACCAGTCCAATTGGGAAGTTTCGACGTGGTAGTAGGAATGGATTGGTTATCGGGCAATAAAGCTGAGATAGTTTGCCACGAAAAGGTTGTTCGTATTCCAACCGAGGATGGTGAGACCATTGTTGTTCATGGAGAGAAGCGTGAGACGCCGTTGCGGATTATCAGCTGTTTGAAAGCAAGGAAGTGTTTGCAGAAGGGATGCGTTGCTTTTCTGGCGCACATCGTGGACAAGAAGGTTGCCGAGCCAAGGATCGAAGACATCCCTGTCGTAAGGGAGTATCCCGAAGTCTTCCCAGAAGACTTACCCGGACTGCCACCTCAGAGGCAAGTGGAGTTTCACGTTGACTTAGTTCCAGGCGCCGCGCCTGTGGCTAAGGCACCATACAGACTTGCTCCGTCTGAGATGCAGGAATTGTCGACTCAACTTCAAGAGTTGTTAGACAAGGGTTTTATCCGACCAAGCTTCTCGCCTTGGGGAGCTCCGGTCTTGTTTGTCAAGAAGAAGGACGGAAGTTTCCGCATGTGTATTGACTACAGAGAATTGAACAAGCTGACGATCAAGAACAGGTATCCTCTGCCGAGAATCGATGATCTGTTCGACCAACTTCAAGGTTCAAGCTGTTACTCTAAGATCGATCTTCGATCTGGATACCATCAACTAAGGATACAGGAGGAAAGTATCCCGAAAACAGCCTTCCGAACTCGCTATGGACACTACGAGTTCCTCGTTATGCCATTTGGTTTGACAAACGCGCCTGCGGTATTCATGGATCTAATGAATAGGGTTTGCAAGCCATACTTGGACAAGTTCGTGATTGTATTCATCGACGACATCTTGATTTACTCAAAGACGAAGGCTGAACACGAACAACATCTTAGAACCATACTGGAGCTACTAAAGAAGGAACAGCTGTACGCCAAATTCTCCAAGTGCGAGTTTTGGCTACGCGAAGTCCAGTTTCTTGGACATGTGGTTAATGGGGATGGAATTCATGTTGATCCCACAAAGATCGAGGCAATCAAGAATTGGGAAACGCCTACAACGCCAACCGAGATTCGACAATTCTTGGGCTTGGCTGGCTACTATCGAAGATTCATCGAGGATTCTCGAAAATCGCTCAACCTTTGACGCTCCTCACGCAGAAGGACAAGACGTTTGATTGGGGAATCAAACAGGATGAAGCGTTTCAGATATTAAAGGGCAAGCTTTGTAACGCGCCAATCTTAGCTCTACCAGAAGGTACTGATGACTTTGTGGTATACTGCGACGCATCGCGTCAGGGATTGGGTTGTGTGTTGATGCAACGCCAAAAGGTCATTGCTTACGCATCACGCCAACTGAAAGTGCATGAAAAGAATTATACCACACACGATTTAGAGCTTGGTGCAGTGGTTTTTGCTTTAAAGATCTGGAGACACTACCTGTATGGTACGAAGTGCACAATCTTCACGGATCACAAAAGCCTACAGCACATATTCAACCAGAAGGAGTTGAATATGAGGCAAAGACGATGGGTTGAATTATTGAACGATTACGACTGCGAGATAAAATATCACCCAGGGAAGGCGAATGTAGTTGCCGATGCCCTAAGTCGTAAAGAAAGAATCAAGCCCATAAGGGTTAGAGCTTTGGAAATGATTATACGAACCGACCTTTCTTTGCGCATTCGTGCTGCACAAAAGGAAGCTCTCAAGGAGGGAAATCTTGAGGAAGAATATCTCCGTGGGATGGAGAAGCTTTTGGTACCAAACGAGGAAGGGACGTTATGTTTTGAGAAAAGGATTTGGGTTCCTCTGTTTGGTGGATTAAGGGAAGTTATTTTCGACGAAGCGCACAAGTCACGGTACTCTATCCACCCTGGATCGGATAAGATGTATCAAGATCTCAAGGATTACTATTGGTGGCCTAGGATGAAAGGCGACGTTGCTGTTTACGTGAGCAAATGTTTAACGTGCGCTAAGGTCAAGGCGGAATACCAGAAGCCTTCGGGACTTCTGCAACAACCTGAGATTCCCAAGTGGAAGTGGGAACAAATCTCAATGGATTTTGTTACAAAACTGCCAAGAACGCCAAGAGGCCATGATATGATTTGGGTGATTGTTGACCGCCTAACAAAATCCGCACACTTTCTGCCAATCAAAGAGAAAGATAGCACAAGCAAACTTGCGGAAATTTACATGAGAGAGATCGTCGCACGTCATGGAGTACCTCTCTCGATCATCTCTGATAGAGACGGAAGGTTTGTGTCAAGAATATGGCAATCCTTCCAAGAATCTTTTGGCTCACAATTGAATCTGAGCACTGCGTTCCATCCGCAAACTGACGGCCAGAGCGAGCGAACGATACAGACTTTGGAAGACATGCTGAGAGCATGTGTTATGGATTTAGGCGGTAGCTGGGATAAACACTTACCTTTGGTCGAATTTTCATACAACAACAGCTACCACACCAGTATTGGTGTCGCGCCATTTGAGGCCCTATACGGACGCAAGTGCCGATCACCACTATGTTGGGCTGACGCAGGTGATAGGCAGCTTGCTGGTCCCGAAATCGTCCAAGAGACGACGGACAAGATCGCGCAAATTCTTAAACGCATCGAAGCAGCTCGCCACAGACAAAAGGCCTACGCGGATCCAAACCGGAAGCATGTGGACTTCCAAGTCGGAGAAATGGTGTTGTTAAAGGTTTCACCCTGGAAAGGGGTAGCACGCTTTGGAAAGCGTGGAAAGTTAAATCCGCGCTACATTGGTCCCTTCAGAATTCTGGAAAGAATTGGGACAGTAGCATACAAGTTGGACCTACCTGCTGAACTGAATGGTGTTCACGATACATTTCATGTATCCAATTTAAAGAAAAGTCCAACTCAAGTTGACGTTGCCATTCCTATCGACGAGATTCATATTGACGACACGCTCCACTTCGTTGAAGAACCTGTTGAGGTCACGGATTGGAAAGTTAACAAGACCCGCCGGAGCAGTGTCAAACTCGTCAAAGTACGTTGGAATGCCAGACATGGTCCTGAATTTACCTGGGAACGTGAGGACCGGATGAAAGAGAAATACCCCCACTTATTTCCTAAGAACCCTGCTTCTACAAGCAGAACTTAAATTTCGGGACGAAATTTATTTAACGGGGGGAGAATGTGACAACCCGCACTAAACCAGGTATCCGTACAACTTAATTAATGATTAATTACTATTTGATTACTGTGCTTGTTTGAACTAGCTGATAAACTGCTACCTGCATACTGATACATGCACTTACTTGCATCATACTTTATTTGCTGTCACTACATTAATTACATACTGAACCCTAGTGACAAACATGATGCACAAAAAGCACAGTAGCACTAAACGGATACACGGCAAACATGCTGATATGACCAGCATCAGGCAGACACTGCCTCTAAGGCCTGTTAAGAGCCTCATATATTTTGGCTACACTGGTAGTGAGTGTAGGAATATAAGGGTTATGGTACCGCGTCTCTAGGGATAAGATACACTGATTCGGATGTGCCAAAAACGTACTTAAAGTACCAAACACAGCACTTTAATAAATAAACCAGCTTCTAGCTGACTAATAAAGTGCCAGAACATGAGAAAATATTACTAGACACTTTCTAAAGTGTCGGGAAAACAAATGTGTCACTAAAAACAACAATAACGACACTTTAAAGCTTTTATAACGCTTTAACGGATTACTATCCAACCGGACACCCGGACTTTACCCGGAACATGAAAACATTACTATTTTTATTATTACTCTTTTTCTGAGCCAGTTAGGGTCCCTGGTTACCCTAACACCCGTCATAACACGTTGTACATAACTAACGGAGTTTAACCCTTAACCTAACTTGGTTTATCATAACTAAACACTAACTATCTACTTAAAATCGGACCAAGGACCCCCCCCCCCCTAACCGAATCGGTTACCTAGGGGGCACCACACTTGTACTTGTGATCTTGCTTAATCTCAATTGTCTAGTATCTTGAAGACACCTTAACCATTGGGTAATAACATCTAGTTTTGGCCTATAAATACATGAGATCACACTTAACCATTTCCACTAAACCACAACACAAAAACTACTCTCTCTTGCTCTCTCCCATTCTCGGCCGAACACCCCACCACCCACCACCATACTTTCGGTTCTAGCTCTCAACATTCCATCATCATTCAAGCTTCACGGGTCACGTATTTGGAGCTCTTGTGCACTCGGAACGCGAAGGACCTCCACCGTTGGCTTTTATCCACGCGTTTTTCATCAAAGATCTTCCCTAGCCTTGAGCTAGAGGTATATCATTTAAAACTTGTTTTTACGCTCATCTAAAGTGGTTAAAAGGAATATTGTCGGTTGAATCTCGTTAAAATGAAATATGATGATCAAAAGTCTAGCAAAAACTATAAAAGTGGTGGTTAATAGCATATAACTTGTGTAAAAGTCGTAGGACTTGAAATATGTGTTTATCTAGACCCGATCTATGATGTGGTAGCTCGGATCTCCGTTTAACCCGACTTTGTAAGATCAAGTATCTTCACATAAGCTCGTTTTTGACTAAATACAAGGGTTAAAGGCGAAACTCTACCACACAAGATACATGAACTTGTGTGAAAATATTTTATTTGGGTAAAAGTGATTTAACCGGTAAAATGGTGTTTAAAACTAGCGGATCTACGTATCCGCAAGTGGTATCTTCAAAGAACCACACAATAAAGAAATCATGTACTTTAAAAAGTGGATCTTACACTAGTAAACATGATTTTATGAACCACAAGTACGTAGACACGTGTGAAATGAAAAGATCCGACAAATAACTATTTTTGGGAAAAATGACTAGAAGTTGTAAAGACGGATTTCGCTAGTCACAAGGTTTTTACAAGATTAAAGTTACTTTATATAAAAATCTACATATATAAAGGGGATTTACACTATAGATGCGGGAAAAACTACAAGTTCATGCGATTATGCAAATTTACATACTTGTCGACTAGTTTGATGTGTCGGAAATAGTTTGGTTGAATAAAGAAGTTGTTGAATTGATTTGTTAAAAGAAAATGATACGCTTGAAAGCGTGGCCACCTCCAGTTACAGAGGAAACTCTGGCGAAATTTTCTAAAAACCTAACACTTAGAATTTTATACAACAAGTGTTAGAACTATTTTTGGACATATTTTCGAAACATAAATTTCGCCAGCACTATATTTTACTAAATATTCGGAGGTGGGATTTTCACAAAGATTAACGTGATAAATATATTTGTCACAACACTGTTTATGATTATTTTGTGAAATACATAAATATTATTTTAGAGTGAAAATAATATTTACAAGCGTTACTGATTCCAAAACTTTACGAACGCTTCCACAAACATATAAGTTACACCGGTAATTACATTACCACAAGATTGATAAAACGTAACTTACGCACATGTATTGTATCCCCCATCCTTGGGAAGAAGCATAACTACCAAGTGTATACGGAACATAAACACGAAATAGTTGTCTAACTATTTCCCAAAGACTTGAACTATAAAGCTAAAGCACGGCCGTCCGTCTAATAGAATTAGCACTTGTAGGTCGTTGCACAGCTTACTGTATTGGAGACACTTGGTAGAGACGCGCATTCACTGTGAGTTCATGTCCCCCTTTTCTCTAACTGTTTTCAGTTTACTTAACTGCGGGGGTGAAATACATGTTACTATGATTTACGAGTACTTTACAACGGTATGTTTAACGTAAGGAGGTGTTATACGATCATGTGAGTGGATAGGAACACATGGGGCCATTAGTCCTCATGGAGGGACCGAGGGACAGGAGCGGTAGATCTATCTGGGTGTAGCGAGCCCAGCCCCCGGCCAAACTAGAAACGGACCGTGGGGTGACTTTGTCCACATACTTTGCCGTGGCGAAATCTGCTAGGTTTGAGTCTCCCTATTTGCACTTCACATATGTCAGTGGCCTTGCAAACCATTGGTGATCACAAGTCCTCTTACACTGCTACATACCACAACTATTTTTATACTCACAAATGTTTTACATACTCACTTACACATGAACTCGCTCAACATTATTGTTGATTTTTCAACTCACATGTATTTCAGGAAATTAAACGGATCTGGCACGGTATGGAACGTTTTCCGCTGTATATTGTCATGAAGTCATCAGGGTTTAGGGGATGTGTCTCTTACCTGGACAAGACACAGTCCCTAAATCACGTTTATGTTTATGTTACAAGTTGTTATGTCTTTTGAACAAGGTTATTGTTGTTGGAGTATGTTCTCGTCAAACAATGGTATTGTATGTTATTTTCAAACTTAATGGATGACTTGCATGGTTTTTAAATTCATATAGCTTGTTATGATTAAGCTATGGTATTAAGAAGTCACACCAAAGTTAACCACGCTTCCGCAAAGCCAGGGTGTGACATGACTGGTGATAACTTTGCTGCATGGAAGGATGCCTTCATGCTTACACTTGGATTGCTGGATTTTGATTATGCTCTAAGAGAGAATAAGCCAGCGGACCTTACCACTCAAAGTACTGCTGCTGAGCAGATAGTTCATGAAAAATGGACTAGGTGTAACCGCATGTCTCTCATGTTCATGAAGCAGTCCATCAGTAATGCAATCAGAGGAGCCATTCCTGATTCTGAAGATGCTAAAACCTACTTGGAACATGTGGAGGCGCAGTTCAAAGGGACGTCTAAAGCACACGCTAGTACCCTTATCCTCAAGCTGGTGACAACTAAGTATGATGGGAGGAGCGGCATTCGCGAGCACATCATGATGATGAATGACAAGGCCAATAAGCTGAAGGGGCTGGAAATGGAGATCAGTGATGGTTTCCTTGTTCATTTTATCATCACTTCGCTTCCTTCATCCTTTGAAGCATTCAAGATCAATTACAACACTCAGAAGGACAAATGGACGATGAGTGAGCTGGTCGCTATGTTCGTACAGGAGGAAGAGCGTATGAGGATGGATCGCCCTATTGATGTTGCTAACTTCACCACCTCCAACTCTAAGAAAAGGAAGAACAATCATCAAAGAAAGGATGCTTCAAAAGTCCAAAGGCCTAATCCTAATACAAGTGCACCCTCCAGCTCTAAGAACTCCTTAGGCAGAATCTGCTGCAAGTTCTGTAAAAAGGCAGGACATATGCAGAAGGAATGCCCTGACTTTAAGGAGTGGCTGGCTAAGAAAGGTAACGATTATTTTGTGATACTTGAGTCCTATAATTTAAGTGTTCCTGCTAATTCTTGGCGGTTTGATTCTGGTTCTATGGTTCATGTTACCAATTCAACTCAGGGATTCCTTTCAATCCGGAAGCTGGAAAGAAACCAAAGAACGCTTAAGGTTGGGGATGATCGAGAATTAGAAGTGAAGGCCATTGGAACGTTACAATTAGTTATGAAAACTGGTTTACGTATTAAACTTTATGATACCTTATATGTTCCTGAGGTAACTCGGAACCTTGTATCAGGACCAAAGTTAGACATGGACGGTTTTATTGTTTCCCATGGTCATCGCAAACTCTCTATCCTCTATGATTCTGTTCTTTATGGTACTGGTATTCTGGATGGTGGTCTCTATAGATTAGAACTAGATGATGGCTTTTCCAAATCTTTGTTTTCATATAACATTAATGAATCACTCACAAAGATGAAAGAGAAACGAGACTTAGAGACTTCATCCATGTTGTGGCATCAGCGTTTAGGCCACATTTTAAAAGAACGATTAAATTGTCTTGTAAAGGATGAAGTCTTACCTCCTCTCGATTTCTCTGATTTTGGAACATGTGTCAAATGTCTTAAAGGTAAAATGACATTAGCGAATAAGAAATGTGCCACTAGGAGTTCTAATTTATTAGAACTCATTCACACTGACATTAGTGGTCCCTACCAAATCGCTGGCATAACAGGACATACTTCATTTATCACTTTCATTGATGATTATTCTTGTTACATGTACTTGTATCTAATTAAGGAGAAATCTGAATCTCTTACAACTTTTAAAGATTACAAGGCTGAAGTTGAAAAGCAATTAGATCGTCAGATTAAAGTTGTGAGATCAGATAGAGGCGGTGAATATTATGGAAGATATACTGATGTGGGACAAGCTCTTGTTCCATTTTATGAGTTTTGTAGGGGCCAGGGGATTATGAACCAATACACCATGCCTGGTACACCTCAGCAGAATGGTGTCGCTGAAAGAAGAAACCGTACCCTTATGAACATGGTGCGCAGTATGTTAGCCAACACTAATTTACCATTATTTCTCTGGACTAAAGCGTTAAAAGCAGCTGTTCATATACTCAATAGAGTTCCTTCTAAGTCTGTCCCTAAAACTCCTTATGAAATTTGGACAGGAAGGAAACCGAGTCTTAAATATATGAAAGTATGGGGCTGCATTGCTGAAGCAAAACTTTACAATCCTTTCCTAAGGAAACTTGACCCTAAAACAGTTACCTGTTTCTTTATCGGGTATCCTGATAACTCTAAGGGTTATCGTTTCTATTGTCCTTCTCATGTCACCCGTATTGTTGAAACCAAGCGTGTTGCGTTCCTGGAGGATTTCAAGGTCAGTGGGAGCCCCTTACGAAGAATTGCAAGAAGTACAAGACGCGGGGGGGGGAGAGACTCGTCGCTTACCATTACTCCGATTACTCCTCTTGTACCCAATGCAACTACTGTACCTGAAGCTACTGCACCAACTGCAAATTCACCTCTACAATCAGAACCCATTATACCTCATGATGAAGGCACATCAAACGCTCAAAACCAAGACAACGCTTAACCCGATAATCCACTCAGGAGGTCATCTAGGCAAAGAAGGCCTACTAATTGGGATGATTATGTTACCTACCTGACTGAAATGGATCCCGGAAAGCTCAATGATCCTATCTCTTACAATGAAGCCATTATCAGTGATCAGTCTTCTGAATGGAATAAAGCAATGATTGAAGAGCTTGAATCCATGAAGAAAAATGTCTTTTGGGATTTGGTAGAATTACCCAACGGTGTGAAACCCGTAGGATGTAAATGGGTGTTCAAAACAAAACTGGATCCGAATGGGAACGTTGAACGCTACAAAGCGAGATTGGTTGCAAAGGGCTACACTCAGAAAGAGGGAGTTGATTATCAAGAGATATTTTCACCTGTCTCTCGTAAAGATTCATTAAGGATCGTCATGGCCCTAGTAGCTCATTTTGATTTAGAGTTACATCGGATGGACGTTAAAACCGCTTTCCTTAACGGAGACTTGGACGAAGATGTTTACATGAAACAACCTGAAGGCTTTAAACCTGAAGGTCAGGAGCATCTAGTCTGTAAGTTGAAGAAATCCATTTATGGTTAAAACAAGCATCACGTCAGTGGTACCTCAAGTTTGATGAAGTCATGAAGAAACAAGGTTTTATGAAGAATCAAGTGGATCAATGCACCTACCTCAAGATGAGTGGGAGCAACTTTACTATACTTGTCCTTTACGTAGATGATATTCTATTGGCAAGTAATAGTTTAGACATGTTGCATGAGTCGAAGCGGTTACTCTCGCATAACTTCGACATGAAGGATCTCGGAGATGCTTCTTACGTCATTGGCATCGAAATTCACCGAGATAGACACAAAGGGATCTTAGGATTGTCCCAAAAGGCTTACATAGATCGTGTCCTTACACGTTACAACATGCAATAGTGCAAACCCTCAGTCGCTCCAGTAGTTAAGGGAGATGTTTTCGGTTCATTCCAGTGTCCGACGACAGCGGTTGAGAAGGAGAAAATGAGCCAGATACCTTACGCGTCAGTAGTCGGGAGCCTGATGTATGCTCAAGTCTGTACTCGCCCAGATATCGCTTATATTGCTGGAATGCTAGGTCGTTATCAGACTAATCCTGGCCTAGATCACTGGAAAGCAGCTAAGAAGGTACTTCGATATCTGCAAGGGACGAAAGACTATAAACTGACTTATAGAAGAAGTGATCATTTAGAAGTGGTGGGCTATTCTGATTCTGACTTTGCCAAGTGCAAAGATGACAAGAAATCCACTTCGGGCGATATCTTTATGTTAGCAGGCGGCCCTATCTCATGGAAGAGTCATAAACAACAGTTGACCACAACTTCCACAATGATGGCAGAGTACATTGTTGTTTATAACGCAACCTGTCATGGAATGTCGCTTAGAAATCTGATCACTGGACTCAAAATCGTTAATTCCATTTCTAGACCATTGAAGCTTTATTGTGATAATTCAGCTGCCGTTAGTTTCTCGAACAGTAACAGTTCGACTGGAGCTGGTTTATATCTCAATACAAAATATCTGTTCGTATGAGAACGAGTTGAGGAAAATAATCTTTGTATCGAGTATATTAGTACTAAAGATATGCTTGCGGATCCGATGACTAAAGGTCTCCCTCCTAAGGTTTACGAAGAACATGTTCGGAATATGGGATTTAGTAAAACCTTATTTAAGCATATTGTACTAGCTTATGTTTTATGATTAATGAAATTTCCTCAGTTTGATTTTGTATGTCTCTTAGAATATGTTCAACCGGTATAATGGCATATAGACAAATGAAGTTACAAATCAAACAAAGGACTTATGCGTATTTTGATCATGACGATTAGGTTTTAAATTAAGGCTATAGTATGACTAATGGGGGTCCTGAGTCGCATAATGATTCAACGGCTGTATTTCTCTGCTATAGTACTTGTTTAAGGCTAAAATGAGTGTTAACTCCTAATCAGGCTTATCTAATACTCATAGTAAATGATTACTCGGCTAAGTGGGAGAATGTAAGATTAAATATATTATGTTTAATATTTAATCTATAGCCATTATAATCATTTACATAATATAGATCAAAATATATAATAACCTATTAAATAATTAGTTGGTAATTGTTGATGGACCATATTACCCTTATTAACTAATTAGGTTTCCTCCTGAGTGCTTATATAAGGAGAATTATGTAGAGGTCAAAAGGTTACACACTGAGATAGATGACCTAATAACCGTAACATCATCATCATCGACCTCCCTCTCCCATAACCGATTCCCTAGTCGGTTTTCTTAGTCACCATCATTAGTCAGCACCCTAAGGAGGAACCAGATCACACTGACAATTATGTCGAACAGGATGTCATCTTCTCTGACTGGATTCTCCACTGCACTGTCTGCTGTAACAAGTATGTTTTCATGTTTTCCATTATGATTAAACAGAACTGATCCAACAAACCGGTCGGTTATTAACCGTAACCGGTTTTTTTTTGGCCCATTAACAGCCTCAACCGATTAACCGGTTTCGGTTAGGAAAATAACCGATTTGAGCATGTCTAACCTAGGTTGGAAATGGAAAGGTCTTGGGTTCAACTCCCATAGACGATAGGGGATTAAAGAAATTAACCTTTAAAAAAAATCTTAAAAAAACCTATTTGGTCAACTCACAAACATTTGCATATAATTTGAACACAATACTTTTTAGCAAATGCGTAGTTGCGTTCTATGTGTTAAGAGCACGCCTTTTGTACATACCTTGTTTGCCATTTAGACCTACCGTACTGGGGCGTGTTTGCCCCCTAATACCGCCGGAAAACGCCGGAAACCACCCCTCCACCCATTACACCCGGCGTGACGTGGCGTTTTTTGACAAAAAAAATTGGCCCAGTGTTTTTTTAATAACGCTGCAAGTGGGTTTGACTGGGTTTTGACTGGCCAATGAGAAACTAGTTTTTTTTTTTAATGATTGGAAGGGGCGTTATTGGGCATTATTCTCACTACGCCACTTTTGCAATAACGCCCCATGCTGACTGGACTGCCACGTGTCGCAAAACGCCCCATGGTGGGGGCATTATTGAGCTAAACCATTACACGTGGTCTTATAAAAAGAAGTTATGTTATCCGAAACACTTGGGCCATGAACTTCAATCTTTTATCTTATCACTTAGTGATACCTTTTTAATCAATTTTTTGGTTCTACGATGAACCTAAAAAATTAAATCCAATAACACAATGATACTTAAGGGAATGCTTCAAGGTTATATTTTCACAAAAGATTTCATCACTTCTATCAAGAACCTTGATTTCTCATCATAAACCAATAAACCAAAAATTGATTTCTTACACCTAGTTGAACCCTCCAAGATATGTTTCAAGAACTATAAATCGATTTCTACAACGATTTCACCTAATCTATTGATGAAAATAGAGATGAGGTAGAAAAAAATTGATTTCTTTCACCTAATCTATTGATGAAGATAAAGATGAAGTAGAATTCACAGAAGAAATCATTTATATACACGTTCAAAATTATTTAAAATCATTTATATACACGTACAAAATTATTTATTACGAAATCCGGTTTTTAAAAGGAAAAATTACAAAATTAGTCCTTGACCAAAACCACTTTCAAAGCTAGCAACCTCTCGCATCCTTGGAGCGACATATTATGCACATGATGCGTCTTTGGAGAGATTTCAGAAGCGGAAGCGCCTGACGAGATTTCAGACATCTCCGACGATTTGTAGTCGCCTCAAGCGAGTTGCAGGTTTCCGACGAGTTGAGGTCGTCTCCCACTTGAAACTTTTGAAAACTTCCAAGACGATTGCGATGAACTTTTCCAGCAAGTTGAGGTCGCACTTTCAATATCTCATGCATCTAGGAGACGTCTGAAATCTCCGGCCACACAACTCTCCACAGACGTCTTATCTCATGCGTCTGGGGAAAAGTTCTATGATGCGCCTGGGAGACGTCTCCGGCAATATCTCATGCGTCTCCGGCCACGTGTCAATTTTTTATTGGGTTTTAGTGATGTAGCTCCAAAGATGCATCCCGTGCATGATGTGCCGCTCCAAAGACACGGGAGGTGACTAGCTTTGAAAGTAGTTTTGGTTGATAGCTAGTTTTGTAATTTCCTTTTTTTTTAAAAAAGGTTGTTTTAATCACCCATGTTTTTTAAAATGTCAACTAGTAGATCGGTAAGGCAGTGTACTTAAGGCTAGAGGGTATGGTGATGGTCCTCCAAGGGAGGATGATCCGCCACGTAGGCGCCACATCATAGTCCTCCCAAGGATGGTCCATCCCACAAAACTAGAGGGTATGGGAGGATGATCCTACCCCACCACTTATTTTATTTTTTAATTTATATGCCCTATGTACAAGTATTGAAGCCTAATGTATAAATCAGAAACAAAGGGGCCCACCATGTTGGATCGTCCTGGACGTCCGATTCTTGACGTTGAAGGTATGGATTTACTTCTTGGAAATAATTTCTTGATTAAGAGTAGGAATCCGCAAATTCAGAGTAGGAATCCGCAAATTCAGTGTACTTAAGGCTAGAGGGTATTGTGATGGTCCTCCAAGGGAGGATGATCCGCCACGTAGGCGCCACATCATAGTCCTCCCAAGGATGGTCCATCCCACAAAAACTAGAGGGTATGAAAGGATGATCCTACGCCACCACTTTTTTTTTTTAATTTATATGCCCTATGTACAAGTATTGAAGCCTAATGTATAAATCAGAAACAAAGGGGCCCACCATGTTGGATCGTCCTGGACGTCCGATTCTTGACGTTGAAGACGGGGGGTCGACGCCGGCGCCGTACCGAGACGGGGTGCCATACCGTACAGCCTAATAACCTATCCGGTCTAATCTAACTCGGGTTTCCTTAGATTTCGATGCTTCCCAATCACCTATTTTTGAAAGGCTTCATTTTTTTTTTGTTGGCTCCAGCCGAGACCACGTGTTCGATTGTTTGTCTCTTAATAAGAGCTTTGTTTAATGTTTATTGTGTGGTTTCACTGTTTTTTTTTTTTTTTTTATGTCGGCGATTTTTTAGTCAATTGTTTCAAGATTTCCAACTATTGTTCATGAATACGTACTTAAATTTCTAGAAGGCTTCAAACTTATGGCCTTCAAGTGCTGGCTGTCTCGAACCCATTGCCACCATGAAATTCAATTGCTAAATGCTAATCAACTTTTTGTTTGCCAACACTATTGATGTGATTGTGTACCAAGAATTGAATAAATTATAAACCCCAATATTATTAACATAATATCATGTAACTAATCATTTAAAATCCATGTTTTATACATATACTAGGTTAAGACGTTAAGTTATTGTAAAAATAAGTTTTAACATACAAAATATTCTTAACGTAAGAAGTAAAAGATGGATTTTTTTTTGGAATTTTTTCCCTACTTATTAAGCACGTATTTTAGTTACAAAATTAAAAAAAAATCGTGATACTAATAGAACAATTATGTAATTTTATAGAGTATTATAATTACTCTACTACTGTGAAATCACGATTTTTATAAATTTTTGCAATTAAACGTCGTTCTTAAGTATTAAGAAAAAAATTTCAAAAAAAAAAAATCTCCTTCACTTATTACGTTAAGGGTATTTTGTACGTTAATACCCATTTGTATTTGATCTTTACACTCTACATATTAACATTTGAATTATCATAATTATTATTAGTCAAAATTTATAGATCTATAACAAGCCATTGTTTATTGAAGAATAATGAAATAACATAACATTTTTCAATATATACTTGCTGAATATCAATTTGGTGTTGTACAATGTAACTCTAAATTATTATTATTATTATTATTATTTGAACAATGAAAAAAAATTGAAATAAATTCACATGATCAACAATCCAAACTCAAAGAAAAAAATTGGAAATATTGTTCTTTGATCTCTACATACATGCTAGCAGCAACCAAATCATGTTACATTTTATATCAATTAGGTGTTATAACCTCACTATTACTACGGGTAGAGGTAAGGCTGTTTATATCTTACCCTGCTCAGACCTCACTTTAGCTTTGCCATCGATGGAATTTACTGACTATAATGATGAACATGTAATCACTAAACTATTTTTTAAAACTATTTTTTTTTACAACATAAAGAAGTCAAATAAATTCACATGAACAACCACAAACCAAAACTAAAAGAACATTTTCCAAATTTTGTTTTCTCAATCTCTACATACATACTAGATCAATTAAATTAAACCGTGAACCAAAGATTAACCATCAGATCAATAAACAAAAGTTCAATACAGCATATGTAATTATGTACCACTACTTCTTCACCAGATTTTCCGCAATCTGCTTCAACGAAATCATGTTACATCTAACAATCGTATCAACAAACACACACGTCTCCTCTTTAGTATTCTCAGCAGGCACATCCACCACATACGACTCCACCACAACAGTGCATCCGTCGCACTGCGACGGGTGCAGCGTGGTGACAGATCGGTAATTATTCAACCGATGGTCACCACCGACAATGCTAAAACTCATAACATGCCGCTCATCATCAAGTATTTCCAACTGCTCCGTACTGGATCCAGCTGGCAATCCAGACACAACATGTACCTTTCTTAAACTGCCGACATCACCATCACCGAGAATCACGTGACAACTTTTGAGAAAGTGTTTGTACGCCTGCGGGTTGTCAAACCTGCGGACGACAGACCAGACAATATCCACTGGTGCGGATATTGTCTGGACAACTACGGATGAGCATCTGTTTGGACCAACGACATGAGTGTGGTGGTGCATAAGGTCTTCTGGGATGCATATAGATGATGGTACTCTCCATATTGTGGTTGTGGGGAGTGGTTGCTTGTGGTGGTTGATGGTGGTAGTGATGGTGGTGGGTGTGGTGGTTGTAGTGTGGATTCGTTGAATCTGGATGGGAGAAGGCATATTTAATAATAATGATTCAGTCTTGAGTTTAAACCTTTTTTTTTTGTAGCGTGTAGATGGTGAATAATAGATATATATGTGTATATATAGATGGAGATAACGTGAGGAATGGGAGGCAATGTTGGCAACTTGCAAGTTGTGATGGTGGAAAAGTTTAAAGAGGAAGAAACACAGGGATTACGCCGGTCATGCAAGTGGGAGCAAACAACTTGCATAATATTTTTTATTTGTATATGTTTTTTTTTTTTTTTGGAATAATGGTTTATGAAATTATGTCGTTCTGGCCACAGGTCGACACTGGGGGTGTGTAAATAGACAAAAAGGTAGGTGAGTATGTGTGAATAGCAAGACCCTATTTTTTTTCTGTGGAAAATTAAGTTTTGCTTTGACAGGAGTAGGTGACGGTCAGAACTCAACTAAAAAGTATATGATATACATGAAAAAACGTATATTAATAATAATTGATATTTCATAATACAACTGTTAATTAGATTATCCTTATTATTATATTATATTATATGATACATATGTTAAAAAACAAAGCTAATGAATAGTAGTTGTCACATCATAATGAATAGTAAACTTTCTTTATTGGTTGTTTTAACTTCAAGTTATCTTTTGTTGACTTTTTTCCCCTATACCCTTTTTTAAGTGTGTATATATATCCATTTTCTTCAAAGTTAGTTAGATTATTCATCATGGTGGAGTGGTTTTGTGGTTGTATGTGTTTTAAAGAGACTCAAGTTCAAATCATGGGGTCTTTTTTTTCCCATTTTATGCTTACATAACTTCACGTCATCTTCCTTTTTTCCTCTTTCACACGTTTTTCTGATTGTATTTATACAATTCTTATTCCTTATTTGTTGGGTTAGTGGATGCTTAGACATCGCAATAGTCGTCATCGCCAGGAGTTACTAACTCGCTTGCTGCCAACGGCTCTATTGTATGAAAACTCCACTTGTCAACTTAAAAATAAGACACTAAATAGCACAGCTTTAATAACAACCAAGTATTTAGTCGCAAAAAATAGTTTTACAATGACTTAGTTTTGTCGCGCCGCAACACGGTGCGCAGCATTAAAACCTAGTTATATTAAAAGTTGCGGCGCCCAGCATTAAAGCCTAGTTATTATTATTATTATTATTATTATTATTTTATTATTATTATTATTATTATTTTATTTTATATTAAAAAGGAAAGTAAATGAACAGTATAAAGGTGAATTTGTAAATTGGTTGTTTAACTAATACAAAAAGAAAAGAAAAACCCATACTAAAATTTAATTAAATCGTTAAGAATTATTCATTATTCAACATATACAAAGACCATGGCAGGGAATAGTATTTCCCTGCCATTGGTCGAAACGGGCGGCCATCACTTCCCTATTAAATCAACCAGTTTATTATTTTATATCCAATTTAAAATTACGGTTTTGCACCCAGATTAAAATTACGCTTTTCACCCAACTTAAAAATATAATAACCCTTTTGCCAGCAGCTCAAAATTACGATTTTACCATCGGTTCAAAAATTACGATTTTACCCTCAGCGTTTTATTTATACCCGCTTAAAAATTACGGTTTTGCCCCCAGTTTAAATTACATCTTCGCCCCTAATTCAAAATAAAATTATGCTTTTGCCCCTAGCTCAAAATTACGATTTTTCCCTCGGTTCAAAATTACGATTTCACCCTTAGTTTAAAATTACTTTTTTTGCCCCAGCTAAAAATAAAATTATGGTTTTCCCCTACCTCAAAATTACGATTTTACCCTCGATTCAAAATTATGATTTTCTCCCAGTTAAAAATAAAAATATGACTTTACACCCAGCTAAACCGAAAATACGATTTGGCCCTCGGTAAAAAAGCGACACTTTTACCCTCAACCAAAATTACGTTTTCACCCCAGTTCAAAATAAAAATTTGTTTTTCCCCCCGGCTCAAAATTACGATCTTACACCAGTTTATTATTTTATACCCACATTAAAATTACGGTTTTGCCCCCAATTTAAAATTATGTCTTTGCCGCCAGTTCAAAATAAAATTATGCTTTTCCCCCAGCTAAAATTTACAATTTTCCCATCGGTTCAAAATTACGATATCACCCTCAATTCAACATTACGTTTTTGCCCCCCAGTGCAAAATATTAATATGGTTTTCCCTTAACTAAAAATTAGGATTTTACCCTCCGGAAAAAAATTGATTTTTCCCCCAAGTAAAAAATAAAAATACGACTTTGCCCCCAGCTAAAAATCGTGTCAAGAAGCTGCCTAATACTCTTTTTACTTTTTCTTTCTAGCAAAATAATGATACTGTTTTTTTAATTAGTTAAAAATTATTCGGCCGTCACCCACAACGTGGACAGGACAACACCTAGTTTTAGTTAAAAAAAAAAGTATACGATACATGAAAAAACGTATATTAATAATTGATATTTCATAGTACAACTATTAAATTAGATTTTTAGTTAAATAAACTAGCATACGTTAGAAGAAAAAAGGTAGTTTAATTTTTAACCTAACTTAACGTAAGAAAGTCTCTATACTATATGCACAAAAAAAACTTATTCATTTTTGATATATTAAAATCACTAAACTTGTTTAAAAGTTATTAGGACTTGCACGTTGTAGCGGGACTCTTAAACCGGACAAAAATAAACGTAAAAACGTTGAATCATGCACAATACAGGGTGTTAACTCACTTAGTTTAAACAACGAAAAAAAGCCTAAAACAATAAGAAAACAACACACATAGTAATCAAACCAGTCTCCTTATTGGTTCTGTTAGGATCAGGATACACACACGAACACAGAACTCACACACACACAATTTTCTTATGAAGAACACAAAGATTTATAGTGGTTCGGTCGGTTCTGACCTACATCCACTCTTGGTAACTAGGAATATTTGTATTAAGCTTTTGATACAATTTACAGATACATAGCAATCTCATATATATATAAGATTGAGGAAAGAGAAGATAGTCCCAAAACATGATCCGTGAAATCTGAATCACAAAGACAATTATTTCCTTATCAACTTGATCAGCAAAGCTGACCTCAGCTTGATCAAATTGTCAAGTGGTTTGGCTTCACACTCAACAATCTCCCACTTGAAGCCACGCAATAATCTTCACCTGTGCTTCAACTGTGCATCAGTATCTCTGTAAAAATTTTGATCTTCATACATTCCTAGTTACCCGGCCTTCTCTTCAATTAACCTAAAGGCCAGTTGAGGCTATGCAAAGCTTCAACTTCTCTAAGGTGACAACCTTAGTTAACATATCAGATGGATTTTCACTTCCTTTGATCTTCTTCAACTTCAGAGTGCCTTCACTAACTTGCTCTCTGATGAAGTGATATATCAGCTGTATGTGCTTTGTCTTCGAATGAAAGACAGGATTCTTTGCAAGATGAATTGCACTTTGATTGTCACAAAACAGTGCACAATCAACTTGTTCCTTGCCGAGCTCTTTGAGAAAATTCTTCAACCATATAAGCTCTTTGCTTGCTTCAGCAACTGCCATATACTCTGCTTCTGTGGTTGAAAGGGCAACACTTTTCTACAATCTGGACATCCAGCTTACTGCAGTGTCTCCCACTGTAAAGACATAACCGGTGGTGCTTTTGTAAGATTCTTTACAACCACCAAGGTCAGCATCCGCAAAACCCTTCAGAATAACATCTTTCCCCTTAAACTGTAATGCCACTTTTGAAGTCCCCTTCAAATATCTTAGCAGCCATTTAACTGCCTCCCAATGTTCTCTCCCTGGATTGGACATAAACCGACTAACAACTCCCACTGCATGAGCTATATTTGGTCTCGTGCATACCATTGCATACATGAGGCTACCAACTGCCGATGCATACGGAACTTTAGCTATTTCTGCTTTGTCTTCATCTGATCTGGGTGACTGAAGAAAGCTTAAAGTGACTTCCCAAAGGTGTGCTTCGAATCTTGGCATCTTAAGGCTGAATCTTTCTAACACGTTCTCAATGTACTTCTCTTGAGAGAGTGTCAAAGAACCATCTTCTTTGTTTCTGAAAATACTAATCCCGAGTATTTGGTTTACAGCTCCTAAGTCTTTCATCTCAAACTCTTCATACATCTGCTTCTTCAGCTTCTTGATCTCTGTCATGTCTGAACCTGCAATCAACATATCATCCACATATAATAGTAGAATGATATAAGAACCCTTAAACCTCTTGATGTAACAACAATGGTCATTGTAACATCTCTTGTATCCGACTCTTCCCATGAAGTTATCAAACTTCAAATACCATTGTCTGGGCGCTTGTTTCAGACCATACAAACTCTTCTTCAACTTACATACCAAGTTTTCTTTGCTTTTAACCTGAAAACCTTCTGGTTGTGTTATGTAGATATCTTCTTCTAGGTCACCATGTAGAAAAGCTGTCTTGACATCTAGCTGTTCTAGATGCAAGCCTTCTGCTGCTACAATACTGAGAACAAGTCTGATAGTAGTCATCTTCACCACTGGAGAAAATATTTCATTGAAATCAATTCCCTCTTTCTGCTGAAATCCCTTGACCACTAATCTTGCTTTGTACCGTTTGGTACCATCATGTTCATCTTTGACCCTGAAAACCCACTTGTTCTGAAGAGCCTTCTTCCCAGCTGGAAGCTTTGTTAAGTGCCAGGTCTTGTTCTTCTCAAGCGACTTCATCTCATCTTTCATTGCTAACTCCCACTGCGATGAATCTTTCAACCCCATGGCTTCTGAGTAACACTGGGGTTCACCATTTTCTGTCAAAAGTATGTAATTGACGGATGGTGAATATCTGTCTGGTGGTCTAATGACTCTGGAGGATCTTCTTGGTTGAAACTGGGGAGTTTCTGGGGATTCTGGAATTTGAGGAGCGACCTCTTCTTTTTCTTCTTCTTCTTCTTCTGTAGAATTATTACTAGAATCATCCCTTGAGCTCCCACTGTCGATTGACTCATTCCCATTTTCTGGAATGTCGACTGAAGCTTCTTTTCTTGTTTCACCACTTTCAAATTCAACATAGTCTTTCTGAACTTCTGGTCTTTTGGTGTTTCTGTCTTTATACAATTCGTTTTCATTGAAGACGACATTTTTGCTTCTGATTACTTTTTTGCCTTCATTATCCCAAAGCCTGTAACCCATTTGTTCTGACCCATAACCAATGAATGTGCACTTCTTGGATTTTGAGTCTAACTTATCCCTGTCACCAGCTTCTAATAAATCATAAGCACTACAACCAAAGACTCGTAAGTGTTGGAGACTTACCTCCTTTCCTTGCCACATTTCTTCAGGCAACTTGAAATCTAAGGGACCTGTTGGTGAACGGTTGATCAAGTAGGCTGTAGTGCTAACTGCATTGGCCCAGAATGTCTTGGGCATCCCGGCATTTAGCCTCATGCTTCTAGCCCTCTCATTTAGAGTTCTATTCATTCTCTCAGCTACACTATTCTGCTGAGGAGTTCCGGGAACTGTCTTGATCATCTTTATCCCTTTCTTGGCGCAATAGTCAGTGAACTGCTTGCTTATGTATTCACCACCATTATCTGACTTTAAGCACTTTACCTTCAAGTTAGTTTCATTTTCAACAGCAGATTTCCATATCTTAAAAGCATCAAATACAGCAGATTTATGCTTAAGAAAATATACCCATACCTTTCATGTTGAATCATCGATGAAAGTAACATAATATCTTGAGCCTCCTAGAGATAAAACTGAGGTTGGTCCATATACATCCGAGTGAACCAGCTCTAACTTCTGAGCTTTCGGTGTCCTCCCTGTCTTCACAAAAGTAACCCTTTTTTGTTTTCCAAGAACACAAGGTTCACAGAATTCAGTTTCCATTTTCTTCAAGTCTGGAAACTTACATTTCTGAGCCAACATCTTCAATCCCTTCTCGCTCATGTGTCCGAGTCGGTTGTGCCATAAATTTGATGGACTCGGACCGGTGGTCATTGCATGAACACCTTAAGTAGAAACTTCTGCCATATTCCACCCCCAAAGTGAACATTAAACCCTTCATCATCCAGTTTACCAACTGAAATCAACTTTCTCCTCAAATTAGGAATAACCCTGACATTTTTCAATGTCCATATAGTTCCTAATGAGGTCTTCAAGTCTACATTTCCAATACCTGTGATATCAAGCATTTGATCATCAACTAAACGAACTTTACCAAAGTTACCTGTTCGTAGATTCTTGACCATATCTGGGCATGAGATAGCATGGAAAGAAGCACCCGAATCCATAATCCAAGATTCAACTGAATCTTCAACAGAACAGATGAGAACATCACCTAATTCTTCTGAGGATACACTGTTTACTTCTTTCTTTGAAGCGGGTTTTGTACATTGGCTTCTATAGTGACATTTTTCTTTGCAATTCCAACATTCAACGTCTTTTCTGTTCTTTGACTGTCCCCTTCTTCTGGACTTGGACCTGCCTCGATTATGTCCTCTTTCGTTTCTTCTTCCTCTACTTTCTGTATGCAATAAAGAACTAGAATTGGAAGTCTCACCACTGCTTCTCCGTCTGATATCTTCGTTTACTATCAAGTCACGAATACTCTCGAAAGTGAGTTTGGTAGTGCCGGATACACTACTAACAGCTGTGACTGTGCCTGACCAACTGTCGGGCAACGATGATAAAAGGAGTAGTGCTTGTACTTCATCTTCAAACTTTATTTCAACTAAGGCTAAACGATAGATAATCGAGTTAAACTCATTTATGTGGGCGGTAACCGACATGCCTTCCTTCATCTTGGTGTTAACCAATTGTCGGATGAGGAATACTTTGTTTGAAACGGATGGCTTTTCATACATGTTGGACAAAGCTTTCAATACACCATATGTGGTTGTTTCATTGACAATGTTGTAAGCAACACTCTTTGCCAAAGAAAGCCTAACCACACCCAAAGCTTGTATATCCAACAACTTCCATTCTTCATCATACATGTCATCTGGTTGTTCACCTGACATAGGCAAATGCAAACTTTTCTGATACAATAAATCTTCAATTTGCATTTTCCAAAATCCATAATCACTTTCATCGAACTTATCAATCTTGATTTTACTATCTTCTGCCATTAAAAAAATTACCAAATTACTACTAACCAAACGGGTTTGTACTGCTAAGTGGTAATTTATACGAGCGAAAGCAATAATCATAAACAAATAACTTATCTGTTTCAAGCTTTAATGGCAAGGACAAGTATTGATGGATAATGAGATCTTGTTCAAAGTTGAGGGACCTTTTTGATAAAATTGAAACTTTAATTTCTCCACCAGAAATAAAAGTTGAGGGGGCCTTTCTGATAAAATTGAAACTTCAATTTCTCAACCAGAATAAAACACGGACGTGTTCTCCTTCTTCCCCAAATTTCACCAGAACATAAAAACTCTGCCCTCCACTTCTTCTTCTTCTTCTTCTTCTTCTTCTTCTTCTCTGTTTGTGTTTCAAACAAGAGCAAGACTGGGTTCAATCGGAACCCTAACACAGCGGCGGCGGCGCTGGACAGATGGAGGCCGGCGGAACTGCCGGCGGTTCTGACGGCTGTGGTGACGGCGATTTTCTGATTAGAAACCCGGCGGCTTCGGAATCACTGCTATGATTCACCTGAGCGGCGACGGTTGCTGGTTCAGAACCCTGAACAGTGACTGCGGACCTGAACAGAGGAAACTGGCGTGAAAGGACCGGCTGAAACTGATGCAAATCGGAACCCTAGTTCAGATTTCTGCACCTTCAGGTATCTCCTTCTTCTACACCTTCGTTTATGTTCGCTTTTGTTCGAATCTGATCGATTTCTGTTCGATCTGTTCGGTTCAACAACAAGAGCCTGAGCTCTGATACCAGTTGTTAGGATCAGGATACACACACGAACACAGAACTCACACACACACACAATTTTCTTATGAAGAACACAAAGATTCATAGTGGTTTGGTCGGTTCTGACCTACATCCACTCTTGGTAACTAGGAATATTTGTATTAAGTTTTTGGTACAATTTACAGATACATAGCAATCTCATATATGTAAGATTGAGGAAAGAGAAAATAGTCCCAAAACATGATCCGTGAAATCTGGATCACAAAGACAATTATTTCCTTATCAACTTGATCAGCAAAGCTGACCTCAGCTTGATCAAATTGTCAAGTGGTTTGGCTTCACACTCAATAGGTTCACTCTCAGAGCAGTTGAACCGCTTTATAACCGGATTAAATTACGAAATTTAATAAATATATAGATACAAAGTTAAAAGAACAAACTATATATAAAAATAAAAATAAGGTCAGTTTACACGGAGAATATAATAAATTATATAGTATAACAAAAACTACAAATCAAAAATGAAAAAAATAAAGTCATTTATATAATTTTTGCGTACTAAAGTTCGGTTGTGGGATTTTTGTGTATTGTAACAAGTTTCGAACATGTAAAAATTTGATCTAACAGTTTTTTCATGCTAAATAAGAGTGTTAGATTTAATGGTTTTTATATTTTTTTTTGTTGTGTGAAATACATTATTATTGGAAAATACACAAAATATTATCAAAGGAGGCAGTTTTATGGTTTTTGATGGTGGTATGGAATCAGGAGAAAGTGAATCTATGAGCTAGCCATGCATGAATCTTGGGCACCACCGACTATGATGTTAGTGGGCTCTTTTTTGACTAAATATATATATATAGGGAGCCGCTAGAATGAGAACCACCACGAGTTATGAGAACCACGAGAACCGCGCCCCGCGGGTGGCCGTCGGCGACGAAATTTTTTTTACACCTAGATCCGTATATTTTAGTGGGGGGTTTAAATTTTCGGTTCAAACGGCGCGCCCGAGGGGGTAGTTTTTTACGCCCAAAGTTTGGTAAAAAAAAAGAAAAATTAAAAAAACCAAAACTTTGGGCGTAAAAAACTACCCCCTCGGGCGCGCCGTTTGAACCGAAAATTTAAACCCCCCACTAAAATATACGGATCTAGGTGTAAAAAAAATTTCGTCGCCGACGGCCACCCGCGGGGCGCGGTTCTCGTGGTTCTCATAACTCGTGGTGGTTCTTATTCTAGCGATCCCCTATATATATATATATATATAGGATAAGGCTAGGTAGAAAACCCTCTTTAGGTAGAAAACCCGGGAAACTCAAAGCTCCCGACATTTTTTTTTTGAAAAAAATAACACATGTAATATACATGTTTTTAAGAGTTTTGGGCCAAAAAAATCAAAAAAGCGCCGAAGGTTTTTTTTAAAAAAAAAAAAACAAATTTCTGCAACTTTCAACATTTTTTGTCTAACACATGTTAGTCAACGAAGTTTTTGGAACTTGTTTATTTTTTTTTTTAAAAAGTACTCGGCGCTTTTTTGATTTTTTTGGCCCAAAAGTCTTAAAAACATGTATATTACATGTGTTATTTTTTTCAAAAAAAAAATGTCGGGAGCTTTGAGTTTCCAGAGTTTTCTAAGAAAGATAGGGTTTTTTGTCTAGCCCAACCCTATATATATATATATATATATATATATATAGGGGATCGCTAGAATGAGAACCACCACGAGTTATGAGAACCACGAGAACCGCGCCCCGCGGGTGGCCGTCGGCGACGAAATTTTTTTTACACCTAGATCCGTATATTTTAGTGGGGGGTTTAAATTTTCGGTTCAAACGGCGCGCCCGAGGGGGTAGTTTTTTACGCCCAAAGTTTGGGTTTTTTTAATTTTTTTAATTTTTCTTTTTTTTTTACCAAACTTTGGGCGTAAAAAACTACCCCCTCGGGTGCGCCGTTTGAACCGAAAATTTAAACCCCCCACTAAAATATACGGATCTAGGTGTAAAAAAAAATTCGTCGCCGACGGCCACCCGCGGGGCGCGGTTCTCGTGGTTCTCATAACTCGTGGTGGTTCTCATTCTAGCGGCTCCCTATATATATATATATATATATATATATATATATATATATATATATATATAGGAGGGTTATCTTGAGAACGCTAAATATTGCGAGAACCGTGAGAACGAATGAAAAACCAATCAAAACCAATTTTTTTTAATACAAACCTCATTGTAATTAAGATACAACATCAAATAATTCATTTCTCCTTTCAAAATCACTCTTTTTAGATTTTTTACACATGTGTAAATATAACATATTTACACATGTGTAAATGGCAAACTTACACATGTGTAAATTTTCTTTGTTTACGAATTCACGTAAATTTAAACATGTAAATTAAATTTCTAACATTGTATTCGAATAATAATGATAAGTGTAGAATTTTTTTTTTGAATTTGAATTGTTTTTGACCAAGTTCTCGCGGTTTTTTCATTTGTTCTCACGGTTCTCACAATATTTAGCGTTCTCATTTAAACCTTCCCCTATATATATATATATATATATATATATATATAGGATTAGGTTCAAGAGTGAACACTAGTGTAGCTTGCGAACTGAGTGAACTAATCCTGACCATACACGTGTGTAGATCAATGGTCAGGATTTGATGTTGAAGTACACTAGTGTATTTTACGATTTGATGATGAGATCCTGGTCATACACGTGTGTAGATCAATGACTAGGATTTGTTCACTCAGTTCGCAAATACATTAGTGTTCACTCTAGAACCCCACCCTATATATATATAGGGGATCGCTAGAATGAGAACCACCACGAGTTATGAGAACCACGAGAACCGCGCCCCACGGGTGGCCGTCGGCGACGAAATTTTTTTTACACCTAGATCCGTATATTTTAGTGGGGGGTTTAAATTTTCGGTTCAAACGGCGCGCCCGAGGGGGTAGTTTTTTACGCCCAAAGTTTGGGTTTTTTTAATTTTTCTTTTTTTTTTTTACCAAACTTTGGGCGTAAAAAACTACCCCCTCGGGCGCGCCGTTTGAACCGAAAATTTAAACCCCCTACTAAAATATACGGATCTAGGTGTAAAAAAAATTTCGTCGCCGACGGCCACCCGCGGGGCGCGGTTCTCGTGGTTCTCATAACTCGTGGTGGTTCTCATTCTAGCGGCTCCCTATATATATATATATATATATATATAGGGGAGGGTTATCTTGAGAACGCTAAATATTGCGAGAACCGTGTGAGCGAATGAGAACACCAATCAAAACCAAATTTTTTAATACAAACCTCATTGTAATTAAGATACAACATCAAAACAAGAATTTACAACATCAAATAATCAATTTCTCCTTTCAAAAATCACTCTTTTTAGATTTTTTACACATGTGTAAATATAACAGATTTACACATGTGTAAATGGCAAACTTACACATGTGTAAATTTTCTTTATTTACGAATTCACGTAAATTTAAACGTGTAAATTAAATTTATAACATTGTATTCGAATAATAATGATAAGTGTAGAAAAAAATTTTGAATTTGATTCGTTTTTGACCAATTTCTCGCGGTTTTTTCATTTGTTCTCACGGTTCTCACAATATTTAGCGTTCTCATTTAAACTCTCCCCTATATATATATATATATATATATATATATATAGGATAGGATAGGAGTTGGCCAGAAAGTCCAAATTTCCTAAAAAGTGTAAAAAGTCATAAAACACCGTAATGTCAATCATAAAACACACCAAAAACCCACAAATAATATGATGAAGATTACTAAAACATCATGTATGTGGGTTTTGTGTTGTGTTTTAGATGTTAAGGCTCTGATTGTGGAATGACAAATATTATTGTGTTTTATGTTTAGCATTGTGTGTTTTATATTCATAGTTCTACGATTGTGTGTTTGAAGTTTCTTTTGGACTATTAGAGTTTGAATATGGTGTTTTAGTAATATTCATTCTATTATTTGTGAGTTTTAGGTGTGTTTTATGCCTGAAATTATTGTGTTTTATGACTTTTTACACTTTTTAGGAAAAACACACTTTCCGTAGGATCCCCACTCAGAATATATATATATTATTGTCCCTCTCCATTGTTACATGTAAAAACCTTTCGATCGACCAACAGTCATTCGTGCGAGCACTTAACCATGTGTCATGTTTTCTTATTTTAGACTAAGAAAATCAAAATCTGGTACATACGATTATGAATATCGTATCTATATATAGACATTAGATAAGAGTGTATGTATATCCCATCTAACTAAATTATAACAAACAAACTAAATGTAAAATGGACCGATAAACTTGTAAATAGGGGTTTCAAAACCGGATATCCGAAACTACGGATATTCAAAACTTTCGGATACCGGATTTCATTATTCGAATTCGTATCCGAAATTTCGGATAGTAAATCGGATATCCGAAATTTCGGATAGTAAATCGGATATCCGAATATCCAATTTTGTATTTAATTTTTATTATTTTTATACTTTTTGATATTCGGAACCGGATATTTCGGATAGTTTCAGATATCCGAATATAAGTTTTCGGATATTTCGGGTATTTTCTGATACTTTGGATATTTTTGGATATTCGGATATCCGAAAAAAAAAACAAAAATTAAGATTTCGGATATCCGAAAAATTTTAAAATCACAATCCGAAAATTCGGATATCTGAATTTTCAGGTATTTCAAATTCGGATATCGGATATTTTGGATCGGATTTTCGGATACGAATATTTTTGAACACCTCTACTTGTAAATGTATATTATAGGTAAATCTCATACTAGTCGACGACGTGATCAGTGATGTTGGAGTTCATAAGTAATGTATAACATCAATATCATCAACGTGTTTTAGCAAATTGACTATGGATGATAGAAGAATTAACTTTGCAATTAAGCATGCTCAATTAAGGTAATCAAAACTCAAAAGGCTGGTGACCTCATGGTAAGTCTCATCTCAAGTAGAGAAAAGACTAACCGTAAATTTTAGTATTTAAGACATACAATATTGATTGGTATTCGAAAGATAAGTGATTGATATTCAAATGATAAGATGTTACAATCTATGTACTAATCAAATTAATTAATATACAAATCAATAACAAACCACAATTATATTACGGGAAGGGTAACATACAATATTCATTGACCTGCAATGATATGTTTTAAAATTATTGATTCGTGAGCGATACAATGTGGATCGAAAAAGTTTTAGCCGTTCCAACAAATTTTTTTGAATTGGTTATAAAACTCAAAACCTTAATCACGTATGTTGAAAAAACATTATTACGCATGTTTATGATTATTCAACATGCGTGATTATCAACATGCGTGATTAAGGTTTTGAGTTTTATAATGTACGTAATTTCATATCGTATGTTAAAAAATATTGTATTTTACACTTTAACATTATATTACATACATGCGTCTTTTGAAAAAAAAAAAAAAGGAAAATTAATTTTCGTTGAATATAACTTTGAAGTTTGTGGTCATACATCACATGATATTTGTGAGCATGTATATATCATGATATTTGTGAGCATGTATATATGACTTTGACCGGGATTTTGCGACAATTTTTATCTATGTAAACTATTATTACGTTTCATTTCTACCTATACCCTTATTTATTAAACTTTTATGACGTTTAATTTCTCCTAATAGCATTTCTTAATCAACGGATTAGCGATAATTGTTATTTATGTCGCGTTAACGACAAATCCTACCGTCAATGAAATCATCTAAATTGTAGTGACACAAGGGGAAATAAACCTTTTATGAGTTACAATGTGTATGTTAAGATAATAATAACTATTTAATCTATAGGAAATAAACAATTATGTGAATGAACTCATCACACAAGATTTGGTATTACTTTAAAATCTTGACTAAAACAATTGGTACATTATAAATTATGCCAACATATTCATGATGACCAGGTTCATTCACTTGGTTAAAAAAGGATTAGAATTGAAATATACAATTAATCAACTTGGCTTTCATACTTTCTTTTAAATTTAATATACATAAATTTAATTCTAGTTGTTTATTTTATAAAAAAAAAGCAATGTCTATATATTTATACTTATAAAAAAATCTACATATTCAATATTTATTTATAATTATATGTATGTGGTTATTCCTTGATCGTATGATTGAGTAACATGTTGCGTACGATGAATATTGTTACGTAAAATTTTGCTTATATATACGGTACTTCGTGGGTAAACTAAGCTTTTATGTGTTTTTTATAACATATAAATCTACATATGATTTTTTTTACGGGTGCTACTTTTTGAAAATATTCAGTAAATTAGTATCACTTGTGTGTATGATACGTATTTAAATAATTGGTGTCACATTAGTGTTATATATATATAGATCCGCACCTACTTAGAAATTGCATGCCACTTGCATTTTTCTTGTCATCGTTCTTTCATTAGATTCAAGTTTCAACAACCCCATAATCAATTTGATGGTTTCATTTAAGATTAGAACCACACTTGTTTAGATGATGATTTTAATAAAAAGGACCAACCGACTCAGAACTTAGGGACCATTAGGTCTTAGGTTCGATTCCCATAAGCGGGGTTTTCCCAGATTTACTAGGTTTCCTCCTGAATTGGTGTATAGGCACGATGATACTCCAGTGATCCGTTAGTGGTCCAAATTTGCCGTTTGTAAAAAAGGTCGGAACAAAGAGAATATCGACACTTCAAATCTACACATCAAGTTTTATCGAATTTACAGAATAAGTTGTCACTAATATTATTACATCGAACTCCTATCGAAGCGACATAGCCAGTTTTGAAAACATAAGTTAAGGGATTCATGGATCCATAAATATATATACATTCCTAAAGGAAAAAATAAACTGATGTGTGTCAAACGTATTACGAAATGAAAATATAGAACCACTTGAACTAAATTACAAATTTTAGACTATTTCTTTGCCAAATGGTGCCAATATTGAAAATAAATAAAATATCATATTATACATGCACATTGTCACAGTATATCTAGAATATGTGACTAAAAAAGATCAATGATGTTATAATACTCTTTTTCAACTCAATGAAATGCATCGTTTTATTATACTTGTATTAATTTATCAAATATCAATATCAATTTCAATATCAATATCGATTACTAAGATATTACATACAAACTTAATCAAAATAACCCATGAAAATATGCTTTATTTTTACACAATAGACAAATTGCACATCGTGTATGAACAGAAAATATTCATAAAAAATGAAACGTTTTAAATACCATCAACACGTTTAATATAATTAACTGTTGGGTAGTATCATAAACTTTAACGTACGCCTACGAAGTAAATTATAAAATAAAAAATTTAAGCGAGCACCTAATAAATACAACAATCAATATTGAGTGATATGATAGATCCAATGCCACATTTGATGATTGTTAAAAGGGTACTTATACAAATTCTTTTTAACATCCTTATAATAAAATATTCTTGATTTTAACTACTTAAAATAAGATAATCTATATTTATATTTTTAAAATCAACTTGAGTTATTATTAAAAGGAAAATAAGAGTGGTTATAGCCCATAGGAAGCTTCATATGGCTCAGCATCTCATTCACAAGGACAAGTCACAATCCAACAGTGTACATAGTTGTAGTATTAAATGAGATACTTATTATCCCCATTACTTGGCTTTTGAAAACATGCCCATCATATGTTTTTAATTAACTATCAACTTGTTTTTAAGGTCAATTTATTAATATATCTATGCTTTTACTTTTGTTATATAATATACACGGAAACCTCATGTATTTTGTTTATAAAGGAGTTGAGAAACTATTTTATATAGTTTTTAGTAAGACAAAATTGCAGAAAACAACCTTTATGTATACCCCAAACTGCACTTTATACCTTTCACTATGAAATCCGCCAAAACCAACCTTTACGTTCATGTTTTGCTACAAGTTCAACCTTTAACACAAACTCTGTTAATATTCTTGGTTAAATCACCTCACATGCTTTGCATGTGAGGGTATTATTGTCATTTCAACCTTGTTTTTTTTTGTTTATTAATAAATTATATAATTACACATGACCCCACCATAAAACTCTTCTTGTTCATCTCTCCTAGCTCCCTCACATGCAAAGCATGTGAGGTGATTTAACCAAGAATATTAACAGAGTTTGTGTTAAAGGTTGAACTTGTAGCAAAACATGAACGTAAAGGTTGGTTTTGGCGGATTTCATAGTGAAAGGTATAAAGTGCAGTTTGGGGTATACATAAAGGTTGTTTTCTGCAATTTTGTCTTTTAGTAATATAAATGTTTCTAGTTTAAAAGTTTGGATTAAATACAAAATCTCCTAAAAATAAGAAATCCTAAGGAGTATCAAACGTACTTTGATTGACTTCACTCATGCGGCATTAGGACCGTTTCATCGAACTCTACAATGTGAGATTTTAGGTTTTTATTTTTAGATGTTTAGCTTGTAGATTTTAGACTTTTTGTTTAATTCATTGTGTTTTTTTATTTATAATTGTGCTTTTTCTATGTTTGCGTCATTGTGTCTTTTGTGTGACTCAATGTGTCTTTTTTCTTCGACATTGTGTTATATTTTTCGGCATTGTGTTATATTTTGTTAAAATTATGTTATATTTTACGATTCATTGTGTCTTTGTACACTTCTTATTTTTAAGAGTTTTTGTAGAATAACTTTACCCTGTAGTCTACATAACAAATTGTTTTTTATTTATTTTATTGACTAATAAACTGGCGACTCATTCCAACAGTTAACAAAGTATAACCTAAATTGACATGTTGGATATTATATATTTGAACAATAACTTATTATTTTGTCAAAATGCAAAGTTTGAATTGTATTCTAATAGATTTATATTCATTTGTTTGCAATATTATTTAATAGCATCAAAAAGTGCGTTGTTGTTTTAATTAATACGAGAAATACACACAAAAGTTGGGTACGGATTGGAGATTGGACTACTTAACGTCTAGCTCATTACTTGTGTACGCCTTAAGGGACTAAGCGGTATGGGGGCCGGCTGAGGCCCAGCTTGGCCCGACGCCGGTCCCCCACACCGCCCCCTGGTTCCGGCGCGGCAACTTCGGCTTCCCACAGACGGAGAGGACGGGCCTCTCTCCTCTCTCCTTCTCTCACATATACCTATACATACATACATGGCGGTCACGTGGCGATGACGTGGCGGCCCATCCTCCACCCCCTAGGTCCATCACCCTCAAGCCATTCCTACGTGGCGGTGACGTGGCGGCCCATCCTCTTGAGAATGGGGCTCTCCATACCCTGTAGTCTAACAGGTTCCCATTGATAATAAAATAAACTAAAGTGATACACCACATCATATAGCGTTTGGATTCACGTATGTTTTATTATTGACGTGTATGTAGATATTAACGGTTTAGACGAGTAAAGCATATATTTTTTTTTCAACGACAAATTTGGATCACTAACGAACCACTGGAATATCATCATGACACCAGTGGAACCACCCGATCATATCTATCTCCACTAGGCAATAATGCATATACACCAATTCAGAAGAAAACCCAATAAATCTGTAAAAAACCCCCTTGTGTGAATCGACCCCAGGAGGTCAGGACCTAATGTCCCTAAGCTTTATCACACCCTCAAGATGTCACTGAGCAGATATACAACTAAAAATTCACGTATCACCATACGAGCGAATTTGTTTCCGTCGGCATCTCATCGATCAAGTACTCGTAACACAATTAGAAAAACTTCCTACTTCATAAAATGACTCGAATTGGGCATTTGGGCCTACAAGAAGGTTTGGCATTTATTTATGAGATAGTGATGTGTGAACTATATTAAAATGTGGCCCTACAATTTCTGATCTTCTGCGATTAAGCAGCCCATGCAGGACCATCCTTGGCCCGCATTTAAACGTGAAAACTTTTTGCATAGTTACATTTACACATAGAGGGTTGATTCTAAACGGAGTTAAAACGGGTTCAAGATAATTGAAAAGAGTTGAAGATAAAGTTTGATTTATTTAGTACTAGGTTAAAACCCCGTGTAATACACAGGTTGAATAAATAAATATAATCGTAAACAAATAGTTTTAAGAAATATAACATCATTAATTTGTTGTTTATAATTATCATGAAATTGATAAATAAATAAGTAGATTATTATGTTGTTACTAATATCAAGGTGATTGGTACATAAGATTCTTTGGAAGCCCGTATATCACAAAGGTTGAATATCAAAAAAAGAAAAATATGATTTATAAAGTTTTTTAATTAATTATTATACGTGTATTACATGGGTTAACATTATTTGAAATCGTGAATTAGTTAATTATTAAAAGGGTAAATTTCTTTAATTAATTATTAAAAAAGTTACTTTTTTTTTACTTTAATATATGACGAACCCATTGCACTATATTACAATTAATAACATATTTCAATTAAATATATCCTTTGCTCATTGTGTTATACTGATACATTAATATTTGTCGGTAAATGGTTGTAAAACAAGGTTTCTAAGGCCGAGTACTCCCCGAGTAGTCGATACAAGGTAGGCTGCCGATGCGACTTTCTCTAACTCCGCCTAATTACTCGGAATCGATCAAACGCGGTCAAATTCGGCCAAAATCAGATTTAGTATGTCAATTCAGGCCGAGTTTGACTTAAAAAATAATAAAACATAATTTATATGACTTATCGTATTAAATAATGAATATCATTTTCACGTATTTTTTTATAAATATTAGTAAATTTATGTTATTAGACATATATTTAATTTTCGAAAACTAATTTATTTATAATTTAACATGTTTGGGTACTCCCCGAGTACTCTCCGCCTATGCCGAGTACTCTCAACTCCCCGCTCGACCGATTAGAGAACGCCTAGCAACTTTTACAACCATGGGTAAATGTTATAAATATGTAAATTAACTTTCGGGTACTACACAAACATGTGTAATGATCTATGACTAATTAAACTTTTTTAACCTTTTTAATTAATTAATTATTTGGCATAATTATTAATTAATTTTATTATTATGGATAAAGATAAGTGATATTTATGTATTAATTAATTGTTAAAAAAGTTGAAAAAATATAAATAATTTTTATAGAATTAAGTCCTTTATTTAAATTTAGAAGATTAGATTTTGATATATAGATATAGATAGATATAAATATAGATAAACCTAAATATGAATAGATATTAATGTTTTATTTAGATAACGCTATAATAATTAACTTTAATTAATAATAATTATTCATAATTAAGTAGAAGATAAAAACTTTATTTAAAAATTAAGTAGAAAATAAAGGCGGAAAAATAAAAAATAAATAGCTCCAATGAATGACACATGTCCCTCCATTGATTTACTTTATTATATGTATAGAAGATTATTTAGTTAAGTTATCGGGTCTAGATAAATATTAGTATTTTATTTATGAGATATATTTATCTAGTTTGGGTTTAATAATTACTATGTTATAAACCCATGTATTACGCGGTGCTTTACAATAAAAGCGATATAATCGTATCATCGGTATAAACTTGATATATTTTTATCATCATATGAGTTCACACAACTGATTTAGTTCTATCACAAAAATCGGCCTATGTTAAATAGTAACACTGAAATACCATAATAGTATGTGTATTACACGGATTAAATATTGAAAATATGTAATACACAAATATATGTATTATGTATATGACTAGAATTACACATTACATTACATATCATATTGTATACAAATAATATTATTTTTTATTTTTATGTATCATCTAAATATAACTTTTACTTAAAGTAAAATGAAAATGAATTTCTTGGTATGTCACGAATTAGATTTGTCATACTTATTAATAATTGTTATGTGAATTTATTTAATATACCAACATCATCTAAGTCCCCCCGTAATGGGGCGTTTTTTTTTAAAAAAATTCAAAAAAAAAAACGCCGGAAAACGCCTGCTCCTCCACTACATGCGGCGTTACCGGGCGTTTTTTTTGAAAAAATTTGGCTCCGGCGTGTTTATTAAAACGCTGAATTGTTGTTGGGTTGCGAGATTCGACCGTTGACAAACGGTCAAAAGGTTTTTTTTTTTTAATTCAAAATTTTACCCACTATATATATATCAACCCTTTTTCTCCATTTTTTTATAAAAATCCTCCTACTTTCTCTCCCACTTTCTTCTATTATTTTATAAAAAACACCCACTTTCTCCTATTTTTTTACAAGCATGAATCCATTCCGACCCTTTTTTGGTGGCCCCGCAAGACCCACGAACCCGAACACAACGCAACCTCAAAACCCGTATAACCTTCAAGACATGGACCCAAGCTTTTTACCGTACGCGGCTTACTTGACTGGCACCACTCCATTTGTACCTCCCACCTACGGCTATGGTCAAGCCGGCGGGTCGCAACCGTCACAACCCGAATCCGAACCTGATGTCGATGTCGTGCCGGAGACGCAACCCGAACCGGTGCAAGACAAATCGAAACGCGGCAGAAGGTCGCATAAGAAGAAGGAAAATGACGAACCTCGACGTACAAAAAAAACCATTAAATGGACGAAGGACGAGAAATACACGTTGACTCGGGCGTGGCTCGACATTTCGGAGGACGAAGATACCGGTAACTTATATTTTTATTTTTTATTCTGTTTTTTTTTCTGTAAATTTTTATTCTGTTTTTTAATTTCTGTAAATTTTTATTCTGTTTTTTAATTTCTGTAAAAAAATTTTAATTTCAACTTATATTTTTATTTTTTTTTAATTTGTAGCAAACTTTCAAACGGGCCCCGTTTTTTGGGATAGGGTTCGTACACTCTTTTTTTAGCACGTGGGGTCAAGGCGAACATCGGGACAAAGATTCAATTTCTAGCAAATGGACCGACATCAACAACAAGTGTCACGCGTTCCAAGAAGTTTACCAACGTAACTACGATAATCGCCCGAGCGGTGAATGTGACGTCGGGGTTTTAACAAAGACTTTGGAGGAGTTCGATAGGACGAAATGCCCTTTCACGTACTATAAGTGTTGGGAGCTACTACGAAAAAGTCCAAAGTGGGGGCTAGTTAATCCAATGACGTCAAGTAGTAGACGTCGGGCTAAAAGGTCAAAAACATCATCCTCCGCTGACCTGTCAACTCCGACATCGGATGCCCGCAATGTTGATTTAAATGAGGCGGTGGACGTTGACGAGGGAATTCAAGAAGAGTTGGTCCGACCCACCGGTAGAAGAAAGGGAACCGGGAAAAAAACGGTCGAGTCGTCTTCCGATCTCGACTTAAAGGATGATTTCGAGGAGATGAACCGTCGTCTCCAAGACATTCGCGACCTCGGCCACAAACGTTGGGAGATTATGAAAGACCGAGTGGTCGAAACCAAAAAGTTCAACGAGTTGCAAGAGGCGAGACAAATGGAAAAGGATATTGAGTTTTTGTCCAAACCGATCGACCACCTCCAAGGCGACGCGTTGATCTTGGCTCAAATGCGTCGCCAAAAAATACGAGAAAAATATGGACTTTAGATCATCTTTTTTTTTTTAATTTTTTTTTCTGTTTTTTTTTCGGTTTTTTTAATTTTCTGTTTTTTTTGGTATTTTTTTTTCAAGTATTGTAAATTTTATTTTAAATTAATGAAGACTTTATGTTTTAAATTAAAAAAAATAATTGTCAAATGATTGAATGGGCGTTATTGGAATAATGCCCCACTACGCCTCTTTTGCTATAATGCCCCATGTGTGACTAGGATGCCACGTGTCGTATAATGCCCCATGTTGGGGGCATTATTCTTGTTTACTACTACGGGTGGTCTAAGTTAACGATTAATATATGTTGAATAAAATATTTTCATAATTAATTGTTAATTTACTATGTTACACGATGTGGTCATGATCACTATGACCCTAACCCTCCACATCAGTGCCATGTCACCTATTTCTAATCCATCATCCAAAACCACTACCCTAAGGGACTGTTTGGTATAGGGTAATGGAATGGATGAAGGAATGAAATTGATGAGGTAACGGAATGTAACGGAATGAAATGAATCATTCCATTCCATTCCATTGTGATATTTGGTTACTCATATGTGAATATAATGAATCATTACTTTGTACAAGTTGATAAAAAAAGACGAAACAACGAAGCACAACTGCATTAAAAACGACAAAAGTATATTGTCGTAATAATAATAATATTATTAATTAAGAATAAATGGTAAAAAAATTAATAATACAAATTTTGATATGTATTAATAATATAAATATAAATATAAACATAATAATAATAATAATAATAATAATAATATATTTCTTTCAATTCCTTGAAGGAATGGAAAAAAACACCCCCTTAGCAAGGAATGGAAATTGTTATATTTGGAAGGAGTTACATTCATTTGGAATGCTCCATTCCATTACCACATGGTAACCAAACATGATTATTTCCATTCCATCAGAATGATCCATTCCATTCCACCTTCTGTTCCTTCATACCAAACGTTACCTAAGGGTGTGGTCATGACTCAAACCACTACTGTCTTATTTTAATTTATTTTTGTGAAAAGGAAATGAAATATTGAATAAGGAAAGGATGGCCATGGTTGCCATGGTTTAATCCATGGGAATCATGGTGGATGAGACAAGGGGATGATGTAGCAATCAATTAACGGTCCTACGTGGCGATTGAGGACCCAACCATGCCCCTCACACCCCATAGTGAAAAAGAAATTGATAATATTGAAATATGATTAAGCTACCATTTCCTAATTTATAAAACGTTTTTTAATTAGGGTCGCTTGAGTTACTCTTTTTACTTTATAAAACATTTCTTTATTAGGGCCATGAAGAAATCTGGATGGAAAATATTGATGAGGTAAATATGCTAAAAAGAAAATATGTATACACTACAAAGAAAATATATATACATACAAAGAAAAATCACTGTTCTCCTATCCCTACAACCGTTCACCACCCTACACCACCTGCCACCGCCACCCCACACCACCAGCCACCACCCACACCCTTGATCTCTTTACCAATTTTCACATGCTTTAACACAAACAACAACAATATTATCATATATCATCCTAATCCTAATCCTAATCCATCTATCTCTAACCAGATATGTGAAACAAACACATTTAATAAACACACACATTTCATCAGATTTGCAAAAACCAAACGACGGTTAAATCGGCGTCCTAAACGGGGTTTTTTCTGACCACGGTGAAGGAGTGCTACATGATTGGATGAAGAGTGGTGGTGATGCGTTATTCCGACGACGATGAAGGAGTGCCGGAGAAGAAGATTGTGTCGTCAGATCTATTTGGGGTTAGGGTTCCGATGGTGGTTGCAAGGGGAAGCGTCGGTGGAGTTGGTGTTTGCAGTGGATGAGGTGGTGGTTGGATGGTGAAGACAACAACGGTTGCAGGGGAGTAGGCAGTGGTTGGATGGTGAAAACGGTGGTGGCAGCGGCATATGGTGGTGTTCGTGAAGACGGTGGTGGTGGTGGCAACATATGGTGGTGGTGAAGACGGTGGTGGTGGTAGGTGAAGGGAGAGAGAAGGGGATGGTGGAGAGATAAATATATGTATTGTTTGTTATACACAAACACACACACACACACACACACATATATATATATATATATATATATATCTTTGCAATATTTTTTAAAGAATAAATTACAAGTTTTGTCCTTTAAATAAGTAAAAAGACTAAATTACCCATGTGTAATAAGATTTAACAGAAAAATTTAACTGTGTTAGGCTCAAAGGACGTAACTTGCAACAAAATTCTCTATAAAGGGTAAAACCTGACAATGTTAGGCTCAAAGGACGTAACTTGCAACAAAATTCTCTATAAAGGGTAAAACCTGACAAAATTCGTTGAAAATGACACCGCCTGAAAAGGGGTACGTGGATAAAGGACAAAACTTTTAATTTTTCCAAAATAAAATATATTTAGGGGATGTTTGGCAACCTTGTGTTAGGCCATTAAAAAGTCCTGACCAATTAACAGATAACTTTTTAATGGGTCAACAAATTTCTATAACTTGCTCATTTAATGGGTCAACAAATTTCTATAACTTGCTCATTTTAACCATTAAGAGTTCAGATGTAACCTTTTAATCTGGTTAGCCAAGATCTATAATTTGGGCTGGATGGGCCTGGGTCTTGCTTAAACGTTTCTTGTTGGGTTCAGTTGGAGGTCTTGCTTAAACGTTTCTTATTGGGTTCAGTTGGAGATGTTCAACTTTTGATTTTTCTCTCCAATGGTAACTATAGATTCAGATGACATACAAGTGTCCCTTTTAAGTAATAAATCTTAAACATTGAATCTATATAACTAAGATCGCCAATGAGGTAGTGATGGAGTGGTTGGGGAAAGATTTGGTATTCCTTGTGACTCAAGTTCGACTCCCACCCTCCCCATTATTTTCTGCGACATCCAGGTGAAGAGCGAATACGGATGGTGCCAGTTCTTCTTGGATGAGAGGCGAGATTTTACCGATTATTCCACTGTCGTGCCTTCGGGCGGGTGGAGGTCGGGTTTCCGCGAATCTGGGAGAGCCAAGGGGCTGGCGGCGGTCGAGTAGTCGACCTTGGCCACAACGCCCGGTGTCACGATGACCGGCACGTCGTTCCTTGTCGTTCAAAAAAAAAAAAACCTATGATCACGTCGCATAAAAGTATCTACATATAGTTAATTTTAGTAAAACACAGTTTCATTTTATTTCTTATTTTTTTTAAATGTAACAGAACCACATTGCTTGGTAAAATCAAGGTTTTACTACGTTTTAAGAAACAAATTAATTTTGATGAAATAGAGTTCGGCCTCTTATCATAAAATGAGTTCTGTTTGATTTTTAGACGCCAATATATTAATCAAACACTTTAAACGAGTTATCTTTGAGAAAACATATATTAACAATGACTGTAGTAACCAAAGATGTTCAAATTCTATTATGATGTTTTTTTTTTGTATTTTCTTTTATTTGCAATTTAATCTAAATTAAAATATCGAATGACGAGAATAATCCAATAATAAACAAGCATAACATCTAGACTTGTTAGTCTCAACAATATTGTTTTAAGTTAAAAGAAAGAAGGAAAATTGGTTTTTAATAAACCAACGTTTGTCCCGTTCGTAAATAATAATCTTACATACGTAATTGGTATACAATAATCCTATCTATCAACATGTTGGTACTCAATGAACTTCCGTTAATTTTTTTTAACTGAAGTTAGTTTTTAAGTTTTATTTATTACACAAACAATCCCTGTAGTTGTAATTTACTAGTTTTAACTATTTTAAAACTAGTAAATTACAGTCCCTTGAGGTTTTTTTGTTTTATAAAATAGTTAAAACTAGTAAAGTACAACTACATGGACTTTTTGTGTAATAAATAAAACTTAAAAATTAACTTCAGTTAAAAAAAATTAACGGAAGTTCATTGAGTACCAACATGTTGATAGGTAGGATTATTGTATACCAATTACGTAGGTAAGATTATTATTTACCAACGAGACAAAGGTTGGTTTATTAAAAACCAATTTTCCAAGAAAGAAACATGAGACAAATGTAAATGATATTTCATTATACCACTCATCACCTACTTGATTTAGGGTATGTTTAGTGATAAAGCAAGGAACGTTTTATACGTAACTATTGAGATGCGATGTCTAGGATCAACCCAACCATTAAAATTTAGTATTAGCCATCTTTATTGTCGTAGAAAACAACTAGAAACTTTGGGAATCCATAAGAGTTGCCACAAGACTACATGGAGACACATATGCCATTATAACTTACATTACATGTGTGCATAAGATAATATATAATAAGAATCAAATAATACTCAAGTACAAATAAAAGTTTAGAAAATAATATGTAAAAAAAAAAAAAAACATTTCAAAATGTTAGTTATAACATAATTGACAATTTTAATAAGGTCGGTGATGCTCTCCAATGTGGTGTATTTGGTCACTCGGACGATTTTCATGTTATAGCCCCAATAACATGTGGCCTCTTCGGCCCAACAGTATCACGAAGGTAGTGGGCCGTCTATTGATCCAAAACCTAGTTAACCCAACCCAAGTTGACAATGGTAAGGCTAAAGTTGTTGAAGGAATAGATGATGAGTTTAGAGATTAAGAAAAGGAAAAATTACACTTTTCGTCCTTTATGTTTGTACCTAGTTGCAATGGATAACCTTTACCTTTAATATTTACAGCCACAGTCCTTTTTTTTGAAAACATGTTATAGCTTTCGTCCTTTGCCTCAAACCCAGTTAAAAAAGTTGGTTAAGTTACATTACGTGCACAGCACGTGAGGGCATTTATGTCCATTTATATCACCCAGCTACCCACCATTTAAAAGCCCCAATATCTCCCCCAAATCCCTCATTTATCAGTTCACTCCTTATCTTCTCCCCCAGGTCTTCGAAATGGCATAACATCCCCAAATTCATCTGCTGCTCTGCTCGATCATCTTCTTCAGCAAGAAATTTTACTTGAACGGTCATGACGATGAATCAAGAACCAGTACCACCAACGTGGTTTATACGAGAGACCATGGATGGAGATGAAGTTGTTCAGTTGTATGGTAAGTTTAGCAACCTAAATTCTGATCTTTTTGAATGATTCAAGACAACCTATTGTAATGTGTATGTTTCTAACTAGTAAAAATTTGAAATTTGCAGTTGGAATGCCTCATCTATTCAGTATTAGGTTACATCATGGTGGTAGGTTAACCAAGAGTCCTGGTCGGGTATACGAAGGTGGTAAGGTTAATTTTGTTGACATGATCGACGTTGATTTGTTTTCTGTTCATGAGATTTCAGATATGATGGATGAGCTGGGTTATTCTGTTACTGATCATATATACTATTTTTTCCAAAACCCTGAAAAGGATTTAGATAATGGTATTGAATATTTAAGTAGTGACCAAGATATTTTGAACTTGTCTAGGTATGTAGAAGTTCATAAGATTATCAATGTGTTTATGTTACATGGTTTAGACATTATTAAGGACTTCTTTCAGTCACCTATGAAGCCACAAAAGGGCATTACAATTGAAGAAATTGATGAGCCTGGCCCTTATGCAATAGTGCCTTCAAAACTAACTGTAACAAGAAGGTTGCAGTTAGATGAGCAGGGAGGTTTGAGTGTGAATGATCAGGAAGGTTTGAGTGTGAATGAGCAGGGAGGTTTAAGTGTGAATGATCAGGAAGGTTTGAGTGTGAATGAGCAGGGAGGTTTGAGTGTGAATGAGCAGGGAGGTTTGAGTGTGAATGATCAGGAAGGTTTGAGTGTGAATGATCAGGAAGGGCCGAGTGTGAATGATCAGGAAGGTGTGAGTGTGAATGATCAGGAAGATGTGGACATGTTCTTGTATGATAATGCACCAGTTGACATTGAGGGGATTGATTTAGATGAAGAGGGTCCTGAAAATGAAACAAGCACTGAAGAGGAGGATAGTGACAGTGACTTTGTGGTTGATGAAAACAATTGCATGCCAGATCATGATGTAGATATGAGGGACTACACTATGAATGTTGACATGGAAGTAAATGACACTGTTATTCATCAAGATGAAGATATAGAAGATGAAATCTTAGACAATGAAGCATTCCCAAGTGGGTCAGAGTCTGATGACAATCAAACAAGCACTAGGAAGAGACAAATACATCAACAAAGGATGAGAAATGAGAATAGAGTGAACTTTTATTTGGGACACGTGTTTGGAACTAAGGAAGAGGCAAAGAAGCTCATAAAGGTTCATTCAGTTGAGACGAGAAGGCACATTGTTATTGTTAAGGATGATAGCACTAGGGTGAGGGCAGTGTGTCATGGTAAGTTACCTCAATTTGATGTAGATGACAGTGGAGTTCATATTGAAAGTCAAGCAAAGGGAGCAAAGGGCAAAGGGGCTGCTGTGGACAAAGGCAAAGGTAAAGGGCCTGTTGTGGACAAAAGGGCAAGGGGAAAAAAGAGCAAAGGGCAAGGGGAAAAAATGCCAAAGTTTAAAAGAACTGGGCCTCCTGTGAATAAAGGCAAAGGTAAAGGGGCTGCTGGTGAAGGATCCAATGTACATGTTGGGGGAAGAGGCATAAAAAAAGATTCTACAGAATACCCATGTCCATGGGCCCTACTTATCTCAAAAGTTAAAGGTGAAGAAAGTTGGATGGTCAAGACTCTTCTTGAAGAACATAAATGTGTTTGTACCAGACAAATACATGCTTGTACTTCAACCTTTCTCTCTCAACAAATGGTTGAGCAAATTGAAGAAAATCCAGATATTCCGGTCAGAGCTGTTCAAGAACAATTTCAAAGAAAGTATGCTGTTGGTGTATCCAGGATGAAGGCTTACAGGGCTAAATCAAAAGCAAGGAAGATGGTATGTGGAAAATGTGGGAACACCAGACACAATCAAAGGACTTGCAAGGGGCAAGGTTATCAAAGAAGAATATGAAGGGTGTATGTGGAAAATGTGGGAACACCGGACACGATCAAAGGACTTGCAAGGGGCAAGGTGAAAAAAGGAAGGACTAGATCTGTTGGCAGGGGTTTAACTTTTGACTTTTGGTTTGTTATGGTCTTTGACTTTTGGTTTGTTAATGTCTAACTTAGTACTTTATGGGATATGTATTAACTCTAGATGTTTGGAACATGTTTAAGACATGTCTTTTATAACTTGGTTATCTATGCCAATGTGGCAGTTTTTGTTTGCAATTTGCAGCCATTGAATGTGTCTAAATAGGTTATGTGCTGTTTGCCAAACATGTTATGGCCAAACAGGTTATGGGTCAAAATAGAGACTGTCGAAACAGGTCAATTATGTGCTGCTTACCAAACTGGTTATGTCCAAACAGGTTTTGGGTCAATATAGAGACTGTCAAAACAGGTTATGGGTCAAAAGAAAGACAATATCATTTGCCGAAGCCAAAGGTACTGCATTACATTCATTATATTCATACAAAATGTACTGCATTACATCAAAACTACTTACATATCACATTTCATACAAAAACTACTTGCTTTAACCTGCATTACATCAAGACTACCACATTACATCTAGACTGCTTTGCATTACATGGACAAATACACGATGAAGCAAACCCAACTCAAAATCAACATCTTTTTCAGCTTCATTGTCTCAGATTTAAGTTCTTTCACCTTCTCCTCTAACATGTTTCTGTTTCGTAGCAGACCTGGGATGATGTTCACACATGAATGGCAATTGGACTGATCTACCCATCCTATGAATCGACATGTCGATCCTTGATCAGGACACCCATAAAAAAGGCGACCTGGGTTCCTATCTGTCCAAGAGGTGAGGATAACAACTTCTCTTCCACAATCGCATAACACCATCTTCGTTTATGAGCAGATCATTTAAGATCCAAACCCTAATTTTGGGTCAGTCGCGCCGTAGAGAGAGTTGCAGGTTTGGGAGCTGTAACAATGGGGAAGAAACCCTAATTAGGGATTTGGGGGAGATATTGGGGCTTTTAAATGGTGGGTAGCTGGGTGATATAAATGGACATAAATGCCCTCACGTGCTGTGCACGTGATATAACTTAACCAACTTTTTTAACTGGGTTTGAGGCAAAGGACGAAAGCTATAACATGTTTTCAAAAAAAAGGACTGTGGCTGTAAATATTAAAGGTAAAGGTCATCCATTGCAACTAGGTACAAACATAAAGGACGAAAAGTGTAATTTTTCCTTAAGAAAAAGAAGAATAGAAACCGTAAGCCTAAGCTTGTCTTTGTGGGCCTTCAGAAAGCCCAATCTAAATCTTGGAGGTTGCTTCAGGTGGGGGTTCTCGGGCCAATAAGACAAAGCCCATCAATGATCAACCAAGGCCCGGTTGCTAAGACTACTTCTGGCCAAGTTAAATGATGCAAATGACAATGATCATTATGTGGATACTTATTATGATGGTGCACCCCCCCTCCCCCGGGGTGCCCTCTTAATTTATTTTTGTCATATCATTTGGTTGTATGATGTCTTTGGTTTGTTTCTATTTTGTAGCCTTATTAATAAAGTTTGTGACACTTCGGGTTTTCCTGCACAATTATTGTATGATTGTAACTATGAGATTTAATAAACGAGAAATAAATTGATTGTTAACAGATTGATTATGTGTTAAAGTATGATTAAATGTGTAAACCAAGAATTATAATATAATTGTTATATGTTAATATATGTTTAGTGGCGTATGTATGAAGTGTAACGCCCGGCTCTTTTGTACTTTCCATTTATAGAAAGTTTTATTCATATTTCTATTTTTGGAAACGTTGTATTCTTGTAATCGTTCCTTCTTTGTAATCGTTGTAAAACCGAGACTTGAATCATTAATGAAACTCGTATTTTGTTACAAATATGTTATACACACTTTATATATGCTCGTATGTTCGAATTGGTGAATCAATTGATGTTTAATCGTCATTCTTGGAAACTATGTGCTAAACTTGTAATTAAGCTAAACTTATGCCCAAAACGTGTTTTGAACGAGAACGACACTTGACTTTGATGCTCATACGATTAATTATACTTGGGTTATACTCCTTGTACTTTGAATTATCTTAAAATATGCTTTTGTGGCAAGAATGGTCCTTAAAAGTCCTTAAAACATCAAATAGACAACTACAGGGACTAATCTGTCATTTTTTGAAACTTATTTTGATTAACCAAGTCCCGGGCGGCCCGCCTGGACTTACCCTTGAACCTCAATCGGGCCGCATGGCCTTCTGTTACGCAGAAAATGCAACCAGCTTCAATCAGACGCGATTTATGCACGAATCCCATCATTCTAACACTCCCCAATCACCATTTAGTCACCTCTAAACACCTCCAATCACCTCCAAACTCTTCCACTATAAATATAACCCTTCTCCAAGCATTCCTACACTTTCAACACTCTCAAATCACTCCAAATTCACTCTCAATTCAGTTGCAAACTCAAGATTCGGGCAGATTCATACACTTGGACTAAAGTGAGCATAACTTGCTCATTTCTTAACGAAATCGCTTGATTCTTCTTCCTACTTGCTTGGATAATCATAGGGTATGATTCCTTGACTTCTCCTTGGAGAAATCAGACCTGGAAATCCCCTGAAATGGTCCAAAAACTTTCTGTTTTGGTTTATGTTCTTTCAAACTTGTTTAAACTTCATCAAACTTGTGTCTAACACATCTCATGCCTATGTCCCAAGGCTTACAACCTCTTCTATGGTTGGTTAGGCTTAAAAACAAGGTTGAGACACTATAAATCAGAGGTTAAAACCTCAAATACTTTCTGTTTTGTTTAGGGTATTTCACCCACAAGTCATGTTCAAGCTAGTTCTTGATGTAGAGTGATTATGGAACAACTTGGGTTGTTCCAACATAAAATCCTCACATGATTTGATGATTTCCTATTAGTTAGATTGTTTATATTATTGTATTAATCTTAGTTCTTGACCCTCCTTGGTTGTTTTTACATCAAGTGTAGTGGTGAACATACAAGGGGTCCCTAAATGGAAGCATGTTCTTCCTACCCCATACATGACATTCATGATACTAGAGGTGCCTAAATGGAGATTTAATCTCCTACCTCCTACTTGAATCATTGGACCTAATAATATACTAACCTAATTATTATTTACATATACTTATTCGAACCTTTAATGATAAACTTATGTTTATATGTTGAAGTAGTAGGATATCATCTAAGACCTAAGACTCTAAAGTATGATTCTAATGGGTGTATTTCCCATGAAAACATTTTTACCACATTGGGTACATAGTGTCATACAAGGGTTACTAAGTCAAAGATGATTATTTTCATATCATGATACTTTATGTTACATTTACAATCCGAATCTTTAATCTACCGTATACGCCAAACTCACACACCTATGTTTCCTCGTGTAGAAGGACTAGGTGCTCCAAAGTAATCCATCACCAACTCACTCGTGGGATTTCAAGTAGGAAAGCTTGCAACCACTGTGAGTATACTCGATCCCTTTTTCCCCTTTACACTTTGGGATGCAACATGTATAATTATGCAAACAACTTTTGAACTAAACATACTCAATCTTTGAACGAAGCATGAAACTAATGTGACTTACTTGCTATTCTTGTATGCTCTATGAACGATTTGGAACGTTATATGCTCATTGACTTGCTCGCCCACCTTAACAATTATAGCGCTATAGGATTTACGCCCCGCCTGCTGAACTATTGGGTATTGTTAAGTTTACCATCCCGCTGAACTATTGGGATTTTATGCGTTGTGTTCTAGGGTTTGATCATATTGTACGCCAAAATTGCATACTAGCAAGCACATATTATGAATCATGTTGGGTTGAGTTTTTATTCTATTATGCTATGTAAACAAACTTGTATACTCGCTCATTGCCTTTGCATTACAACAACAACAACAACCATACCCAGTAAATCCCATAAATAGCAAAGCTAGTTATAGGGTCTGGGGAGGGTGGGATGTAGACAGTCCTTGCCTCTATCCATAGGGATAGAGAGGCTGCTTCCAGAGAGACCCTCGACTCGAAAACGAATAGCAAACCAACACACCAAGTCAAAGAGTATAGAAAGAATATAGAAATAAGAAGTCGCCCATACCAAGAAAGTGAACAGAGTGGCACAATATATTGTAAATCACGTAATGCCTTTGCATTGAAACTCTATTTTAATACATGTTGCAGGTTGATTATTGAAGTATGGATGATTGACGAAACAAGTTTAGGGTGGACTAGATACACACCTTTAATCTATTTATCTTTGTTGATTTGAATTTGAACAATGTTGTTATTTCCATTTTAAATGTTGTATGACAATTTAGTCTTTGCAATGAAATTTGAATTCAATTAAATATTGTCACATAGTGTTATGATGTTTTGAGCAATTTGTTCGTCTCATCCCGATGTTTCCGCCATCGGTTGGGGTGTGACAGATTGGTATCAGAGCCATAACTATAGGGAATTAGGAAAATTGCCATGCTTTTGCCCTAATCTATCGTTTCAGGAATTTTGCCTCTTATGTGTCGTTTAAAACTTTTGTACTCTACCATGCATGCTTCCTAGCTATACTTCTTATTGATTAAATTTACATGCCTTTCCTAAGGTTAACATGAATACACTTATGTTTATTTTTATACTCTTGTAACACAAACGAGACAACTTTACCAAAATAGGCGTGAAACCCACAATTTGGTAAACGACTCTTATTCTACCTTGAACTATTTCTTTTTGCACGAAATTACACCATTAAGCTAGGAGTGAAATCCACAACTTAATGGTAATTTCCATTTCAACTCTAGTGGACCCTTGTCATAGTGTCGAAATTTTATTTTGACCCGAAAAGTACCAACCACATTTAGGGTACGAAATCGTCAAGTTAGGGGTGAAACCCGCATCTCGTCGATTAAGTCCCATTCCTCGATTTTCAATCTCGCCAAAGTCCCGATTGTTTCAATCAATTAGAGATGTGTAGTAACCGGAAGGGTAAGATACCGTTAATCGCTCCTCGACGAGAGTATCTTACCTATAGGCCAAAGCACGTTTTCTCTAATTCGAAAGGACCTTCGACCCACTTTGGAATAGTCGACGTTTCTCTACCCGAAACAATCCTATGTTTTATTGAGCCTTTCTTTTATGTATCTCAACTTATATGTGATTTTATACTTGAACGTTCGTTCATTTCAAAATTTCGTTTTAATCATTTCGCACGTTATCGCAATCACAAACAATAATAATCCCTCGTGAACAAACTAAATTTACAAAGCTTTCATTTATCCATGTTATGCTATGTTGGACTCATGACCATGTTATATGTGACATCTAAACTCTTTATGTTATGTGAATCAATTTGAAACCTTTATGCTATGTGACCCTTTATTCTATGTGAATCAACTTATGCAAACGATTTTTCTTAACCAAACATTATGATCAAGTCTCACCTATTCATTCTTTTGAATCTTAGATGTCTTCTCGTCACTCCAACTCGTCTAAGAAGTCAAAGTCCCGTGCTACGAAGAAGATGATGGCTTTCATGGCCGATCAATTTGCGCGCGTCATTCCAAAGGTCATTTCCGAGATTCGAGCTTCTGAAACTCCGAACTCCTCCGTCGACTCCAAGGTCGAAATACGCAAGCCCGCTTCGTTCAACTTCAAGCACTTCTCATCGTGCAATCCCAATCCGTTCACCGGCAATGATGGGGTGACTGCCATGCTCGAATGGTTTGATAGCATGGAGGTCACGTTCATCAACAGTGATTGCCCCAATGAGCTCAGAACGCGTAGTGCGACTGGGGTATTCCAAGCCCGAGCTCTCGAATGGTGGACGAACGAAAGGAACATTCGTTCGAACGAACTGGCATATGCGTTGGAGTGGGAAGAAGTCAAGGCCCTGATGATGGACGAGTTTTGCCCTCCGCATGAGCAACAAAGGCTAGAGGAAGAATTTTGGGCGCTAAAACAAGTGGGAGATGAGAACCTAGCCTATACCACCCGTTTCAAACAACTTAGCTTCATAGTTCCTCACCTTGTTATGACCACCGACCGCAAGATACGGAAGTATATCAATGGGTTACCCTCTGCTATGCGCGATACGATCGAGGCTGCCAAACTCGACACTATCGAAGCTGTTTATCGTTTGGCCGCTTCCCTGAACAACAACCGCGTTCGTGATAAACAAGCCGCAAACCCCGCTTCTTTCAAGCCAGCCAACCAAATCACCCAACAGTCGAGTGGCAATAGGGGGAAGAAGCGAAAGCAATCGAACACTGTTTGCAATGCGATTGTACCACCTGTTAACCCAAACCCTGTTGCTCCTGATAACACCCAAAGATCGTACACTGGGATTCACTCCAAGTGTGCCACTTGTAACCGCCACCATCCCGTCAATGCCAGGTGTCGTCTTTGTGGCAATTGTAACCGTTATGGGCATGACACCGCCTTTTGTCGCTACCAACAACAACAAGCTCCACCAGCTCAACCAGCGCAACAAGCTCCACCAGCTCAACAAGCGCAACAAGCTCCACCTCCTCCTCAAAACGCAAGACCCGCTAGAGCTTGTTTCAAATGTGGGGACGCCAATCATCTTCGTCCTCAATGCCCACTATGGAATCAAGAGCAACTGCAACCTCCTCGTGGACGCTGTTTCAATCTGAACGCGAACCAAGCGCGCAACGACAATAATGTCGTTAACGGTACGTTCCTTGTTAACCATCTTTATGCTTCGATACTATTTGATACTGGTGCGGACAAAAGCTTTGTGTCCTTAGAATTCGAATCATTGTTAAATTGCACGCGCTCTAAACTACCTAAGTCGTTTTTCGTTGAAGTCGCCAATGGCAAGTCCATCTTAGTCGATTCCGTTCTTCGTGATTGTCGTCTTACTCTTAACGAACACGTCTTCCCTATTGATCTCATACCCATGCAACTGGGTAGTTTCGACGTCATCATAGGCATGGATTGGCTTCAAAGGAACCATGCTGAAATCGCTAGTCACGAGAAGTACGTTCGTTTACCCCTTCCTTCTGGTGATGTTTTACACGTCTATGGAGACCGGCCTTCAAAGGGACTGAAGTTGATGTCCTGCACACAAGCGAACAAATACTTACGCAAACAGTACTTTGCCTTTTTAGCCCACGTTGTGGAAGAAAAGGGCAAGGGAAAGAGTTTAAGTGATGTTCCAGTGGTGCGCGACTTCCCTGATGTCTTTCCTGAAGATTTACCTGGTCCTCCTCCACCTCGATCCGTTGACTTTCGTATTGACCTCGTACCTGGTGCGACTCCTGTTGCCAAGGCTCCTTATCGTCTTGCACCTTCTGAGATGCAAGAATTATCTACGCAGCTTCAAGAACTCCTCGACAAAGGCTTCATTCGTCCAAGTACCTCACCTTGGGGTGCACCTGTACTCTTCGTCAAAAAGAAGGATGGTTCCTTCCGCATGTGCATCGATTATCGTGAACTTAACAAACTCACCGTCAAAAATCGTTACCCTCTCCCGCGTATCGACGATCTCTTTGATCAACTTCAAGGCGCTACTTGTTTCTCCAAAATCGATCTTCGTTCTGGTTATCACCAACTTCGTGTCCTCAATGAAGACATTCCGAAAACCGCTTTTCGCACTCGCTATGGGCACTACGAGTTCGTGGTTATGCCTTTTGGTTTGACCAACGCACCCGCTGTGTTCATGGATCTTATGAATCGTGTTTGTAAGCATTACTTGGATCATTTCGTGATCGTCTTCATTGATGATATTCTCATTTATTCTAAAACTCAAGCCGATCATGAACGTCATCTTCGTCTTATACTCGAGCTCTTACGTATGGAACGATTATACGCTAAATTCTCTAAATGCGAGTTTTGGATTAAAGAAGTCCAATTCCTTGGACACGTTGTTAGTGAAAAAGGAATCCACGTTGACCCTGCAAAGATCGAAGCTGTAAAGAATTGGACCGCGCCTAAATCTCCTTCCGAAATCCGTTCTTTCTTAGGATTGGCGGGTTATTACCGCCGATTCATCTCGAACTTTTCAAAAATCGCCGTTCCTCTCACTTCGTTGACTCAAAAAGAGAAGCCTTTTGCTTGGGGTCCTGAGCAAGAGGAATCTTTTCAAACTCTCAAATACTTGCTTTGCAACGCTCCTATTCTCGCTCTCCCTGAGGGGAATGATGATTTCGTGGTGTATTGCGATGCCTCGAACCGTGGTCTTGGTTGCGTCCTCATGCAACGAGACAAGGTCATCGCTTATGCCTCTCGTCAACTCAAAATACATGAGAAAAACTATACTACCCATGACCTTGAACTTGGCGCAGTTGTTTTTGCGTTGAAGATTTGGCGACACTACCTTTATGGTACTAAGTGTGTTGTTTTCACTGACCACAAGAGCCTTCAACATATCTTCGACCAAAAGGAACTGAACATGCGTCAACGTCGTTGGGTGGAACTGTTAAACGACTACGACTGCGAAATAAAATACCATCCAGGTAAGGCAAATGTCGTGGCCGATGCACTTAGTCGTAAGACTCATGTAGATTATATGCGTTGTTTTCATATCTCAAGTGACCTTCCTCAACGCATTCGTGAAGCTCGGTACGCCTCTATTAACGAGGGTAACTTCCACGTCGAGATACGAGGCGCAAAAGAACACGATCTCGTCTCCAAGGCCGATGGTATCCTATACCTTAACAATCGTGCCTGGATCCCTGAACGCGAAGCACTTCGAGACTTCATTATGAACGAGGCACACAAATCCAAGTACTCAATTCATCCTGGTGCCGACAAGATGTACCATAATCTACGTACATCCTATTGGTGGCCTGGGATGAAGAAAGACATTGCCACTTACGTCTCTAAGTGTCTTACATGTTCAAAAGTCAAAGCCGAACACCAACGACCTTCTGGTCTACTCGAACAACCTGAAATCCCCGTTTGGAAATGGGATAGCATTGCGATGGACTTCATAACCAAACTCCCTCGAACGTCTTCTGGTCACGATAGTATTTGGGTAATTATCGATCGTCTAACCAAGTCCGCTCAATTCATCCCTATTCGTGAAGATATCAAGGTTGAACGACTTGCTCGCATCTATACTAACGAAGTCATACGTCATCAGGGTGTTCCTCTCGACATCATTTCTGATCGTGATGTTCGATTTACTTCACGCCTCTGGCAAACCTTTCAGTCCGCTATGGGTACTCATTTGAATCTCAGTACGGCTTTTCATCCTCAAACGGATGGACAGACTGAACGTACTATCCAAACCCTAGAGGACATGCTCCGTTCTTATGTCATCGACTTTGGTGGTAGTTGGGATGTGCATTTACCTTTGGTCGAGTTCTCGTACAACAATAGCTACCACTCCAGTATTAAAATGGCTCCATTCGAGGCATTGTATGGTCGCAAATGCCGATCTCCTTTAAGCTGGCACGAGATTGGTGACAAACATTTTTCGGGCCCTGAGATCATACAAGAAGCAACGGATAAGATTCACCAAATCCGTGACAACCTACTCAAGGCTCGAGAACGTCAAAAGGTCTATGCTGATAAGGGACGCAAACCTATGGAACTCAACGTTGGGGATCACGTTTTACTCAAAGTGTCTCCTTAGAAAGGAGTGGTTCGTTTTGGTAAAAAGGGAAAGCTTGCCCCTCGCTATGTTGGTCCTTTCAAGATACTCGAAAGGATTGGCGCGGTGGCTTATCGACTCGATTTACCTCAAGAACTCAACAACGTGCATCCAACGTTCCATGTTTCTAATCTAAAGAAGTGTCACACTGAAGAAAGACTTCAAGTTCCTCTCGAAGATCTCCAAATAAACGACACTTTGCATTTCGTGGAGAAACCCGTCGAAATCATGGATCAAAAAGTCAAGTTATTGAGGCGCAGCAAGATTCCTATCGTCAAGGTTCGATGGGAAGGTAAACGAGGCGCCGAATTTACTTGGGAACTCAAGAGCGAGATGAAAAAGAAGTATCCTCATCTCTTCCCTACGTCTTCCTAAATTTCGGGACGAAATTTCCTAAAGGAGGGGAGACTGTAACGCCCGGCTCTTTTGTACTTTCCATTTATAGAAAGTTTTATTCATATTTCTATTTTTGGAAACGTTGTATTCTTGTAATCGTTCCTTCTTTGTAATCGTTGTAAAACCGAGACTTGAATCATTAATGAAACTTGTATTTTGTTACAAATATGTTATACACACTTTATATATGCTCGTATGTTCGAATTGGTGAATCAATTGATGTTTAATCGTCATTCTTGGAAACTATGTGCTAAACTTGTAATTAAGCTAAACTTATGCCCAAAACGTGTTTTGAACGAGAACGACACTTGACTTTGATGCTCATACGATTAATTATACTTGGGTTATACTCCTTGTACTTGGAATTATCTTAAAATATGCTTTTGTGGCAAGAATGGTCCTTAAAAGTCCTTAAAACATCAAATGGACAACTACAGGGACTAATCTGTCATTTTTTGAAACTTATTTTGATTAACCAAGTCCCGGGCGGCCCGCCTGGACTTACCCTTGAACCTCAATCGGGCCGCATGGCCTTCTGTTACGCAGAAAATGCAACCAGCTTCAATCAGACGCGATTTATGCACGAATCCCATCATTCTAACACTCCCCAATCACCATTTAGTCACCTCTAAACACCTCCAATCACCTCCAAACTCTTCCACTATAAATATAACCCTTCTCCAAGCATTCCTACACTTTCAACACTCTCAAATCACTCCAAATTCACTCTCAATTCAGTTGCAAACTCAAGATTCGGGCAGATTCATACACTTGGACTAAAGTGAGCATAACTTGCTCATTTCTTAACGAAATCGCTTGATTCTTCTTCCTACTTGCTTGGATAATCATAGGGTATGATTCCTTGACTTCTCCTTGGAGAAATCAGACCTGGAAATCCCCTGAAATGGTCCAAAAACTTTCTGTTTTGGTTTATGTTCTTTCAAACTTGTTTAAACTTCATCAAACTTGTGTCTAACACATCTCATGCCTATGTCCCAAGGCTTACAACCTCTTCTATGGTTGGTTAGGCTTAAAAACAAGGTTGAGACACTATAAATCAGAGGTTAAAACCTCAAATACTTTCTGTTTTGTTTAGGGTATTTCACCCACAAGTCATGTTCAAGCTAGTTCTTGATGTAGAGTGATTATGGAACAACTTGGGTTGTTCCAACATAAAATCCTCACATGATTTGATGATTTCCTATTAGTTAGATTGTTTATATTATTGTATTAATCTTAGTTCTTGACCCTCCTTGGTTGTTTTTACATCAAGTGTAGTGGTGAACATACAAGGGGTCCCTAAATGGAAGCATGTTCTTCCTACCCCATACATGACATTCATGATACTAGAGGTGCCTAAATGGAGATTTAATCTCCTACCTCCTACTTGAATCATTGGACCTAATAATATACTAACCTAATTATTATTTACATATACTTATTCGAACCTTTAATGATAAACTTATGTTTATATGTTGAAGTAGTAGGATATCATCTAAGACCTAAGACTCTAAAGTATGATTCTAATGGGTGTATTTCCCATGAAAACATTTTTACCACATTGGGTACATAGTGTCATACAAGGGTTACTAAGTCAAAGATGATTATTTTCATATCATGATACTTTATGTTACATTTACAATCCGAATCTTTAATCTACCGTATACGCCAAACTCACACACCTATGTTTCCTCGTGTAGAAGGACTAGGTGCTCCAAAGTAATCCATCACCAACTCACTCGTGGGATTTCAAGTAGGAAAGCTTGCAACCACTGTGAGTATACTCGATCCCTTTTTCCCCTTTACACTTTGGGATGCAACATGTATAATTATGCAAACAACTTTTGAACTAAACATACTCAATCTTTGAACGAAGCATGAAACTAATGTGACTTACTTGCTATTCTTGTATGCTCTATGAACGATTTGGAACGTTATATGCTCATTGACTTGCTCGCCCACCTTAACAATTATAGCGCTATAGGATTTACGCCCCGCCTGCTGAACTATTGGGTATTGTTAAGTTTACCATCCCGCTGAACTATTGGGATTTTATGCGTTGTGTTCTAGGGTTTGATCATATTGTACGCCAAAATTGCATACTAGCAAGCACATATTATGAATCATGTTGGGTTGAGTTTTTATTCTATTATGCTATGTAAACAAACTTGTATACTCGCTCATTGCCTTTGCATTGAAACTCTATTTTAATACATGTTGCAGGTTGATTATTGAAGTATGGATGATTGACGAAACAAGTTTAGGGTGGACTAGATACACACCTTTAATCTATTTATCTTTGTTGATTTGAATTTGAACAATGTTGTTATTTCCATTTTAAATGTTGTATGACAATTTAGTCTTTGCAATGAAATTTGAATTCAATTAAATATTGTCACATAGTGTTATGATGTTTTGAGCAATTTGTTCGTCTCATCCCGATGTTTCCGCCATCGGTTGGGGTGTGACATGAAGTATGAGTCGAAACCTCAAGGTTCAGACCCGAGACTATATGGTTCCGACTCGGGGTTCCTAGTTCCCAAACACCTCTCTTTGCTGGGTTATTGGGTTGTGTTCACTGACCAGGCCCAGATGATTAGAGCCCACTCGAAACCACCCAAAACCCTAGGAGGGTGCCACATCTTAGTAAGGGTATAAAAACCCTCTCAACAGCCGACATAGGGAATGTTTTGACAAGCAATCATTCCCTCATCAATCCTTAAAAACATTCCTCTCTCTCTCTCTCCTACTTTCTCTCTCTAAAACCCTAAATCACACACACTCTCCTCCCCTTTTGTTGATCAAGTTGACGGTAGCCTTCATACCTCAAAGACAACCATCATTCGTCATACTTGGAAGCTCCATTCTCCTAATCTCTTTGCACCCTAAATCCTTCGGTTAGTGTACATACACCACTTGTTTTCTTTGCGTATTAATATGTATGATTTGTTGATGAAAAGTGTTCCCAAATGCATGATGATGACTGATTTTGTGTTAAACAAGCTAGAGTTTATACACTGCAAAAAGTATTGGTAGTAAAATGTGATAAAGATGCTAACTTGGTAGACGATTCGAGTAGTGGATGATTCGGATAACACAACTTGTCTGTATCTTGCTGTTGTGTGATGATGATGCATGATTAGTAGGTATATTTGATATTATGATGAATGTGTTAGTGTAATTTAATGAAACAGTATTAGATAATATTGTGGTAGATCTGTTTAGGAGGATAATGTTATGATGAAACAGTGATGAACTGTTTGAATGTTCTAAAAATATTTGAAATAGTGTGCATTTGATCTGATTTAGGATTTGTACGGAATAAAATAAGTGTTAATGAAATTTGATTGGCTTATGCTGAAAATGGATAAGGTTATAGAGGTTTCGACAGTGATTGCGAGTCATTACCTCATGGTTGCGACTCGAGATCTTATTCTGTTGCGACTCGAAACTAGACACCACATATAAAGGAACTCAATACCAGCATGGTTGCGAGTCGAGACCTGTCCGGTTCCGACTCAAGCCTGACTCGAAACCACGAGGTTTCGACTAAGTATGTATAACTCGATACGTTCTGATTCTGACTCGAGATCCTCTGGTTCCGACTCGAGATCCTCTGGTTCCGACTCGAGATCCTCTGGTTGCGACTCGGGATCTCTTGATTTCGAGTCGAGACCTCACGGTTTCGACTGATGTCTTCTTATTTGGACCCACTCACAACACACTTGGTTAATGGATTGATTGAATGGCCCACTTAGCTTATTGGGCCACACACTATTGGGCTATTAATTTTACTGTTCAGATTATTAGATATAGAAATTAGTCCGTATCTTTTTACTATATGGTACATGATGTCTATGTGAACAACTGTTAGTTATGTGTACACATATGTGAACTATTTGCATAGAAATCTGACCAATATTGGTAACCGTAATAGGACGTGATTGATCAACTGTTTAAGCAAGTAAATTACCTACCGAGCAAACTGAGGTGAGTTCACAACTTTTACTAAAAGCATGTGTTCCCGGTGGTTGGGAGATGGAACAAAAAATGCTATCTCCTTGTGTGGGATACAAACAACACTATCTCCTTGTGTGGGATACAAACAATGCTATCTCCTTGTGTGGGATACAAGTAACTTTTCTCCCTTTGTGTGGGACGCTCAGTTAATTACTATTTATATTAAATGCAACAAGTGTACTAAACAAACCTCTATCACGAAAGTCCCTACTTACAATACCGATTAGTCGCCGGTGCCAGGCGAACGGGTTATTAGTTAATAGCGCTATTTAGGTTTCACCAACCTCACACCGTGCCTTTGAGGATGGGCGTGAACTAATAGACTTAGGAAAAACCGTCAATGATGATAGACATTGACAAAACGGGGCAAACAAACATGAGGTCGCAGAGTATTCGGTATAACGCAGTTTAATAGCTTACATATGGGGTAGCTCCCCATGGCATGATATAAATGAGTAACTTAACTACTTAAACAAGTTTTATGGAATTAAAACTGGACAAGCTCGTGAACTCGCCAACTTTATGTCGACACCCTAATGTATGCTTTGAAGGTACACAGTGACTTAGGAGCTTGCAGCTTGGGGAATTGTAGTGGTCGCTTTAACCCATGTGGGGTTCTTTTAATAATTATGAACTGTGAACTTATGTTTGAACCACTTTACTTATGCTTCTGTTGTTCTCTTAAAAACACTGTTTTGAACTTAAAAACTTTGGACTTAAACTTTAATTGTCACTAATCATATTGGTTTGATGAAACTATTTTACTATTATTATAATTGTACAATATGATTGGTGGCTGTATCCTGTTCAGTCGCACGCCTCGCGGTAGTACTCCGCATGTGGAATTTGAGGGTGTGACAAAGTTTGCCTAGGGTATCGCCCCCTTTCCCAAAAAACGTAGCGTATAGTCGCTTCAAAAGTTATAAAGAAGTTTATGCTACATGCTTAGAAGACTACATTTGTGGTTGAACATGGTTTCATACTGGTGATCACATTGTGATGTTCAACACAAGGAAGGCCCATTGTTGATCGAGGATTAGCATGATGATACACAAGGGATATTGATAAGTATCAAACTTGGCAGTAAGAATAGAAGGAAGATGAGAAGATCAGAGTTAAATTGGAAGTGTCATTTGAACTTTAGATCATTTGAGCATTTACTAGTCTGGATTCCAAATGTTAGAAAATATTCCCGTTTGCTAACTATCGTTCAAAAGGTAACAAGTGTAGAAAGAAAAGATGTTAGAGTATCTATTATTGAACATGGTTTCATATTGGTAACTTATATTTTAGATACGGTTTGCATTTTAAATACGGTGTTCGCTATTATATAAATTGGGGTGTGTGTATATGTTTTTTTTGTTTATCTATTATGCATTTGATGATGATAAATATTTTTTTAATGGAAAGTGATTAGAGTAGAATGTAAAAGATGTGAAGAAAAACATGCATAAATGTAAGTAAAATATATTTTAACATATATTAATAAAAATATAATTTAAACTAACAATTAAGAAAACGTGGTTTTCTATAAATTAGAAGTAGACAATTCTTATTATTTCAAATATAGAAGGAAATGTTTAATTGAGTATAAGGACACTCTATAATTATAACAAATATGGAAGGAAATGTCTGATGAAGTAAGGTGACAAATTCTTGTTAATATGCATGGATTATTAATATGTATTAAATTTATACAACATCTTCTTCAACCTCACTTCAACACCACTTCAACACACGCTCTCTTCTTCATTGTTTAAAGTGCTAGAGATTCTCTTCTTTATTCTTTTTCTGTGACTAGATTGCATTCAACATGGTAAGTGTCTTAATTCTCTTAATTAGTACACATGATTAGTGAATTTAACATCTTTTGCCTAAGTAATTCTTTCATCAATGTATGTATACCAATGTGTGTCTACATTCTACAACCGCATGTATTTTTTTTCTTTTGGTTAAAGGGGATGGCACCCCGGTTAAATTTTATTGATATGACCTTCCCAATCCCCCAAGCATTGTGAGAGTTTAAGTGGTCTAACTCGGACCATTTGTCGATAGTTTTAGGGGTGTTCAAAAAAATCTGAATCCGGAACCGAATCCGAAATATCCGAAAAACTGTATCCGAATTATCCGAAAATTCAGATCCGAAAATCGGATAATCCGAAAATTCGGATTCGGATTCGGATGTGAATTCTAAAATTTCCGGATATTCGGATTATCCGAATCCAAAATCCCAAGTCCTCTCCAACCAGCCCACCCATTTAACTGTTTCCAGGATACTCACTATCCGACCCATTATCACTGGCTTTAAAATTCCAAACATCAGCTGCCATCAAAATATTCATTGACTTTTTAAAAGTCAAACCCATCAGCCTTAGTTTAACCACATCCCTTATCTAATCACATATAACCTACAACATAAATACAAGCGTTTAAATGAATTGAACTGAGTTTCATCTTGACATAAACAACCCCTGAATTCAGTTGGGTGTTTTGAAGGACCTTGACATAACAACCCCTGAACTCAGTTGGGTGTTTTGAATCAATTCGAGAGCTTTATTGTTGAAATTGAAATTGTAAACATACAAGAACGAAAGTAAACTACAACGGGTTTAAATGAATTGAACTGAAATCATCTATAGAAAAGAAGCCTAATGGAAACCCTAACTTGCAGTTATTAACGGCTTCTAACAACCCAACTTTCATCTTGACATAACAGGCCCCTGAACTTCTGTTTTAGTTAAAGCCTCTATCTTTCTGTCACTTTACACTTTCAACCGAAACATTACAAACATCAACACACATTGATTGACTCACTTTGTTGACTTTATTGGTGTTGACTATCGTTGACCATTTACCACTGAACTTCTGTTTTAGTTAAAGCCTCTATCTTTCTGTGACTTTACACTTTCAACCCAAACTTTATAAACATCAATACACATTGATTGAATCACCCTGTTGACTTTATTGGTGTTGACTATTGTTGACCATTTGATTTTCCTATCTTAATAATCAATTCAAAATACGTTTGTAAACTATATCTATCACCATTAATTAACTTTCGAATGCATACACACACTGATATTAATAGCAACTTTATTAAAAAAAATTATTAATAAAAATATAATTTAAACTAACAATTAAGAAAATGTGTTTTTCTATAAATTAGAAGTAGACAATTCTTATTATTCCAAATATAGAAGGAAATGTTTAATTGAGTATAATGACACTCTATAATTATAACAAATATGGAAGGAAATGTCTAATGAAATAATGGTGACAAATTCTTGTTAATATGCATGGATTATAAATATGTATTAAATTCATACATCTTCTTCACTTCATCACCACTTCAACACACACCTCTTCTTCCTTGTTCAAAGTGCTAGAGATTCTCTTCTTCATTCTTTTGCTGTGACTAGATTGCATTTAACATGGTAAGTGTCTTAATTATCTTAATTAATACACATGATTAGTTAGTTTAACATCTTTTGCCTAAGTAATTCTTTCATCAATGTATGTAATTGCAGCTATTAACGGCTTCTAACAACCCAACTTTCATCTTGACATAACAGGCCCCTGAACTTCTATTTTAGTTAAAGCCTCTATCTTTCTGTCACTTTACACTTTCAACCCAAACATTGCAAACATCAACACACATTGATTGACTCACTCTGTTGACTTTATTGGTGTTGACTATCGTTAACCATTTGAACAACCTAACTTTCATCTTGACATAACAGGCCCCTGAACTTCTGTTTTAGTTAAAGTCTCTATCTTTCTGTGAGTTTACACTTTCAACCCAAACTTTATAAACATCAATACACATTGATTGAATCACCCTGTTGACTTTATTGGTGTTGACTATTGTTGACCATTTGATTTTCCTATCTTAATAATAAATTCAAAATACTTTGTAAACTATATCTATCACCATTAATTAACTTTCGAATGCATACACATACTGATATTAATAGCAACTTTATTAAAAAAAAGTATTAATAAAAATATAATTTAAACTAACAATTAAGAAAATGTGTTTTTCTATAAATTAGAGGTAGACAATTCTTATTATTCCAAATATAGAAGGAAATGTTTAATTGAGTATAATGACACTCTATAATTATAAAAAATATGGAAGGAAATGTCTAATGAAGTAATTGTGACAAATTCTTGTTAATATTAGAATCACCGGGGTAACTCTTTACCCAAAAAGACAAATTCTTGTTAATATGCATGGATTATAAATATGTATTAAATTCATACATCTTCTTCAACCTCACTTCATCACCACCTCAACACACACCTCTTCTTCATTATTCAAAGTGCTAGAGATTCTCTTCTTCATTCTTTTGCTGTGACAAGATTGCATTTAACATGGTAAGTGTCTTAATTATCTTAATTAATACACATGATTAGTGAGTTTAACATCTTTTGCCTAAGTAATTCTTTCATCAATGTATCTAATTGCAGCTATTAACGGCTTCTAACAACCCAACTTTCATCTTGACATAACAGGCCCCTGAACTTATATTTTAGTTGAAGCCTCTATCTTTCTGTCACTTTACACTTTCAACCCAAACATTACAAACATCAACACACATTGATTGACTCACTCTGTTGACTTTATTGGTGTTGACTATCGTTGACCATTTGAACAACCTAACTTTCATCTTGACGTAACAGGCCCCTGAACTTCTGTTTTAGTCAAAGCCTCTATCTTTCTGTGACTTTACACTTTCAACCCAAACTTTATAAACATCAATACACATTGATTGAATCACCCTGTTGACTTTATTGGTGTTGACTATTGTTGACCATTTCATTTTCCTATCTTAATAATCAATTCAAAATACTTTGTAAACTATATCTATCACCATTAATTAACTTTCGAATGCATACACACACTGATATTAATAACAACTTTATTAAAAAAAAGTATTAATAAAAATATAATTTAAACTAACAATTAAGAAAACATGTTTTTCTATAAATTAGAAGTAGACAATTCTTATTATTCCAAATATAGAAGGAAATGTTTAATTGAGTATAGTGACACTCTATTATTATAACAAATATGGAATGAAATGTCTAATGAAGTAATGGTGACAAATTCTTGTTAATATGCATGGATTATAAATATGTATTAAATTCATACATCTTCTTCAACCTTATTTCATCACCACTTCAACACACACCTCTTCTTCATTGTTCAAAGTGCTAGAGATTCTCTTCTTCATTCTTTTGTTGTGACTAGATTGCATTTAACATGGTAAGTGTCTTAATTATCTTAATTAATACACATGATTAGTGAGTTTAACATCTTTTGCCTAAGTAATTCTTTCATCAATGTATGTATACCAATGTGTGTCTACATTCTACAACTGCATGTATTTTTTTCTTTTGGTTAAAGGGGATGGCACCCCGGTTAAATTTTATTGATATAACCTTCCCAATCCCCCCAAGCATTGTGAGATTTTAAGTGGTCTAACTCGGACCATTTGTCGATTGTTTTAGGGGTGTTAAAAAAAATCTGAATCCGGAACCGAATCCGAAATATCCGAAAAACCGTATCCGAATTATCCGAAAATTCGGATCCGAAAATCGGATAATCCAAAAATTCGGATTTGGATTCGGATGTGAATTCTAGAAATTTTCGGATATTCGGATTATCCGAATCGAAAATCCCAAGACCTCTCCAACCAGCCCATCCATTTAACTGTTTCCAGGATACTCACTACCCGACCCATTATCACTGGCTTTAAAATTCCAAACATCAGCTGCCATCAAAATATTCATTGACTTTTTAAAGTCAAACCCATCAGCCTTAGTTTAGCCACATCCCTTATCTAATCACATATAACCTACAGCATAAATACAAGCGTTTAAATGAATTGAACTGAGTTTCATCTTGACATAAACAACCCCTGAATTCAATTGGGTGTTTTGAAGCACCTTGACATAATAACCCCTGAACCCAGTTGGGTGTTTTGAATCAATTCGAGAGCTTTATTGTTGAAATTGAAATTGTAAACATACGAGAACGAAGGTAAACTACAATGGGTTTAAATGAATTGTACTGAAATCATCTATAGAAAAGAAGCCTAATTGAAACCCTAACTTGCAGCTATCAACGGCATCTAACAACCCAACTTTCATCTTGACATAACAGGCCCATGAACTTCTGTTTTAGTTAAAGCCTCTATCTTTCTGTCACTTTACACTTTCAACCCAAACATTACAAACATCAACACACATTGATTGACTCACTTTGTTGACTTTATTGGTGTTGACTATCGTTGACCATTTACCCCTGAACTTCTGTTTTAGTTAAAGCCTCTATCTTTCTGTGACTTTACACTTTCAACCCAAACTTTATAAACATCAATACACATTGATTGAATCACCCTGTTGACTTTATTGGTGTTGACTATTGTTGACCCTTTGATTTTCCTATCTTAATAATCAACAGGTTTCGATTTGCATGCCCCATTGGTATTTTACTTGTTTTTTTAAAGGCCAACAAACTTTACTATTTATGAAACTGAGCAAACTTTATTATTATGAAACTGAGAAGCATACATATAACTACTTGCCAACCCCTGCATCATTTCTTTTGTGCATAACTTATTTTTGTGATTCAGATACAAGAAATGTGAAATGAAAGTTGTGTTTTTTGTAGGATGAATTGAAAAAATATGAGATACAAGATGAACAGCCTTGCATGCATCGAGTGCTTGTCATAGCCAATCGCCTTCCTGTATCAGCGGTACAGAAGGGTGAGGCATGGCAACTTAAAATGAGTGACGGCGCTGAAGGGGTATGGTCCCAAATCTCACACCAACCTAGGGAACGAATGACCATAACCCGGTGCGTTTCCCCTACTGACAAGTAGGGTTGTTCAAATTCGGATATCCGAAAATTCGGATATCCGAAAATTCGGATATCCGAATTTCGGATACCAGATTTCACTATCCGAATCCGTATCCGAAATTTCGGATATCCGAAATTTCGGATACGGATTCGGATAGTAAATCGGATATCCGAAAATCCAACTTCTTTTTAATTTTTAGTTTTTATTATTTTTTCATATTCGGAAACGGATATTTTGGATAGTTACGGATATTTTTCGGATATTTCGGATATTTTCAGATATTTTCGGATATTTTCGGATACTTCGGATATTTTCGGATATCTGAAATAAATGAAAATTAAATTTTCGGATATTTAGGATATCCGAAATATCCGAAAATTTTGAAAATCACTATCCGAATCCGAAAAATTCGGATATCCGAAATTTCAGATATCCGATTTTTCGGATTCGGATATCAGATATTTCTGATCGGATTTTCGGATACGGATAGTTTTGAACACCCCTACTGACAAGGATTCACCTGCAGTCGTGCGAACATGCGCGGACCCAGTGTATTGTCCCAATCGGGGAATGAGAAGACTAACCTTGTTTATGAAAACGTTGTACTGATCTTTGGTGCCTGATTGTTCAGCAACATGTTTTTGCGATAGTAAAAATCGACGTTCTGCATATAACTTGAACTGGTCATTTTGTTTTGTTTCTATAACTCCAGATCATGACCTTCAAGTTTTTCAATCAAACCATCCAAAGTGATCTCATCAAACTTGGCATCATTTTTCAAAATCATCACAAACATTTGCCAATCATCGACGTGTGGTAATGCCTCAATCAGTTTGTCGACAATTTCTACTCTGTCCTTCCTGATTCCAAACCTCTCTAGATCGATTTTCAAATGACAGAATCTTTCTATCATTTGTCGGATAGTTTCTCCTTTCAGGCACCAGAACAAATCAAACTCCTTTTTCAACAAAGAAATTTTGTTCTTCTTGATATCTTTTCCACATTCGGCTTGCACTTTCAATGCTTCCCACATTGACTCTGACGTTTCACCATGTTGAAGTAGGAACAAAATATCTTCTCTAACAGATTGTTGTAACAATGTTATCATTCTTAGTTCATTAGAGTATTCCTTTTTATCATCAGCTGAAAATTCTTTAATTGTCATTAATTCTTTTTGTTCGTTTACCGGTTTTTCATATCCCAAGTTTAACATCAACCAACTATCATAAGCATAAGCTTTCACCTAGTTTTCAAATCTACTTCTCCACCAATGATAATCTTCTATATTCATTAGTTTCGGTGGCCTTTGATGATTTCCCTAAAAGTTATCAAAGTTCAAACTCTCGGAAATAACACTTGAAGCAGTCTTCTTTGTTACTGGTGTTTCTTCAGTCGTGAATGCGTTGTAAAAAGTGTTGTAGAATTCCTCAGCCATGATCTTGATCTTTGAAAATCACTTGCAAACACACAATCAAACACTTGAATCAACTTTGAAAAATAAACAACACAAGTTCTTGGTTCGTACGAGCGTGGAATGGTGGGTTCGTACGAAGGAACACAAAAAAACATTTTGAATTTAAACCCCGGTTCGTACGAAGCTACATGGGTTCTGTCACACCCCACTTTTCCACGTGTCACCGGTGGGCCCGGTGGGGAGTATAGTGACGTAGTTGATATCATCATAGTCAAACAACACAATAATTAAATGCACAGCGGAAGCAAAAGATAAATATTTTACGAACCGATATAAAGAAATATCAAGTATTACAAACGGACTGTAAAGGATCCACAGGCGGATCAACATAAAATAAGATATTGTTCAACAGCTTTATTGTCGTCCAAGCTTGCGAGACTTATTATGGACGCTCTAGAAGACAGCCAGCCTATTACGTGTAGTACCTGCACTTAACCTTTTGGAAAATACGTCAGTTTACACTGGTAAATACAATTTAACTGACTCATTTTGAAAAGGTTGAAAATTGATTTGAATGCACGTGGCACAAAACATTTTATAACTTGGGATAATTAATTGAGTATAATACTTGTAAACGAATTACATGTTCCTTATGCGTTCAGTAGCCCGGTTCGTGCCGGGTTAAAGATTAATAGACACACCACAGGTATAGTGCCCACAAGGCTGATTCCTTTAAGTGGGATACCAGTTTTTACATATGCAGCTGTCAGGTGTACGCCTACACCCCGTGCTTAGGTCGTGGCCATTTCATGAATGATGCCAAGGATATCCGGGACATGGTCATTAACCCCCCAAAGGCGTTAAGCAAACAAAACAAATTTTTAAACGGGTCATCTCGATAATACTTAACCACCAATCGATTAAGGTCGAATGCCCGACCAAGCGGTATTTTATATACCGTACCCCAAGCCCGTATAAGGGAAAATAAGTTAAAAGTATTTACCTGAGCTAAATATAAATTCAATCCCAGTCGTATATCAATCAGTAAGTACAGATAGCTTTTACTGGGCTCCTAAATCTGGAACGAAGGTTTATAATAACCTATTAGATTTCTAATGGGTCTTTATTTAAGCTTAAGCTTAGACCGGCTAGTTTAAAGGACGATACGGTTCAAACGCACGATTAAGCGAAGACCGGATAGAATGTGATTTAGACCCGACAAGTTTGAATACTTGTATAATATGGGTATACTAAATACATTCTGGATTTTGAGACAAAAAAATGATAATGTTTGACCCGACTCGGTCAATTTATGCAAACTAGTTACATAAACCGAACCGAACGCGAAAAGAGCGTTACGGGTAACCGTAAGAGTCATATGCAAGTTCCCTGAGATAATATGCTTTAGATATGTCATAATATCAGTAAGTTATTTTCTATTATGCCCAAAACGGATTTAAACACATGTTAGGCCTCATAAGGGCATTTTGGTCATTTAAAAGATTATAAAAGAGTTTATTTGAAAATCTGAGTTACGGGTCTGATTTATACAGTAAGTATACTTAATTTAGCATTTTATAACAGTAGGGTATGACCCATATGTGAAACTTATCATTTTAAAACCAAACTATGCACCTTAGGGGTATTTTGGTAATTTCATAAGGGCTAAAAATGTCAAAATTGGAAACCTGAGTTTATAAACTTATACTTACTGTTATTATATGAAAATATACTAAAAACATCAGTGGGTATCAACCTTATATGTTTAATATGGTTATAGTACATACTATGCGTTAAAAACGCTTAAAAGATGATTTAGAGCCGTTTTTCGGGTTTTTAAAAGAAAGCTGATATTTTTATATTTCCAGAATGCTCAAAATAATTTATTTAACAAATAAAATCAGTAGAAAAAGGTTTGGGGTCAAAAGGATTTATAAAACTCATTTTATGGTTTAAAAGGGCAAATTCGGTATTTACCGAATTAAACTTAGAGACCTATGATATGATCAGCCAAAAAAATTAAATAAAAATCTTTAAAAATCCCAAAATATTATATAACATCAGTGGGTAAAAAGTTTGATATCAAAAAGTGGGTTTAAATAGCTTATATGCTAATTACGCCGTTTATGTAACATAAAGCTTTCAAATTACGATAATGGGCATAACTTCTTATTCTGGACCTCAAACTGATATCAAATTTTTGGTGCAAGTTTATAATTTAGTAACAAATGTTTCTACTCTTTCACTTTTTCCAAAATCACGTTTTATAGCAAAAAGGGCATAATAGTCAATTTTAAGCATAAATCGGAAACATGCATATGAATCGGTTAAGCATTAAACCAAGTTGTACAATCTCAGAGAGTTAATCTCATATGAAAATTGGTCCAAAATAAGCTCTAATGCAGATCTCAAACATGCATGTACGGATCAGAACTGATAGTCAAAGAAAAAGTCAATTTATGTGACTTTCGGTTCTGATTCGGGTTTAAACTGAAAATTGTCGAGTTGATCATGATGAAACATGTTCTTACATTAATTATAAAGTTATTTTGATGATCAAACAGGTTGCATGTAGCCTACATTGTTAATCATGCTTAAATTTGCAAAAACACTTCCTGTTGACTTTTTAAGAAAAGCTTTGACTCGACAATTAACATGCTTAGAGTGTGAATCTGAAAATACCCTTTTAGGGGTTTGTTACACACATAAATACCAACTTGTAGGTACTTTCAATTTGAGAAATGACAGAGCCAATCTCGATTAATCACAAAGTCAAGTTTAAATTACGATAGTTTGACTTTCGGTTAATACACTAAGCTAGAACGAATTAGAGAATGATATGAACACTTACAATGGTCCTAAACAAGCTTAGAGATCACTATGAAGCAGCCTTGTCGACCAGAAAGCTCCAGAATCGTTCTTGTGAATTTTGAAAGTTCAAGTGTTCATATGTTTCTAACTCAAGACCCTTTTATCACACATTAGATCTGATTTGAGGATGTTACAGATGTTTGTATATGTTGTATGATCAATCCCAGAGTCCTTACATGCCTATAAATCCATTGGAGAGCCCATGGTATCGATAACAGCTGGCAACAACTCGCAACAGCCTTGTAACTGACATCTGCGCATTTTTCAGCGCTGGGAGGTCGCAGGCGGGCCGCGAGAGACCTCAGGCGGGCCGCGTACCAGGTGCGACAGGTCAAACAAGTTTTCACACTTGTTGCAATTCAGTCCCTAATCTTTTGATACGTGTTTATTCCTATTTATCTTACACACTAGACCCTAAATTCTGATTTTTAAGAGTCTTGGGACTTTTATAAACATGGTAAAGGCCTCGGTTAACTTTGCGCTTACCCGAAAAGTCACGAAATCAACGTTAACGTATTTAACCTTTCGTGTACGGTTTTAATCATAACTTTCTCATACGTTCACGAAACTTCATGAAATTTTTATCATATATTCTCGTGAGTATATTTTATCATTACAAAGCTTCGGGTTTGCCAAAAGATCACTCAGAGGTATAAATTCAACATGTTGACACGTTTAGCCCCTGTAGTTTGTAATTCCTCACTTTCTTTCATTTTTCGCTTCGTATGATCCATGATTTATCCGCTTTAGATTATAAACATCATGTAGGGTTATTGTAGGGCTTACTTATCAATTGTTGACACTTTGGACCCTGATATTCACACAGTTTCACCGTTTGTCAACTTTAGTCCCTCTAAAGTATGTTTTTACATATTCAAAGTCCATGACACGTGTCAGTACATTATTGGACGTAATTTTTCGAGGTGTTACATCCTCACCCCCTTAAAAGAAATCTCGACCCTGAGATTTATTGAAACAATTGAGGGTATTTTTCTTTCATCGTGGATTCTACCTCCCATGTGTATTCGGGACCTCTACGGGCATCCCATTTGATCTTAACAATAGGTGCATGCTTCCTTCGAAGCTTCTTTACCTGTCGATCTTCAATTGATAATGGTTTTTCCACAATTTCAAGTTTTCATCTATATGTACATCCATATGCGGTATAACCAGTGATTCATCAGCGAAACACTTCATCAAATTACAGATGTGGAACACATTATGGATAGCACTGCGTTCTTCAGGCAAGTTTAACTTATAAGTAACTGACCCGACACATTCGATAACCTCGAAAGATCCTATGTATAGCTTGCCTTTCTTACCAAATCGCATCACCCCCTTCCAGGGTGATACCTTAAGCAACACTTTATCACCTACTTCAAAGTGAAAATCTTACGCCTTGGATCCGCATAACTTTTCTGCCTATTCCTGGCAGTTTTCAGGCGATCGCGAACCTGGGCAATCATGTCCGTTGTTTCCAAGGAATCTTCAGATTCTGATGATTGGACGTACCAATCTTCTGTTTATCAATAGATATTCAACTTACCATTTAAGCAAGGTCTCCGAAGGAGCAGCCTTGATACTTATACAACAACTATTATAGAAAAGCTTATCTCAATGTGAAATGGTTATTTCAACCATTACTTAAAACTAATCTTAAGGGATAGTTAACCCTTACAGTTAGTCGAACAAATCGACGATCCTGGGCAGCTGATGGAAATTCTTAATTGTCGCTTAATTTGGGTTGCGGTATTCAATGCATAAGCAAAATGAACCGTCTTTCTTAATTAACAATAACGAATTCTCATAATATTGAGTTAGGCTATATGAATCCTTTATTCACTTAATCAGGGTTTCAATTCTTCCAATGATGGTATTAGCCATCTTGGAGATTTCATAATAATACAGCCCTAAATGGGATATGAATCTTAACTCTACCTGCCTCTCAGGAGGTAAACAGGGAAATCTTAGGAAAAGATAATCAAGATACAATGAGGTTTCAGAGATTTTCTAAATCTCAGGCTCCAATTCATCTATCATTATTTGTGTCAGATAGGTGACACCTTTATGTTACGAGTCCATGAATTCTTTAATCGAAGACATTCACCTGGACAATTCCATTCTGGATATCTTCTTTGAATACCATTAGTTGACTTTAGTACCATATGATCATCGGAATATCTTTGAGGTCCCATGCATTAAACCTCCATACTGATCAGGCATGGAAGCAATCTATGGGACTTATTAAGATACATCAATCCTCATGTGGCGCTTTTGTCATACCATTTGGTATTCGTAATCGATCGAGATCAAGGAGATACCATCTATTTATGCTGACGCATATCTTCTAGAGAGAGGATACTTCTAGAATTCCATAATTTAGAGATTTCTAACAGGAACAGAAGGAATGATTCTTATGATCTCGCCTGTAAGTTTTACCTTATACTTAACATCTGGGGTTCTTACGGAAAATTTCTAAAGTTTGCTAAGCTTATGGTATTATGAGAGACTGAGCGGTATCTGAATTCAAACGTAACTCTTAGCAATAAAATCACAGTAAGTGATTCACCTTGTGTCGTTATTAATGTGAACTGCCTCTAATCATTCATCAGGAGGATTAAACGCCTCCATTCTTAATCCTTTTTGACTTAGCTACAAAATCTTTAACCACATTTAGGGCAGTCTCGGCCTTGACTAGTTATTTCTTAATCCATATGACGTGAGTAGCTGAGGTAGATCCATAATGGATTTATAATGAGCAGGTTTTGAAACCCTAATGTTCCTTTTATAGTTGATGCTAAATCATCGATATATATAGTGCATTATGCTTAAGTTATAGGTTAACCGAATAAGAGCACTATTTCAACCAATGAACCAAGGTTTGCAACCTACTGCCGATAGTGTATAGCCCTTATGGGGGAGTCGGAAAATTTTTTTTTTTAATTTTTTTTTATTCCATCTTTTCCATTTCGCAAGACGGATACCAGGTTTTTCTAATAAGGTCCTTAAAATTTGGACCATCCCATACTGTATAAGGGAATCTTTCTTGTGGACTCCATTAGTGTTCTCACTAATCAAGGGTATTACCACCGAATGATTGTGACGCACACCTTAACGTGTGCTTTCCAGCGTAACCACTGATATACCTATTGGTTTCTACTTCCCTCAACAATTCCTTGCAATCAATGGCCCCTTTTAACTATCGAAGTCTCTTGACTTCCAAGAGACGAAGTACTTTTTAAGTACATCTAAAAAAAATTGGGCTCCTTGCCACATATGATTTTATTTGGGTTATTCATCGCATATGGAATATGAATAAGGCTCTTCTCATGAGCAGTGTCATGTGTTTTAGAGCAAGCAGCGTTTGGCTCTCCATGGCTTTTCTCACAGCCTTTCTTAGCCATGATAATTATAGTTTTGGGGATTAATTCTGTTAACATTGAGGTTCGCACTTGATGCACTATTAACATTTGTCGCATCTCTTAGCATTGCGACTTTCGTTTGTCTCTTCCAAGTTTTCCATACTCAAACCTTTTGGTATTAAATACCAATTTAACAATTAATTGTGTGCTTTTCCCAGCTAATCATCATCCTGTCGACTTATCATACATCGATCATGGTATTATTGAACCGTATGAACATTCCTAAGGAGTGTTATTTGATTGTACAAGTGCTTATATTTAATCAAGATGGAGATTTCACAAACTAGGCACCTAGCTCGGTTGGCTAGGCGCGCGAAAGGGTGCGGCCTAGACCCAGGTTCGATTCCGGGGACGGCCAATTCCACCATTTTTTTTTTCAAGACAACCAATCGGTTTTTAACGCTATATTGAGTCCTTATATTTTAACTGAACTAGGACATCGGAAAAAATTTCCTAATGGATATAAAACATCCATCTAATATTGCTGAAGTAGTCTCTGAGGTACTATCGACCAATTTTACTTTATACTTAACGCTTAGAGTTTTAACAGGCAGATTTAATGATTTACACAATCTATTGTCTACGAAAGACTTATCTGAACCTGAATCAATAATACTCTAGCATGAGCGTTATTGATAAAGAAGGTACCTGTTGTGACATTGTCATTCTGAATAATCTCTTGAGCGTCCATTTGAGAGCTTCCAGCTTTTGTCTCCTTAGCCTCCCCAGGCTTCTTGGTTTTATTTGGGCAATTTGTCTTGATATACCCTATTTCATCGCAACCATAGCAGGTTGCGTCCTTTATGTCTTGGCACTCCAAGGTCTTGTGCCCTTTCTTGTTACAAATCCCACAAGGTCTCGTGTGAGACTGGGATTTCGACTCCAATCGACACTTCCCAAAATGGTTCTTCTTACAAGTTTTACACTTGGGTTTTTCCTCCTTTGGTTTGGACTGGTTATTGTTCGAACCGGTCTTACCCTTTTTACAACATTGATTTGGGGTATCGTCGCACTTTCGCTTAAGATCCTTCAACACACGGTCCACGGCGTTGTTTACGGCTGTATCTATCATAGCCTGTAATTCGGTGCTTGTTAAGTTCAATCTTGCATCATCATTCTGATTAACTAGACGATTGTAAGCTTCAGAGGAGTCAGCCATGGTGAAGCTTGAAGGCTACAAATCAAGTAGTAATAAATTGGTTTAATTATATAGCGAATTGTCGAACTTGATAATTAAGTAGCCATGGTGCGAATAAACCATATGGGCCAACAGATAGTATTTAATTTATTTGATTATGTTTGCCTAAGTTTTTAAATAAACTATCTTTGGCGTTTAAACGGAATATAATCCTTCATATTTACTAGACAGGGGACATAAGTCACGACTGTCAATGTCGTATCAACATTTCATATAGCACAAGTGCTTATTCCCAAGGACTTTTTGATGGCACAGAGGCCTTGTCACTAGGGAAATTTTAAAACATAATCTATGATTCCTTTGGATCGGAAAATTTCATAATTCGTTGTTTTGACAAGAAGTTATGAAATAAAACTATCGTTTTCATGTATGCATCTTTGTCCGTAGGTATACATCCCAGGTGGATGTTTAGATGCGTACATTATGTTCGACGTTTATTAGCCATGATTCCTTTTGATTATATAGGCTAAAATAAAGGGTTTGGAAAAATTTCCTAATATAAAGATGACAAGCGTGATTTTATCGCATCACTGTTGCCAGGAGTGTTAATATATTTACAATGTCACAAGGATTTGAATCCTTTGAATAGGTTCTACCATCTTGGTCTCGTCCGGAATGACATATAGGCTAGGTTGTACCTTTAATACTGGTAGGAAAGGAATGATATTTATTTCATTCAGGATTTTCATTATAATTATCCTAAATAAAAATATAATTATGGCACAAAAGACCAAGTCACAGGGACATCTTTATATTATCAACCTTGATTTTGTAGAATTAAGGTATTTAGGCTTGAACGTATTTCTGCCTTTTCTTGACAGGGAGTTGTAGGCTACGACTGTCTTTTGTCTTATATGACAATGAGTATAGCCCGTAGGCAGTATATCCCTAGTTATAATTTAATAATATCTCAACAGCCTAGTCACATGGACAGATTTAATTTATAAACTAGGATGTTACAAAATCGAGGTATTAAGGCTTGAATCATAGTTCATTACCTTTTCTTGACAGGGAGTTGTAGGCTACCACTGTCTTCATTAAAATTTCTGGCCCGTGGGCCTATCAATTAACATCTCGTAAGATGTTAAGACATATAGTCATTGCACTGATGATACGTTCAGCGGTCACAGTAATGACATGAAGACATGATCAGTGCCATTAATTTAAATCAACTGTCATTCAGCGGTCATAATAATGACATAACGACAGGATTAGTACTTTAATTTAAATCAATTGTCGTTCAGCGGTCATAATAATGACATGACGACCAGATTATCATCTAGAGGACTTTGAGCATAGCTCACCCCCTTAGGACGGGGAATCTCAAAAGATCACAACTGTCGATGTCACAATCGGACAGTGTATTATAGCCCGTGGCACTTCATCCTTAAGGGATGATTATTATATGATCATCTTATAGGATGGTATAAGCCATGATTTCTAGATCATAATGCAAATTAGAGAAATTTAAAAATTTTCAGTATAGGGATGACTATTGTGACTTTCTCGAATCACATTTGCCATGAGTGCTAACACGCTATTAGGTGTTAACAAGGATTTGAATCTTTTAAATAGGTCCTACCATCTTGGCCTTGTCATATAGGCTAGGTTTACCTTTAAGATTCCTTTTTAATAATTAACGCAGAACAATCAAATCTCGGGATGTTAATAAGGATCTGAACCTAAATTGAGGAACTGCCATCTTGGCCGGGTCTCAATAATGACACGAGGCTAGGTTTTGTCCTTTTTAGATTTTGCCATTTTATTATAATGGTAGATCTTATAGAAAAATGTTATTTTAATTATTTCATATATTATATCCATATATATTGAATAAATGAAATTTTAGATAAAGTATTCCAATGATTAACAAAAATACAGAATTGCCCTAAGCGGAACTTGAATGAAACAATATCGTCCATGAAGGGACTGAAAGATAAGTATGCCCTTATAAGGACTTATTAAGGAAACGAACTTCAACAAAAGGAGCTTCTTCTTCAATTTAGTTCTGAATGTCCTCTCCTTGGTCGTACGTTAATCCTGGTCACAACACGAAGCTCGGCCTTTCCTAGGCTTCAAATGGGGAGGATCTCCATTACAGCTTCTTGTTTGGCGATATAAAAATATATAATTAAAAGCAATAATCCTCCGAATAGGGACAAGAATGTTCCTATGTTAAGTCTAGACTCAGAAGGTCAAAGGATGTGCTATCGTGTTATTGAGATTAAACACAAAAAGCTAGTGTTTAATTCACTCAATGTTGGCTCTGATACCAACCTGTCACACCCCACTTTTCCACGTGTCACCGGTGGGCCCGGTGGGGAGTATAGTGACGTAGTTGATATCATCATAGTCAAACAACACAATAATTAAATGCACAGCGGAAGCAAAAGATAAATATTTTACGAACCGATATAAAGAAATATCAAGTATTACAAACGGACTGTAAAGGATCCACAGGCGGATCAACATAAAATAAGATATTGTTCAACAGCTTTATTGTCGTCCAAGCTTGCGAGACTTATTATGGACGCTCTAGAAGACAGCCAGCCTATTATGTGTAGTACCTGCACTTAACCTTTTGGAAAATACGTCAGTTTACACTGGTAAATACAATTTAACTGACTCATTTTGAAAAGGTTGAAAATTGATTTGAATGCACGTGGCACAAAACATTTTATAACTTGGGATAATTAATTGAGTATAATACTTGTAAACGAATTACATGTTCCTTATGCGTTCAGTAGCCCGGTTCGTGCCGGGTTAAAGATTAATAGACACACCACAGGTATAGTGCCCACAAGGCTGATTCCTTTAAGTGGGATACCAGTTTTTACATATGCAGCTGTCAGGTGTACGCCTACACCCCGTGCTTAGGTCGTGGCCATTTCATGAATGATGCCAAGGATATCCGGGACATGGTCATTAACCCCCCAAAGGCGTTAAGCAAACAAAACAAATTTTTAAACGGGTCATCTCGATAATACTTAACCACCAATCGATTAAGGTCGAATGCCCGACCAAGCGGTATTTTATATACCGTACCCCAAGCCCGTATAAGGGAAAATAAGTTAAAAGTATTTACCTGAGCTAAATATAAATTCAATCCCAGTCGTATATCAATCAGTAAGTACAGATAGCTTTTACTGGGCTCCTAAATCTGGAACGAAGGTTTATAATAACCTATTAGATTTCTAATGGGTCTTTATTTAAGCTTAAGCTTAGACCGGCTAGTTTAAAGGACGATACGGTTCAAACGCACGATTAAGCGAAGACCGGATAGAATGTGATTTAGACCCGACAAGTTTGAATACTTGTATAATATGGGTATACTAAATACATTCTGGATTTTGAGACAAAAAAATGATAATGTTTGACCCGACTCGGTCAATTTATGCAAACTAGTTACATAAACCGAACCGAACGCGAAAAGAGCGTTACGGGTAACCGTAAGAGTCATATGCAAGTTCCCTGAGATAATATGCTTTAGATATGTCATAATATCAGTAAGTTATTTTCTATTATGCCCAAAACGGATTTAAACACATGTTAGGCCTCATAAGGGCATTTTGGTCATTTAAAAGATTATAAAAGAGTTTATTTGAAAATCTGAGTTACGGGTCTGATTTATACAGTAAGTATACTTAATTTAGCATTTTATAACAGTAGGGTATGACCCATATGTGAAACTTATCATTTTAAAACCAAACTATGCACCTTAGGGGTATTTTGGTAATTTCATAAGGGCTAAAAATGTCAAAATTGGAAACCTGAGTTTATAAACTTATACTTACTGTTATTATATGAAAATATACTAAAAACATCAGTGGGTATCAACCTTATATGTTTAATATGGTTATAGTACATACTATGCGTTAAAAACGCTTAAAAGATGATTTAGAGCCGTTTTTTGGGTTTTTAAAAGAAAGCTGAAATTTTTATATTTCCAGAATGCTCAAAATAATTTATTTAACAAATAAAATCAGTAGAAAAATGTTTGGGGTCAAAAGGATTTATAAAACTCATTTTATGGTTTAAAAGGGCAAATTCGGTATTTACCGAATTAAACTTAGAGACCTATGATATGATCAGCCAAAAAAATTAAATAAAAATCTTTAAAAATCCCAAAATATTATATAACATCAGTGGGTAAAAAGTTTGATATCAAAAAGTGGGTTTAAATAGGTTATATGCTAATTACGCCGTTTATGTAACATAAAGCTTTCAAATTACGATAATGGGCATAACTTCTTATTCTGGACCTCAAACTGATATCAAATTTTTGGTGCAAGTTTATAATTTAGTAACAAATGTTTCTACTCTTTCACTTTTTCCAAAATCACGTTTTATAGCAAAAAGGGCATAATAGTCAATTTTAAGCATAAATCGGAAACATGCATATGAATCGGTTAAGCATTGAACCAAGTTGTACAATCTCAGAGAGTTAATCTCATATGAAAATTGGTCCAAAATAAGCTCTAATGCAGATCTCAAACATGCATGTACGGATCAGAACTGATAGTCAAAGAAAAAGTCAATTTATGTGACTTTCGGTTCTGATTCGGGTTTAAACTGAAAATTGTCGAGTTGATCATGATGAAACATGTTCTTAAATTAATTATAAAGTTATTTTGATGATCAAACAGGTTGCATGTAGCCTACATTGTTAATCATGCTTAAATTTGCAAAAACACTTCCTGTTGACTTTTTAAGAAAAGCTTTGACTCGACAATTAACATGCTTAGAGTGTGAATCTGAAAATACCCTTTTAGGGGTTTGTTACACACATAAATAACAACTTGTAGGTACTTTCAATTTGAGAAATGACAGAGCCAATCTCGATTAATCACAAAGTCAAGTTTAAATTACGATAGTTTGACTTTCGGTTAATACACTAAGCTAGAACGAATTAGAGAATGATATGAACACTTACAATGGTCCTAAACAAGCTTAGAGATCACTATGAAGCAGCCTTGTCGACCAGAAAGCTCCAGAATCGTTCTTGTGAATTTTGAAAGTTCAAGTGTTCATATGTTTCTAACTCAAGACCCTTTTATCACACATTAGATCTGATTTGAGGATGTTACAGATGTTTGTATATGTTGTATGATCAATCCCAGAGTCCTTACATGCCTATAAATCCATTGGAGAGCCCATGGTATCGATAACAGCTGGCAACAACTCGCAACAGCCTTGTAACTGACATCTGCGTATTTTTCAGCGCTGGGAGGTCGCAGGCGGGCCGCGAGAGACCTCAGGCGGGCCGCGTACCAGGTGCGACAGGTCAAACAAGTTTTCACACTTGTTGCAATTCAGTCCCTAATCTTTTGATACGTGTTTATTCCTATTTATCTTACACACTAGACCCTAAATTCTGATTTTTAAGAGTCTTGGGACTTTTATAAACATGGTAAAGGCCTCGGTTAACTTTGCGCTTACCCGAAAAGTCACGAAATCAACGTTAACGTATTTAACCTTTCGTGTACGGTTTTAATCATAACTTTCTCATACGTTCACGAAACTTCATGAAATTTTTATCATATATTCTCGTGAGTATATTTTATCATTACAAAGCTTCGGGTTTGCCAAAAGATCACTCAGAGGTATAAATTCAACATGTTGACACGTTTAGCCCCTGTAGTTTGTAATTCCTCACTTTCTTTCATTTTTCGCTTCGTATGATCCATGATTTATCCGCTTTAGATTATAAACATCATGTAGGGTTATTGTAGGGCTTACTTATCAATTGTTGACACTTTGGACCCTGATATTCACACAGTTTCACCGTTTGTCAACTTTAGTCCCTCTAAAGTATGTTTTTACATATTCAAAGTCCATGACACGTGTCAGTACATTATTGGACGTAACATGATTTATCCGATTTAGATTATAAACATCATGTAGGGTTATTGTAGGGCTTACTTATCAATTGTTGACACTTTGGACCCTGATATTCACACAGTTTCATCGTTTGTCAACTTTAGTCCCTCTAAAGTATGTTTTTACATATTCAAAGTCCATGACACGTGTCAGTACATTATTGGACGTAATTTTTCGAGGTGTTACAGGTTCGTACGAATTGACTCTCTAGGTTCGTACGAAGGCACTCACGGGGTTCGTACTAACTCAGTTTCGTAACAAACAACCATGTTTTTCATTGATTTGATGACGAATTTGTTTGATTTTAAGCCTGAAACTTTATAGGATTGTTTAAAAACATTTTTCGCACAAAATGTTTGAAAATCAGACGTTTTTGACCGTGAAAACGTTGTGAATCTGAGTTTAAAGTTCAAAAAGAATGAGTAGAAGAAGATATGTGTAGAAAATGATGAATTCAGCTCTGAATTTGATGAATTTGCTTGAATCTCTGTGTCTTCAATCCGTGCAAACAATCACCCGCTCTGATACCACTTGTGGATTCGCTCTTAGGATCGAATCTTCAACTATTGAATGTGTAGAACACGTATCTTGTGCGGAATCTAAGTACGTGTGTAGATTGAACACAAAGATGAAATTAAATGTTGTTTTCTATTGATGATTGACAAGTACAGAACCACGAAAACAAACGAGCAGAGCTTCGCCTCTCTAATGCTCAAAATTTACCAAATGAACAAGACTCAACAACTATATATAGGAGTAGTGGCTTCGTACGAAGCAACCTACGAATGAACTCGGTTCGTACGAACCGGATCCCTTCGTACGAAGCAACAACACTAACTACGAAACAAGATTGGCCCATTCGTTTGAACCTTCTAAGCTCTCCATTCGTACAAACCTGAATCATAACACATATATTCTTCATTTTAGCACCAGTCTTGTCTCATCTGATTAAGCTACGATACGATACGTGATTGACGAAAGTGATAGACATACTGCACTCACAAAGTGTAGTGTCGTTGTGAGTTGCTTGATACAAAAGGGGTTATAGTCTGGTTTTTCTCAAAAAGACTTTCTCTTTTTAAAACCGAGTTCACTATAACCAATGGCTCTGATACCAATTTGTCACACCCTCAATTTCCACATGCGGAGTACTATTGCGAGGTGTGTGACTGACCAGGATCCAGCCACCAATCATATTGAACAATTATAATATTAGTAAAATAGTTTCACCAAACAAATACGATTAGTGACAATTAAAGTTTAAGTCCAAAGTTTTTAAGTCCAAAACAGTGTTTTCAAGGGAACAACGGAAGCATAAATAAAATGGTTCAAACATAAGTTCATAGTTCATAATTATTAAAAGAACCCAACACGGGTTGTAGCGATCACTACACTTCCTCAAGCTCCAAGATCCTAAGTCACTGTGTACCTGAAAAACATGCAGTAGGGTGTCAACATAAAGTTGGCGAGTTCACGAGTTGTCCAGTTTTAATTCCAAAAACTTGTTTAAGTAGTTAAGTTACTCATTTATATCATGCCATGGGGAGCTACCCCATATATAAGCTACTAAACTGCGTTATACCGAATACTCTGCTACCTCATGTTTGTTTGCCCCGTTTTATCAATGTCTATCATCATTGACGGTTTTGCATGAGTCTATTAGTTCACGCCCGTCCTCAAAAGGCACGGTGTGAGGTTGGTGAAACCTAAATAGCGCTATTAACTAATAACCCGTTCCCCAGGCCCCGGTAACTAATCGGTATCGTAAGTAGGGACTTTCGTGATAGAGTTTCGTTTAGTACGCTTGTTGCATCTAATATAAATAGTAATTAACTGAGCGTCCCGCACAAGGGGAGAAAAGTTTGTTTGTATCCCACACAAGGAGATAGCGTTGTTTGTATCCCACACAAGGAGATAGCGTTGTTCGTTCCGTTTCCCAACCACCGGGAACACATGCTTTTAGTAAAAGTTGTGAACTCACCTCGGTTTGCTCGACAAATAGTTTACTTGGTTTAGTTTGTTGGTCAACCACGTCCTATTATGGTTACCAATATTGGTCTGGTTTTGTATGCAAGTAGTATCATGTATACACTTGTTAACATGTAGCACATAAATCCATGTTTCACAAAAACACACATATAGGTCGCATGATTGAACAGTAACAGTAACACATTAGCCCAAAACAACAACACTTAAGTATGCGGCCCAATGGTTATATTGGCCCACATAAACTGTGTGGCCCAATCAAGCAACAGCCCAAGAAGCTAAGGACCAGATGTGAAGACATCAGTCGAAACCATGAGGTCTTGACTCGAAATCAAGAGATCCCGAGTCACAACCAAACGAATATCGAGTCGGAATTAGAAGGTCTTGAGTTGTATATCATTAGTCGAAACCTCATGGTTTCGAGTCAGGCTTTGAGTCGAAATCAAGGAGATCTCGACTCGCAATCAACCCAGACTCGAGTCCCCTGATGTGTGATGCCTTGTTTCGAGTTGTAATCAAATGGTCTCGAGTCGAAACCGTTTCGACTCACAACCAATGTCGAAACTTCTAGAACCTTATCTGTCACACCCCTTTCTAAGGCGGAAGCACAAGATGTGATCCTGAAAGGTTCTCATTGCATACGAATGGTAAACATACTATATGATCATAAAACAAATTCCAAGATGCCATTGACATTTAATATTCAAAACATAAGTTAAGTTTAGTGTTTACATCACACGATAGATAATTGTTTAAAGAGTTTACAACTTTATTTCAACAACAAACATCATGGTTTTGATCATTATATCACCACATGAGGTGGGATACAACCAAATCCCGCAAAAGAGGCATTGGAGTCCTGACACGACATAACTAAAAACTTAAACGACATCCTTGAGCAAGAGAGACCGCACGTACATCCACTTAGTTACCTGAAATACATGTAAGTTTTGGAAAATCGTCAACATAATGTTGGTGTGAATTCATGCAGTTGTGGTATAAAATGTGACAACTGCCACTTTCGGGTAATTTACTTACATTAAAACGATGACTTACATTATACAAGTATGTGTTTTGAATATTCGGACTGCATGTTTACATGATATACATCTTAGAAAACTCATGGAATATTCGTTTTTTATTACACATGATTCACTTTTATTGGGTACATTTGAAATAGTGCAAACAATTCACCGAAACAACTAGAGTAGTGCCTAGTGAACTAGAGTGCTGACGAAAACTCCGGATCTGCAGAAAACATCTAAAATGACATCTTTAGGACTCGGATGAGAGTCCAATATCAATTATATATTAAACCCTATATGGGAATACAAGAGTTTGGTTAATATTTTACCAATGTCCGGTAGCACTAAAAACTGTCCGAAAAGTGCTAAAAGTGACCATTTCATGAATTTTCCGCAAAATTCAGCAATTGTATATTATTACAAGATGCAAAAATTGATGTTTAGGCACCAATTTCATATAAAAATAATTATGGAATATCCATTACTCACATAACTGGAATTTTTCCTACAACTTCCTTAAGCGTACCTTTCGACTATCTACTTGCGAAACGAGCGCTATACATCTAGCCGAACTATATTTTGACACATGTAGCGAACTAGTGATTATTATTTTTGGTCTTGTAAAGCTAGTTTATGGTCTTTGCAAGTCAAGAAACATCTCGGAAAAATTGCAAACCCTTAACACCAAAATACTTACATCTTTATATTTCATTCTAAGTCTTAAAAAAATAACTAACTTATTTTACCACATGAGACCCCCCCCCCCCCATCTTGTAACCGTGAACAAGGGGTCCCACCCCCTTGTTTATGTTGGTAAAATATCTAAGATATTACTTTGTGTTACAAGTGGATTAGTATGGTGATTTATTTCAACACTTAGCCATTAAGTCTTACAACCTCATTACTACACATTTTCATCTATCACCAACCAAGAACACTCTCATCATCTTCATCTTTTTCACAAGAACACCTTCAAAAACCCACTTATTTTTATTACCTCTTTCATGATCAACATGGATTTCCAAGTAACATAAGGTGATCTAAAGCTTTTGGAAGTAAAAGGAAGGGTTTTCATCCATACAAAAGTGTTCTACCATCAAGATTATCATCTTCTTAGTTCTTAATAATCTTCTAAGATCATCCCTAGCCTAGTGCTAGAAGTAAGCTTCTATATCTATTTTTTTTATGCAAATATATTATGATTATGATTGTTATTATTACTAATAATAACCAAGGAAATCATACATAATAAACATGAAGAAAATACAAAGAAGCAAAGAATAAAAATCATGATATAATTATGATTGTTTATATTGTGATCTAAGACTTGATATATGCTTATTTAGTCTTGTTATGATGTTTATGATGCAAATAAATTGTTAGGAGATGTTTTAAGATATGATCTAAAAATTATGCATGTTTATGTTAAAGGGTTTTTAACATAAAGGATTAAATGGATGATCATAACTATTGATCTTGTGAAAGTATATAAGGTTTTTGGTTAAAAACAATACTCTCACAAGATTATAAAAAGTAACATACAACTAGAGATTTTTATAAAAGTTGTTAAAACAAAAATTAAACTTGGTTTTTGAACTTGTTAGCATATGAAATGATCATGGTTAAAACCCTACATGATTTGGATATCATCTTGATAATTTCATGTTATAAAAGTCTCATATGTTTAGTTAAAATGTTGAGTAATTTGTTGATGATTTGAAAGAAAAAGAAAATGATATGTTTATGAAACATGGTCAAAATAAAAATACAAAGGTTATATGGCCATTTTTCATAAAAACTTTATTTTATAAAGTAACAACATTTTTGGTAAATTTTAGACAAGATAAATATATATTTTTTTTTAGAAAATATATATTTGGTTATTTTGACAATTTTTGTGTTATGTATTATTTGATGTATTAGTTACATATATCAAAGTAGGAAACTTGTATCATGTCACATTTAAACTCAAAACACCTTATAACAAAAGTCCTACAAGACTTCACATATTTACGCCTTAAAACGAGTTACGGACGATTCTAATAATCGGACACCAATTATGGTCAAAACGAACAACGGACGAATCCTTAAACGAGTCACCAATCCGAGGAGTTACTACGACGTTTAGACGAATTATCGACACGAAATATAAGTATCCTATCAATAACAAATTTTGGATGTATATAAACTTATAAAAACTAGTATGTTTTTTTTACTAACAAGTATACTTAGTAAATTTTTATAAAAAGGTTTTTATAAAAATAAATGGGCTTATTATACTAGTGGGCTATTTTATAACAAATGGGCTTATATTACTTATGGGCTATTTTTCTTAATGGGCTTATCTTCATAATGGGCTTAACATAAATTCATGGGCTAAGCTCAAATACTAAACATATGGGCTAAGGCCCAACACTATTCAAGCCCAACACTATTCAAGCCCAACACTATTCAAGCCCAACACTATTCAAGCCCAATACTATTCAAGCCCAACACTATTCAAGCCCAATACTATTCAAGCCCAACACTATTTGAGGCCCAACACTATTTGAGGCCCAACACTATTTGAGGCCCAACACTATTTGAGGCCCAACACTATTGAGGCCCAACACTATTCGAGGCCCAACACTATTTGAGGCCCAACACTATTTGAGGCCCAACACTATTGAGGCCCAACACTATTTAAGGCCCAGCACTATTTAAGCCCAATAACTTGAAAACATGGGCTTGGCCCAATGATACCATTTTTGTGAACACAACTATACAATGGATACATATAAGGCATGAAATTCAGCGGACTAGATCCGACTATACAACTCATTCATCGAATACACAGTTAACGAACGGTAAAGACATACAAGTCTGACACATATTGAAGACACAAGACTTGTACTCAAGTTCTTTACAAAGACCGAAGTGTCTAACAAAAATAAGAACATTTGTAGGTCGCAACGCTATTCAGGACGACCGCACGTGAGATCTTATTTACATCTATTCACAGGACGCGATACTGTGAGTTCATGTTCCCCTATTCATTTAAATGTTTTACAACTTTACAACTATCGGGGAAGATACATGTTCAATCGTATGTTAAAGTTAGGGAATGAAACACCTTAGATCATGTGCGAATTAGGGTTATACATATAAGCACCATTAATCCAGTTTGGACCTAGGTACAAGGGGTTAGATCTAATGGGTTTTGGCGAGCCCCACTCTTGGTCGTGGACCCATACAGAAGAGTGCGTTTGTGTCCCAGTCGACAGGAGTCGACATAAAATCGTCTAGGGTTGGATTGCTTCCTTTTTCGTCACACATATTAATGTCCTTGCAAAACATTAATGATCAACGATTTCATTGACGCTTTACATACTACAACTTACATTTTAAATACATCTTTTACAACTAAATTGCATGAATTCACCAACTTTTGTTGATGTTTTCCAAACTTAACATGTATTTCAGGGAATTAAGGACCATGTCGGATTTCCCAGTCAAGATAACAAGTACCGGAACTCCATGCCATCTTTTGGAGGGTTTAACTATTATATTCCGCCTCTTTGAGGAAATATGATGGCTTAACCTTTAGTAGTTTATTTCATGTTAATGTATGAAACAATAACACTTTACTTTTACGTTAATGGTTTGTAACTGACACACTAAACTTATGTTGTAATCTTTGGAAACACTTATGAAATGGCAATGGAGTATGTTTTATTCATATAGTTTGTTCATGTACATCGATATTTATGCAATGAAAACCATACAGATCACACCTTGCGTTTCCGCTACGAGCGGGTGTGACAGTTTGGTATCAGAGCATCGATTGTAGTGAACCAGGATTCTTTACCGAGTCTAAGTCTACAATCACTAGGGATCTCTCATGAAAACCATTTAAACACAAACACATGTTTTCATTTGCATAAACATTTTTCATGGTCCACTTTCAACAAGAATTCATCTCATACAAATCAAGCAAGGACATTAGTGTCTTAGTCATCTAAATGGTAGACATGCAACTTTAAGTTAATCCACACAACTCAAGTAGGATAACTTAAAATGAACTCTATGTGAAAAATACATTTCGTGTATATATGTAAAATAACAAATGCTCATGCGTGTCGAACAACTTATTTCACAGGATATCATGTCTTCCTCTGAAGGAAGCAACATATACGACGACGTAGACCCGATGGAGCTATCCTCCGACGACGAGTATGTACCGGCAGTCCAGGTCATTACGTCCGACAGCGAGTCGGCATCTGACGATGATTTGGATGACTTTCAGCCGTTCGCGATTGTTGATGACATTATCGACGCAGACGGGTTAGGAGACATTATTGATGATGATGTGCTAGTTATGCCCCCTCTACTTAACGAGATAGTTATCATGGGTCACCCGGAGGGTGAACATGTGGTCGAGGTTATAGCATGGGATGTCCTTCCTCTTGCTATTATGCCTTTTATTGACGACTTCGACGAGGATGACGACGCTGTAGTTCCTGTGATTCCTGTGGAGCATTTAGGTGATGAGTTGGGAGACGGGGATGTTCATGACGTGGTTATTTTGGAGGTCGCTGCACCGGTGGTCCCGGTTATTGTCATTTCTTCTGACTCCGATACCGATTCAGATGCTTCATCTTATGCATCTGTTACTTCATCTGCACTGCAGGCCATTGGCCTACAGCGCAATGCAGACATTGAGATGGATGATGTCCTACCAGACGAGCCAGTTGTCCCTGCACATGATCATATTGCCCCTATTCTACCCCATATAGACCATACTGACGAGGCAGGACCCTCTGGACATGCCCATATACCACCCGGGGACATGGACCTATACCCACATGATATGCCCATCACAGACCCATACCACCCATTGCATTACCTAGTTGCTACTACCGAGTTACCGGCTCGTGTGCTCACACTCGAGCATCAGATAGACTTTATTATCCGTCGAGTTAGTGAACTCGAGGATGAGCTTACCCACCTGCTTGGTTTGGTACTTCAGGCTCCACCACCACCAGCCCATTCACCACCCCATACTCCACCACCACCACCAGGGTCACCACCATTACCCCCACTACCACCTCAGATGCCACCAGTGGATCTACCGCCAGTGGATTTACCTACTCGTGTTCTGACGCTCGAGCAGCAGATTGTATTCCTGAACCGTTTGGTTCTAGATTTGGAGGGTAGGGTTTCTGATGTTCACAGGTTGTTGTTCCCGATTCCACCACCAGTTTTTTCCCCACCATAGACTATGTTTACCGGTAGTATACTTTTGGGACGGATATTTATAGTCGTTTTGTGTACATATTGACGCTACACCAAGTTTTGAAGACAACCGACATACAGCGGATCACACAGTTGGAAGGAAGATTTTGTTATCTCTTTTGTTGTACTAGACTAGTATGACCGGGTTATGTAGCCCGAGTCTACTTTTGTTTCCTTTCAAACGATTATGTAACCGGTTGACTATATATATATAAAAACTTGGTGTTATCTATTAAATGCATCTGAGTGGTCTGGTTGGACATATCTTATTGTTTATGTTAACTTATTTACTCGCATTATATATTTGGTGGTGATATTGCTATTAATGTTATGAATATTTTTTTTTTACAAACCAAATCAACGTCTAATCTTTATCCTATTTCTCCTTTGGAAGAATCATGCCACCGAGGAGAGGCTTACGTTCACGAACTAATCCACCCCCACCCCCACAAATGCCTACGACCGAGGCGGAACTGAATGCACTTATAGAACAGAGAATCGCTCAAGCTATCGCACTGTATGAGGCATCCCGTGTCGAACAAAGTGGTGGCACCGGCGGATCGGGAGGCCAGGGTCCAAGCGGACCTTCAGGTGGAACAAATATTACGGGTAACGTTTATTCGTTTTATTACAACTCATCAAATTTCTTTCTAAATCTATTCGTGCGATTCACTATTTGCTCATTCAAAATCCGTTGTCCAATTTCAGGGTGCACATTCAAGCAGTTTCTGGACTGCAAGCCACTTAACTACGATGGCACAGGCGGTGCTGTGGCTTACGTGAGATGGACTGAGAAAATGGATTCCACTATCAGAATGAGCAGATGTTCTGCTAATCAGCAAGTCACTTTCGTTACTGGCTTGTTTCTCAATGAGGCCCTTACCTGGTGGAACTTACAAGTGCAAACTTTGGGTGATAACGCTGCTTATGCGTTGACTTGGGAAGAACTGAAGGAACGTATGAGGGATAAGTACTGTTCTCGTGCTGAACTCCAGAAGTTGGAGAACGAGTTTTGGAACCTTACCATGGTCGGAGCTGATATCACGGGATATACGCAAAGATTTCACGATCTGTCCCGCGTGATTCCTTATCTTGTAACACCAGAATACAAGCATATCGAACGCTACATCTGGGGACTTTCTGACAAGATTCGAAGTCTGGTTACTGCAGCTAAACCCACGACTATTACTCAGGCTGTGACTATAGCCGTGAGTCTTACTGAAGACGGGGTCAGGATGAAGATATTCACTGAGAAAGGTGATGACAAGAAGGAAACACATGTTGAGTCTTCCAACCGTGGGAATAGGAGTTACTCGAATTTCAAGAAGGGAACCCGCGGTAATAACAACAACAACAGTAACAACAATCACAACAACAATAACAATAACCCCAACAACAACAACAACAACAACAACAACAGGCGACAGAATAAATCGCAAAAGGATGCAAGGGCGTTTGTAGCCACAAACGACACTGGTCCTAAGAAGTACGCTGGTACTTTACCTAAGTGTGAGCGATGCAAATTTCATCACTTGGGTGATTGTCGGGTTGTCAAGTGTGACAAGTGTGGCAAGACTGGCCATCGTACTGAATCATGTTGGGGAACAGGAAATAATACTGGATCAGGAAGTGGTTTTGGTAACAAGAATGGGAACGGGAATGGTCGTGGTCAAGGATGCTTTGGATGCGGAAGCAAAGATCACTACAAGAAAGACTGTCCTAAAGAAATTCAGGCTCATGGTCGATCTTTTGTGATTGGAGCCAAGGATGCGCGCCAAGACCCTAATGTGGTCACTGGTACGTTTCTCCTCAATGATCATTTCGCATCCATATTATTTGATACCGGAGCCGATTTTAGTTTTATTTCTATAGAATTTAAAAATATTCTGGGATTGGAACCTAGTAAACTAGATGTTCCATATTCTATAGAATTGGCTAACGGTAAACTAATAGAGACGAGAGAAGTTGTTAAGGAGTGTACCTTAGAACTTGGGGAACAAAAATTCAATATCGATCTCTTACCCGTTGAATTGGGTAGTTTTGACGTAGTGGTTGGCATGGATTGGCTATCCAACAATCGAGCCGAAGTCGTTTGCCACGAGAAGATCATTCGCCTACCACTACCAAACGAAGAGACACTTGTTATACATGGAGAGAAGCGTAACACCCCATTGCGGATCATCAATTGCATGAAAGCACAGAAATACTTACGGAAAGGTTACATTGCCTTTCTAGCGCATGTTGTAGACAAGAAGGCCGATGGGCCGAAGTTGACAGATATTCCGGTAGTAAAAGAATTTCCTGAAGTCTTTCCTGAAGACTTGCCAGGACTACCGCCTTATCTACAAGTCGAATTTCACATCGACTTGGTACCAGGAGCCGCACCCGTAGCTAAATCTCCATATCGATTAGCACCTTCTGAAATGCAGGAATTGTCCACACAACTTCAAGAGTTGTTGGATAAGGGATTCATCAGACCGAGTTTCTCGCCTTGGGGAGCTCCAGTTCTTTTTGTGAAAAAGAAGGACGGGACATTCAGAATGTGTATCGACTACAGAGAGTTGAATAAACTCACCATCAAGAATCGGTATCCACTACCGAGGATTGACGACTTATTCGATCAACTTCAAGGGTCGAGTTTTTACTCAAAGGTAGACTTACGATCGGGGTATCATCAGTTACGGATTCAAGAAGAAAGCATACCAAAAACGGCTTTTCGGACTCGTTACGGTCATTACGAGTTTCTCGTTATGCCTTTTGGTTTAACGAACGCACCGGCGGTCTTCATGGATTTAATGAACCGCGTGTGCAAGCCGTATCTCGACAAATTCGTCATACTGTTCATTGACGATATCTTGATATACTCACGATCGGCAGACGAGCATGAACAACATTTGAGAACCATCTTAGAACTACTCAAGAAGGAGAAACTATACGCGAAGTTTTCCAAATGTGAGTTTTGGATTCGTGAAGTACAATTTCTCGGGCATATAGTGAACGAGAAGGGTATTCAAGTAGACCCGTCGAAGATTGAATCGATTAAGAATTGGGAAGCGCCCAAGACTCCTACTGAAGTGCGACAATTTTTGGGCTTAGCGGGATATTATCGGAGATTTATTGAGAATTTTTCAAAGATTGCTCAACCGCTAACTTCTCTTACACAGAAAGACAGGAAATTCGATTGGGGAGAGAAACAAGAAGCAGCATTTCAACATCTTAAAGACAAGTTGTGCATTGCACCAATCTTATCATTACCCGACGGTACCGATGACTTTGTGGTATACTGTGATGCTTCGCATCAAGGTTTGGGTTGTGTACTCATGCAACGTAAAAAGGTTATCGCGTACGCGTCCCGCCAACTGAAAGTTCACGAGAAGAACTATACCACTCACGACCTAGAGCTAGGCGAGGTGGTATTTGCTTTGAAAATTTGGCGGCATTACTTATATGGTACACAGTGCACTATTTTCACAGATCATAGGAGTCTACAACACATATTCAACCAAAAAGAATTAAATATGCGTCAGCGACGTTGGGTTGAATTATTGAACGACTATGACTGTGAAATCAAGTACCATCCGGGCAAGGCGAACGTTGTAGCAGACGCCTTGAGCCGCAAGGAACGAGTTAAAACACTAAGAGTGCGAGCACTAGAGATGACGATTCACACAGATCTTACCGCACGAATTCAAAATGCACAACAAGAAGCGCTCAAGGAAAAACATATTCTAGAAGAATCACTTCGAGGCATGGAAAAACAGTTAGTACCAAAGGAGGATGGAACTTTGTACTTTGCGGGTAGAATTTGGGTTCCATTCTTTGGAGGTCTCCGAGACCTCATTTTTGAGGAAGCACATAGGTCAAAGTACTCGATCCATCCTGGATCAGATAAGATGTACCAAGACTTAAAGGAGTACTATTGGTGGCCTAACCTCAAAAAGGATGTCGCTTTCTATGTTGGAAAATGCTTGACCTGCGCTAAGGTCAAGGCAGAGTATCAGAAACCATCAAGGTTACTACAACAACCCGAGATTCCCGCTTGGAAATGGGAACAAATATCTATGGACTTCATTACGAAGTTACCCAGGACCTCGAAAGGTCATGACATGATATGGGTAATCGTCGATAGATTGACAAAGTCCGCACACTTCTTACCGATTCGGGAGAAGGATAGTACTGAGAAACTAGCAGAAATCTATCTCAAAGAAATAGTGGCTCGTCATGGAGTGCCTATTTCAATCATTTCGGACCGAGACGGTCGTTTTGTGTCAAGAATATGGAAATCATTTCAACAGGCCTTTGGATCTCAATTGAATCTAAGTACGGCCTTTCATCCACAAACTGACGGCCAGAGCGAACGGACAATCCAAACACTCGAAGATATGCTTCGTGCATGTGTTATGGATTTAGGTGGCAATTGGGATAATCATCTACCTCTAGTTGAGTTTTCCTACAATAACAGCTACCATACAAGTATACGAGCTGCACCGTTTGAAGCTCTTTATGGTCGAAAGTGTCGCTCTCTGCTATGTTGGGCGGAAACAGGCGATAGTCAATTAATTGGTCCGGAACTAGTCCAAGATACTACGGATAAAATTTTTCAGATCCGAGACCGTATCAAGGCGGCTCGCGATCGACAAAAGCTCTACGCAGATGGAAAACGAAAACCAGCATCTTTCGAGGTTGGAGAGAAAGTTTTGTTCAAAGTCTCACCTTGGAAAGGCGTAGTGAGGTTCGGTAAACGTGGAAAGCTTAACCCGCGTTACATTGGACCATTTGAAATCTTAGAAAAGATTGGCACTGTTGCCTACAAGTTGAAGTTACCAGATGAACTTAGCAGTGTACACCACACGTTTCATGTGTCGAATCTTAAAAAGAGTCCAATACAAGTAACCGTTACCATTCCTGTGGATGAAATTCACATTGACGACAAACTCCATTTCACTGAAGAACCTGTTGAGGTCACGGACTGGAAGGTCAATAAAACACGGAGAAGTCGTATCAAGTTGGTAAAAGTTCGTTGGAACTCTCGTCATGGACCCGAGTATACTTGGGAACGTGAAGATCGAATGAAGGAAATATATCCTCACTTATTTCCGAAGACTCCTGCAAAGAATAACAAAGCTAGAATTTCGGGACGAAATTCTAAATAACAAGGGGAGAATGTGACAACTGCCACTTTCAGGTAATTTACTTACATTAAAACGATGACTTACATTATACAAGTATGTGTTTTGAATATTCGGACTGCATGATTACATGATATACATCTTAGAAAACTCATGGAATATTCGTTTATTATTACACGTGATTCACTTTTATTGGGTACATTTGAAATAGTGCAAACAATTCACCGAAACAACTAGAGTAGTGCCTAGTGAACTAGAGTGCTGACGAAAACTCCGGATCTGCAGAAAACATCTAAAATGACATCTTTAGGACTCGGATGAGAGTCCAATATCAATTATATATTAAACCCTATATGGGAATACAAGAGTTTGGTTAATATTTTACCAATGTCCGGTAGCACTAAAAACTGTCCGAAAAGTGCTAAAAGTGACCATTTCATGAATTTTCCGCAAAATTCAGCAATTGTATATTATTACAAGATGCAAAAATTGATGTTTAGGCACCAATTTCATATAAAAATAATTATGGAATATCCATTACTCACATAACTGGAATTTTTCCTACAACTTCCTTAAGCGTACCTTTCGACTATCTACTTGCGAAACGAGCGCTATACATCTAGCCGAACTATATTTTGACACATGTAGCGAACTAGTGATTATTATTTTTGGTCTTGTAAAGCTAGTTTATGGTCTTTGCAAGTCAAGAAACATCTCGGAAAAATTGCAAACCCTTAACACCAAAATACTTACATCTTTATATTTCATTCTAAGTCTTAAAAAAATAACAAACTTATTTTACCACATGAGACCCCCCCCCCCCCATCTTGTAACCGTGAACAAGGGGTCCCACCCCTTGTTTATGTTGGTAAAATATCTAAGATATTACTTTGTGTTACAAGTGGATTAGTATGGTGATTTATTTCAACACTTAGCCATTAAGTCTTACAACCTCATTACTACACATTTTCATCTATCACCAACCAAGAACACTCTCATCATCTTCATCTTTTTCACAAGAACACCTTCAAAAACCCACTTATTTTTATTACCTCTTTCATGATCAACATGGATTTCCAAGTAACATAAGGTGATCTAAAGCTTTTGGAAGTAAAAGGAAGGGTTTTCATCCATACAAAAGTGTTCTACCATCAAGATTATCATCTTCTTAGTTCTTAATAATCTTCTAAGATCATCCCTAGCCTAGTGCTAGAAGTAAGCTTCTATATCTATTTTTTTTGTGCAAATATATTATGATTATGATTGTTATTATTACTAATAATAACCAAGGAAATCATACATAATAAACATGAAGAAAATACAAAGAAGCAAAGAATAAAAATCATGATATAATTATGATTGTTTATATTGTTATCTAAGACTTGATATATGCTTATTTAGTCTTGTTATGATGTTTATGATGCAAATAAATTGTTAGGAGATGTTTTAAGATATGATCTAAAAATTATGCATGTTTATGTTAAAGTGTTTTTAACATAAAGGATTAAATGGATGATCATAACTATTGATCTTGTGAAAGTATATAAGGTTTTTGGTTAAAAACAATACTCTCACAAGATTATAAAAAGTAACATACAACTAGAGATTTTTATAAAAGTTGTTAAAACAAAAATTAAACTTGGTTTTTGAACTTGTTAGCATATGAAATGATCATGGTTAAAACCCTACATGATTTGGATATCATCTTGATAATTTCATGTTATAAAAGTCTCATATGTTTAGTTAAAATGTTGAGTAATTTGTTGATGATTTGAAAGAAAAAGAAAATGATATGTTTATGAAACATGGTCAAAATAAAAATACAAAGGTTATATGGCCATTTTTCATAAAAACTTTATTTTATAAAGTAACAACATTTTTGGTAAATTTTAGACAAGATAAATATATATATTTTTTTAGAAAATATATATTTGGTTATTTTGACAATTTTTGTGTTATGTATTATTTGATGTATTAGTTACATATATCAAAGTAGGAAACTTGTATCATGTCACATTTAAACTCAAAACACCTTATAACAAAAGTCCTACAAGACTTCACATATTTACGCCTTAAAACGAGTTACGGACGATTCTAATAATCGGACACCAATTATGGTCAAAACGGACAACGGACGAATCCTTAAACGAGTCACCAATCCGAGGAGTTACTACGACGTTTAGACGAATTATCGACACGAAATATAAGTATCCTATCAATAACAAATTTTGGATGTATATAAACTTATAAAAACTAGTATGTTTTTTTTACTAACAAGTATACTTAGTAAATTTTTATAAAAAGGTTTTTATAAAAATAAATGGGCTTATTATACTAGTGGGCTATTTTATAACAAATGGGCTTATATTACTTATGGGCTATTTTTCTTAATGGGCTTATCTTCATAATGGGCTTAACATAAATTCATGGGCTAAGCCCAAATACTAAACATATGGGCTAAGGCCCAACACTATTCAAGCCCAACACTATTCAAGCCCAACACTATTCAAGCCCAACACTATTCAAGCCCAATACTATTCAAGCCCAACACTATTCAAGCCCAACACTATTTGAGGCCCAACACTATTTGAGGCCCAACACTATTTGAGGCCCAACACTATTGAGGCCCAACACTATTTGAGGCCCACCACTATTTGAGGCCCAACACTATTTGAGGCCCAACACTATTGAGGCCCAACACTATTTAAGGCCCAACACTATTTAAGCCCAATAACTTGAAAACATGGGCTTGGCCCAATGATACCATTTTTGTGAACACAACTATACAATGGAGACATATAAGGCACGAAATTCAGCGGACTAGATCCGACTATACAACTCATTCATCGAATACACAGTTAACGAACGGTAAAGACATACAAGTCTGACACATATTGAAGACACAAGACTTGTACTCAAGTTCTTTACAAAGACCGAAGTGTCTAACAAAAATAAGAACATTTGTAGGTCGCAACGCTATTCAGGACGACCGCACGTGAGATCTTATTTACATCTATTCACAGGACGCGATACTGTGAGTTCATGTTCCCCTATTCATTTAAATGTTTTACAACTTTACAACTATCGGGGAAGATACATGTTCAATCGTATGTTAAAGTTAGGGAATGAAACACCTTAGATCATGTGCGAATTAGGGTTATACATATAAGCACCATTAATCCAGTTTGGACCTAGGTACAAGGGGTTAGATCTAATGGGTTTTGGCGAGCCCCACTCTTGGTCGTGGACCCATACAGAAGAGTGCGTTTGTGTCCCAGTCGACAGGAGTCGACATAAAATCGTCTAGGGTTGGATTGCTTCCTTTTTCGTCACACATATTAATGTCCTTGAAAAACATTAATGATCAACGATTTCATTGACGCTTTACATACTACAACTTACATTTTAAATACATCTTTTACAACTAAATTGCATGAATTCACCAACTTTTGTTGATGTTTTCCAAACTTAACATGTATTTCAGGGAATTAAGGACCATGTCGGATTTCCCAGTCAAGATAACAAGTACCGGAACTCCATGCCATCTTTTGGAGGGTTTAACTATTATATTCCGCCTCTTTGAGGAAATATGATGGCTTAACCTTTAGTAGTTTATTTCATGTTAATGTATGAAACAATAACACTTTACTTTTACGTTAATGGTTTGTAACCGACACACTAAACTTATGTTGTAATCTTTGGAAACACTTATGAAATGGCAATGGAGTATGTTTTATTCATATAGTTTGTTCATGTACATCGATATTTATGCAATGAAAACCATACAGATCACACCTTGCGTTTCCGCTACGAGCGGGTGTGACATAAAATGTTGAATACTTGTATCAAAACATGGTATGTAATTTGTAAAGACGTATCTGAAACTGAGTTCTGTAAATGTAAGGAATACGAGATCGCTAGTGGTTTGCAAGGCCACTAACATGTGTCACGACATAGGAAGCATCCAAACCATAGGCATTTTAATTGTCAATTCACGACTAGAGACACAAAAGCACTCCAGGTAGCACGTGGCCCAGAGTGTGGCTGCCTGAAACCCATTAGATCTAACCTTTAGTTATGTGCATATTGACATATATATATTTATTCATATATAACACATATGTTAATTTGTATCAGTTTCCTAACTTTATTGTTTAAGTTTAGGTATTAAAAAGAACACCTAATCAGCTTAAACAAGTGGCTCTTTGAGTTGGCTCTGATACCACCTTCTGTCACGACCCCCGACCCACCCTGGACGGAATCGGAAGCCGTGAACAGTCCAGCGGTACCGGTGATTATTTTAAAAACGTTGCAGCGGAAATTTCATCAGGACCGTGAGTTAGGAAAAATATCAGAGTTTAGAAACACCGGATTTTATTTAAAGAGATGGGATAAACCCATATTTTATAAAGGTAGCTTTAATAAGATAATTTTGTTTACATAAAACAATATTTCTTAATTTGATTTAAAATAAGCCACTTCTTGAAGCCTTTTAGTGTCATATCCATCTCTTATTCCAATTACCTGAAAAATGTTTTAAAAAGGTTTTGTCAGCGATAATACTGAGTGAATTCATTCCAATTATATAAAAGATATTGTTATACCTTACAGTATTAAGGTTTTTATATCTATTTATATTTATCGAACTTAATCAGTATTTGTCAAATGATGACAGTTCCAATGTGACAATAATCATATCAATTATTGGCTCACTTTAGTCAAATAGTGAATTTATCAAATAATTCTATTTTACTATTATTCAATTTATCTGTCACTAGGCGATTCCTGTGACTATAATCATATCAATTATTGATTATTCTTTCAATTAATGATTCTGGTCATATCACTGTTGATCATTCTTTCAACTAGTGATTCCATAACACTGTTGATCATTCTCTCAACTAGTGCTTTCGGTCATGTCACTGTTGATCATTCTTTCAACTAGTAACTCAGATTATATTACTGTTGATCATTCTCTCAACTAGTAATTTCTATTCATAACACTGTTTGATCATTCTCTCAACTAGTGTCTTTGGACATAATGGTGTCCCGTGACATTTCTTTGTCAAATATATTACTTTTGGCATAAAACCATTTAATCCAGAAAATGAAATATATCAATTTATGTCAAATTACTATAACTTATCAAATATGTTAATTAAATAATTGTAATATCACTATTTAATATTTTAACGTGACTAAAACTAAAATATAATCTTAGTAAAATGCATAATTTCCACTGTTTTTGTAATCATGAAAATATTAACTAACTTTCTGGCAATTAATAATGAGAATCAAATAATATATAAAATCTTTTATACCAGTAGTTAATATAAAAACTTAATTACTGTAAGTATAACTGGTAATCATTTAGGATTCTGTAAAATCTTTGTAAATATAATTGTTTCACAAAAAGGTGATAAAACGGTGAGAAAATATAATGGACTCACAAACTGTGAGAAAAGAAGAATGAACTCACATTTCAGATTTCTACGGGCAAAGCTTAGTCTACAGATAATCCTTGAGATATTGCAGATTAATTTGAGCAGAGCCTAGCCTATTGATTAGCCTTTTTAACCTAATGCACATGAACTAGGTAAGTAACTTAATATAGCATTTTACGATAACTCACGAGATCAAATTCTCACAATGAACGACAAAGTGCAATACTTCATCCATCGAATTAACGATGATCCGTCAAATTAATGACGAACGACAAAGTACAATACTTTATCCATCGAATTAACGATGATCCGTCAAATTAATGACGAACGATAAAGTATAACCCTAATGTGGGCGGCACTTAAACATTCATTGGATATATTGATCAATCGGACAATGAATCGTAATAGCGATTGAGTTAATACCCTGTTCTGCAGCACCCCGCTATACTTAATTAGAGTTTCGTGTGTGTTAATTGAAGTAAACAGAAGTTATCTCAGCGCACAAAGTGAATTTGAGCGTCGTTCAAGCGTCCAGAATTAAGTCCCAATGTCTGCTATTTATACACGAAATTTTCCTAGCTTACGGACCGTAAGCTTCCTGATGTTGAGGTCCGTATGACAGCTTACGGACCGTAAGCTTGATAGTGTTGCGGTCCGTAAGGTACACCAATGCACTATTGAGTTGCCACGCGTGGGAGTAGGCCTGCTGAGTCGACGATATTTTAAAATTCAACTTCTACAACACGCAAATATAGATAATCATTAACTAGGGTTTACCCCCTCTGAGTTTTAGGGGCCCTGATCCTGATTCCGATTGTTCTGAAATTTTTAGGGTTCGCGTAGAATTACTTGGGTGTCTCAATTAGGGTTTCCTATTGAATAAAATAATAAAATAAATAGGACTTTTAATGAGGGTTGTTACATTCTCCCCACCTTAATAAAAATCTCGTCCTCGAGATTTGCTGGAATAAGTAGGAATATGTTTTCTTCATCTCAGGTTCCAGCTTCCAAGTGTATTTGGGTTATGATATTTCTTTTAGACTTATGTCATATTCTAATCAATAAAAACAATATTAAGGTAGATGACACAGAATCGAATTTTGTGAATATAAGTTGCACAATAGGTAGGATTTCAAAGGTTCAACTGAATTAGTTGAAGAAATCGATGTCAAATGGATGAGATGAAATGATATAATTTCCAATGTGACTATTTTCAAGCCAAAAGATATATGATCAAATAGATATTTAGAATGAATATGAAGAACTTTTAGAATCAAATAAAAATTCTTTTGTCAAAAGAAAACTTACTTTGATTGGCAACTGAAGAAGACTCAGAATCAACAAGCTCAAAATGAAATAAAAGCACGAAAATGATTGTCAACAATCGAATTATAACAAGAGAAAAATCACTGTTGACATTATTGAATTTGCAAGGATACACTGGAATACAATAGAGTTTAGTGTATTATTGTCTTAATACATAATTGCATCAAGACTACTTTCAAATGATGAGTCAAACGAAATACATACGTGATTTTGAAAAATTCGTATGCTTATGATTAGCCCAAGCTACAAGTTTATAACGACTCCACAAGGTGTCGTAAGGATTGAAATAATTCAATAATTACGGTGACTGAACAATTTCACCGTGTAATCAACTGAAAGCTTTAATGAAGTAAATTTTGGATATTCATTTCGAATAAGATTTTCAATTGATAGTGAAGAGACCAAATGAATATTATAGAATTTTCGATAAATGATGAAAGAAACGTTAAGGGGTACACCGGAATATGATATGAATTTGTGTACTCTTATCTTAACACATAATTGTATTAAGACTGTTTAAGATAATGAACCAACAGAAATTAAAATTCGTTCATCAGGAGTGAAAATGAGATTATCTCAAGATTAAAATTTAAAGAAAATGCCACCACAAGGTGTCATAGGAATTGAAAATAGTAGTGGTGAATGAAACAAATTTCACCATGCTTTAAATCAAGTGAAGTAAATCCGAATGTTTCAAATAAATCGAGTAGGATTGAAATCGAAATAATTGAATAATGTTTTTCAATCAAAGATGATAAAACAATAAAGATTACGAAACGCTCGATTGTTCATATAAAAATCTTTAAGAGATACACCGAAATATGAAATGAAATTGTGTATCATTATCTTAGCACATAATCGTGTTAAGATTGATTTTATAGAATAAACCAACAAAACGGATTCAATATAAATAAATAATTAAACCCATATATGAGATTAGCACAAGCTTCAAATTTTATGAAAACGTCACCGCAAGGTGAACGTGACCAAATAAATGATTTAGTGATAGTGAAGACCAAACAATTCTGTTATGGTTTTGGAATAGATGAAATTCTTGACAGAATATATTTATTTATAAACTTTTACTTGTACTAGGGTCAAATAATAACTTAACTTAGATACTACATATCAGCGACTACGTCTGGAATCATTTCTACTTCTTGCGTAGTAAGTACGAATGCTCGCGCGTTCTTCTTAGCTCCGTCTACAGTTCTGGCTTTGTTGTCAGGTGTTTTGGTTAGTTTAGGGCAATATGGTTTAATGTGTCCTGTTTCTCCGCAATTGAAACAAACAGTAGTTTTCCTTCTACACTCTTCCTCTATATGCCCGGTCATCTTGCAGAAGTTACAGTAGGATGTTCTTCTAAAACGGCATTTTCCTGAATGCTTTTTGTTACAGTTTCTGCAGATAGGTTGCTCCAATGACTGTTCAGTTCCTGTCTTCTTGTAGAATTCTTGGGAAATTTTCTGGGCTAACTCTTTCTTTTTATTTTCTTCTCTTGTGCGGATTAGTCCATCTGTCAACATGTTAGCTAGCTCGACTGCTTCTTCAATAGTCTATGGTCTAGTGGCCTTGACTATGTCTCGGATTTCGCTAACTAATCCCCAAATATAACGAGAAATTAGTACAGGTTCTGGCGAAGCCAGAGTTGGTACCATTCTTGCATATTCGAAGAACGTTGTCGTATATTCACGACAATTCACATCTATCATTTTATGATTTAGGAATTTGTTAGTTATTCGTTCCTTTTCATAAGGAGGACAAAATTTCCTTTCTGTCATTTCCTTGAATTTTTCCCAGTTTATGGCATAAGCCATGTCCCTTCCTTTTGCCTGAAGAATTGTATTCCACCATTCTAAGGCTTCTTCCTTAAAGAGATTAGATGCATACATCACCTTATCTTCTTCGGCACATTTGCTGATTGTAAGAACAGCTTCCGTCTTTTCCAACCATCGCAGAGCAGCCGTGGCTCCCTCACTGCCTGCGAACTCAGTTGGTTTACAAGCTAGAAATTCTTTGTAGGTACACCCGAAAGTCATCGCCTTCTTTTTCTTGGGAAATGGGGTTTTGATAATATCATCATTACCTCCATTGACACTATGGCTAAAACCATCGTCACGAGTATGCTTGCTACTCACAACTTTGGTAGGTTCTACGGTATTTTTAACAGCTTTAATTATTGAAGGTAAAGCATTAGCTATTCCTTGGGCTATTAAATTTTCTATAGCATTTTTATCCAAAGGATTTTCATTATTAGCATGAACTTCTGGATTATGGGGTACTTCATTCGACATCTGAATTGCAAACATTTTCACATATTAACATCACAGAAAACAAACAATACTTCCAGGATATTATCTGTGCATATTGACATATATATATTTATTCATATATAACACATATGTTAATTTGTATCAGTTTCCTAACTTTATTGTTTAAGTTTAGGTATTAAAAAGAACACCTAATCAGCTTAAACAAGTGGCTCTTTGAGTTGGCTCTGATACCACCTTCTGTCACGACCCCCGACCCACCCTGGACGGAATCGGAAGCCGTGAACAGTCCAGCGGTACCGGTGATTATTTTAAAAACGTTGCAGCGGAAATTTCATCAGGACCGTGAGTTAGGAAAAATATCAGAGTTTAGAAACACCGGATTTTATTTAAAGAGATGGGATAAACCCATATTTTATAAAGGTAGCTTTAATAAGATAATTTTGTTTACATAAAACAATATTTCTTAATTTGATTTAAAATAAGCCACTTCTTGAAGCCTTTTAGTGTCATATCCATCTCTTATTCCAATTACCTGAAAAATGTTTTAAAAAGGTTTTGTCAGCGATAATACTGAGTGAATTCATTCCAATTATATAAAAGATATTGTTATACCTTACAGTATTAAGGTTTTTATATCTATTTATATTTATCGAACTTAATCAGTATTTGTCAAATGATGACAGTTCCAATGTGACAATAATCATATCAATTATTGGCTCACTTTAGTCAAATAGTGAATTTATCAAATAATTCTATTTTACTATTATTCAATTTATCTGTCACTAGGCGATTCCTGTGACTATAATCATATCAATTATTGATTATTCTTTCAATTAATGATTCTGGTCATATCACTGTTGATCATTCTTTCAACTAGTGATTCCATAACACTGTTGATCATTCTCTCAACTAGTGCTTTCGGTCATGTCACTGTTGATCATTCTTTCAACTAGTAACTCAGATTATATTACTGTTGATCATTCTCTCAACTAGCAATTTCTATTCATAACACTGTTTGATCATTCTCTCAACTAGTGTCTTTGGACATAATGGTGTCCCGTGACATTTCTTTGTCAAATATATTACTTTTGGCATAAAACCATTTAATCCAGAAAATGAAATATATCAATTTATGTCAAATTACTATAACTTATCAAATATGTTAATTAAATAATTGTGATATCACTATTTAATATTTTAACGTGACTAAAACTAAAATATAATCTTAGTAAAATGCATAATTTCCACTGTTTTTGTAATCATGAAAATATTAACTAACTTTCTGGCAATTAATAATGAGAATCAAATAATATATAAAATCTTTTATACCAGTAGTTAATATAAAAACTTAATTACTGTAAGTATAACTGGTAATCATTTAGGATTCTGTAAAATCTTTGTAAATATAATTGTTTCACAAAAAGGTGATAAAACGGTGAGAAAATATAATGGACTCACAAACTGTGAGAAAAGAAGAATGAACTCACATTGCAGATTTCTACGGGCAAAGCTTAGTCTACAGATAATCCTTGAGATATTGCAGATTAATTTGAGCAGAGCCTAGCCTATTGATTAGCCTTTTTAACCTAATGCACATGAACTAGGTAAGTAACTTAATATAGCATTTTACGATAACTCACGAGATCAAATTCTCACAATGAACGACAAAGTGCAATACTTCATCCATCGAATTAACGATGATCCGTCAAATTAATGACGAACGACAAAGTACAATACTTTATCCATCGAATTAACGATGATCCGTCAAATTAATGACGAACGATAAAGTATAACCCTAATGTGGGCGGCACTTAAACATTCATTGGATATATTGATCAATCGGACAATGAATCGTAATAGCGATTGAGTTAATACCCTGTTCTGCAGCACCCCGCTATACTTAATTAGAGTTTCGTGTGTGTTAATTGAAGTAAACAGAAGTTATCTCAGCGCACAAAGTGAATTTGAGCGTCGTTCAAGCGTCCAGAATTAAGTCCCAATGTCTGCTATTTATACACGAAATTTTCCTAGCTTACGGACCGTAAGCTTCCTGATGTTGAGGTCCGTATGACAGCTTACGGACCGTAAGCTTGATAGTGTTGCGGTCCGTAAGGTACACCAATGCACTATTGAGTTGCCACGCGTGGGAGTAGGCCTGCTGAGTCGACGATATTTTAAAATTCAACTTCTACAACACGCAAATATAGATAATCATTAACTAGGGTTTACCCCCTCTGAGTTTTAGGGGCCCTGATCCTGATTCCGATTGTTCTGAAATTTTTAGGGTTCGCGTAGAATTACTTGGGTGTCTCAATTAGGGTTTCCTATTGAATAAAATAATAAAATAAATAGGACTTTTAATGAGGGTTGTTACACTTGCTTAAACGTTTCTTATTGGGTTCAGTTGGAGATATTTAACACATAGGAAAGCACATTGCAAGATGTTCAACTTTTGATTTTTATCTCCAATGGTAACTATGGATTTAGATGACATACAAGTGTCCCCTTTAAGTAATAAATCTTAAATATTGAATCTATGTAACCTAAGATCGCCAATGAGGTAGTGGTGGAGTGGTTGGGGAAAGATTTGGTGAAGAGCGAATACGGATGGCGCCAGCTCTTCTTGGATGAGAGGCGAGATTTTACCGATTATTCCACTGCCATGCCTTCGGGCGGGTGGAGGTCGGGTTTCCGCGAATCTGGGAGAGCCAAGGGGTTGGCGGCGGTCGAGTAGTCGACCTTGGCCACAGCGCCTGGTGTCACGGTGGTCGGCACGTCGTTCCTTGTCGTTCAAAAAAAAAACCTATGATCACGTCGCATAAAAGTATCTACATATAGTTATTTTTAGTAAAACAGAGTTTTATTTCTTATTTTTTTTTAAATGCAAAAGAACCACATTGCTTGGTAAAATCATGCTTTTACTACGTTTTAAGAAACAAATTAATTTTAATGAAATAGAGTTCGGACTCTTAGGGGACTAGGGGTGGTTCACTAGTGATAGAAAGTATCACTCACACTGTCCAATAAGATCGTGCCATGTCATCAACCAAATTTTCATCACTAGTGATAGAAATGTAGGAGGGGTGGAATCACTAGTGATGGAATTCTATCACTCCCATTTATTTTTAATTTTCATTTTAAAATTAAATTTCACTAATTTTTAAATTTTTTATTTTAAATTAGAAATTAACAATAAAACACTAAAATTAAAAATTTCATTAAATTTAAAAAAAAAATTACATAGGAAAATAAAAAAACAACTAAAATTGGGAAAAAAAATAAACTAAAGTGGCATATCCCAACCCCACTTTGCTAAAATTTCGCGCTTTTGTTGAATGACAACTGACTTAAATGGTTCGTCGAGATGGTCGTGCTTTTCACACAAGATTTTTAAATCTTTTTGTCTTTCAATCGTCTTCAAGTGATCCTTGTACGCCTGCTCGCGTTCAATTTTTAGGGACAAAATTGTTTCTTTTCTTTGCTCGGCCTTCTTGAATTGGGTCATTTTCTCCTCTTCGATTCTGGAGATCGACTCCGCCACCGCCTCCTTCCCTTTGCTTGACGATTCACCACCTCTCCTGCGTCGTGGCCTTGTAGGTGTAACTTCTTCAAGGGGGTCGTTAACGGGTTGATCGGGTTCATCAAGGGGGTCGTCGTTTAAGTTCATTTGGGGCAAGTTATCCGACGCGGAAGTCGTGTAGTTCCCCGAATCGGATGTTTTTGATCTTTTACCTCCTCCTCATTTTTTTGGAGCCGTAGGACCACGCTTGTCAACCAACTCAACGGGGACCCACTTCGGGTGACTTCTCGCAACTTCCCATGCCTTCACGTGTGGAAAACTCCTCTTGCCGTAGACGTCGCAATACATTTCGGTTGCTTGTTGCATGATTGTCGCCTCGCTCGCTCCACTTTGTGGGTTTCGGTTCTACAAAATTTATAAAAGGTTATGTTTTTTTTTAAATAAACTGTTTTCTGTTTTTTTAAAAAACTGTTTTCTGTTTTTTTTTTAAATAAACTGTTTTCTGTTTTTTTAAAAAACTGTTTTCTGTTTTTTTTTTTTTTAAACTGTTCTGTTTTTTATAAATAAAACTGTTTTCTGTTTTTTTTTTAAATAAAACTGTTTTCTGTTTTTTTTTAAATAAAACTGTTTTCTTTTTTTTTAAATAAAACTGTGTTCTGTTTTTTTTTTAAAAAAACTGTTCTGTTTTTTTTTAAAAAAAAAACTGTTCTGTTTTTTTATTTTAAAAAACTGTTCAGTTTTTTTTTTTTTTATAAAAAACAGTTTTTAATGAAAAAAGATTAAAACTTTAATAAAAACATACCTTTTGAACGAAACAACCGTTGAACTTACTAATTTTCCCGTTCAAATCCGTCCACTTCGACGTCATTTGGTCCATGTTTCGTATCCTTGCACCGGGAAGTTGCCTAAAATGATTAATGACCCGTCTCCAAAACGCATCCTTTTTTTGCTCGTTGGCATGTTTCTTGTTCTCCGAGCAGTGCAAATACGCCTGCACCAAGGACACCTCCTCCTCGCTCGTCCAAAGTTGTCGGCCGGGTTGGACGATTTCGTGAACGGCATCATTTTCTTCTCTTTCTTCTTCTTCATCTTCCTCGTCTTCGAACGGTTGTTCTTGATCGTATTCATCATCGTCGTCAAGACTTTGTTGTGGTTCACGATACGCGGTTGCAAAATGATGGAGAATTGTGTTGTCTTCTAGTAGTGGGTCGATTGTGTGGGGTTGGGTTTGATACGTTTGCGATTGAAATTTGTGAGGTTGAAACGGTGGAACGAACGGTTGGTTATGGTACGTTTGCGATTGAAAGGGTGGATATTGTTGGGTTTGAAAGGGTGGATATTGTTGGGTTTGAAAGGGTGGGACTTGGTCGGGTTCGTCTTGCAACCTAAAGCGCCCCGGCTCACCAAGATTCGCTCGAACCTTGGGCCTTACGGGATTTTTCTTCGTACCCGAACCTCTTTTTTTCGATCCGCCACCTCTCTTGCTTGAACCTTCCATATTTCTTGTAAAATTATTTAGATTGAGTAGGAGAGTGTTTTAATTTTTTGTATTGAGTGTGAGAATAGTTGAGAGGTTTTTGAGTTTGTGTATTGAAATAGGTTGGATTTATATAAAAAAAAAGGATTAAATATAATCCAAACGGTCAAAAAAATACCCAACGGTCATGTTCCAACGTTCGAAAATTGAAAGTTCAACGCGTTGTGGGTGTAACGCGTTTTGTTTATAACGCGTGGAACTTCAAGTGGCGGCGGTGTAGCGTGGAACTTCAACGCGTGATAGTCGACTATCACGTACCCGCCCCGAGTCCCCTTATCACAAAATGGGTTCTATTTGATTTTTAGACGCCAATATAATAATTAAACACTTTAAACGAGTTATCTTTGAGAAAACATACATTAACAATGTTCAAATTCTATTATGATGTTTTTTTTTTTGTATTTTCTTTTATTTGCAATTTAATCTAAATTAAAATATCGAATGACGAGAATAATCCAATAATAAACAAGCATAATAACATCTAGACTTGTTAGTCTCAACAATTGTTTTAAGTTAAAAGAAAGAAACATGAGACAAATGTAAATGATATTTCATTATACTACTCATCACCTACTTGATTTAGGGTATGTTTAGTGATAAAGCAAGGAACGTTTTATACGCAACTATTGAGATGCGATGTCTAGGATCAACCCAACCATTAAAATTTAGTCTTAGCCATCTTTATTGTCGTAGAAAACAACTAGAAACTTTGGGAATCCATAAGAGTTGCCACAAGACTACATGGAGACACATGCCATTATAACTTATATTACACTAGGTTATAACCCCGTGCATTACACGGGTCGAATAAATTAATTTTATATACTAAATAATAAAACAATATATCTTTACAAACCTCCTTTATTGCACGAGTTGAATAAATATAATTTTATATATTAAATAATAAAAAAGTTATATCTATAAGAACCATATTGTACGGGTTGAATAAATATAATTTTATATACCAAATAAAAAAGTTATATCGTTAAAACCACTTGTATTACGCGAGTTGAATAAATGTAATATTGTTTACCAGATAATAAAATAATAAATTTTTAAGAAACTTCATTTATTACACGGATTGAATAAATGTAATTTTATATACCAAATAATAAAAAAGTTACATCTTTAAAAATATGTGTATTACGCGGGTTGAATAAATGTAATTTCCTATACTATATAATAAAGTAGGATGGTATTCAAAATTTAAAATAGAAGAATGGTATTCAAAAATTTAAAGTATGATCAAATTTAATATTAGCACATTATTAATTTATTTATTTAATTAATATAAGATAAGTTTGGAAGTGAGGCGATAAAATCATAAAATAAATGCTTACAATGAATGACAGGTGTCACACATTAATGTTTTATTAAATAGTATAGTATAAATATATATTTATATTGATATAATATAAATAGATAATTATATTGTAGTAAAATTTGTTAAAAAAAGTCTCAATAAATTTAACCTTTTATTTAAAACTTGTAAATGTAACGAAGTCTCAATAAATTTAACCATTTATTTAAAACTTGTAAATGTAGAAATGATAAATAATATTAGCTAATTTTATTTTAAGTTTCGTAAAATCTATTTGATACCAAACTAAACAAAACGTTCAAATATATAGTTAATATCAAGATTAAATTACGATTTTGGCCCATGTGGTGAAATCACTTTTACCCTTTTAGCCAAAAAAACGAATCTTTTAACATCTGAGCCCATAACGTCTTTTTTTCTAACCCTTTTGGCCTCTAACACTAACCCTATCCATTTACTTTTAGGGGCCAAAATGGTTAGAAAAAAGAAGTTGGGGTCCAAAAGGGTTAAAAAAAGACGTTGAGGGTTCTGATGTTAAAAATTCCTTTTTTGGGCTAAAAGTGTAAAAGTGATATAACCACAGGGGCCAAAATCTTAATTTACTCTAATATCAAATTAGTTAACTAAGTTTGAATTTGAAATAAATAGATAAATATAAAAGTAATAATTAAACTAAATAATATTTAGTAGGAGGATTATTTAGAAAAGATTAAACTAAAATTATAGTTATCCATAAGACATGTCCTAATATGATGACAAATGTCCTTCAAATGGTTTCTTTTATTATATAGTATAGACAGATATAGATTATCCAATATCTTTATTAATATATATTTAATATTAACATAACATATTATTAAACTTTTATGCATGATGAAATTAGTATATTATAATTTACGTATTTACCTTATTTTTGCCGGTGTTATTATTTTATTAATTATCCAATATCTTTATTAATATATATTTTAAATTTTGAATCAAACGGATTATATGAATACTGAATAATTGGAATCCTTATATTAATTAATAATATAATATTATAATTAATTAGAAGAGATTAAATTAAAATTATAATTATCCATAAGACATGGATTAATATGATGACAAGTGTCCTAAAAGTGGTTTCTTTTATTATATAGTATAGATGTGTGCATAAGATAGTATATAATAAGAATCAAATAATACTCAAGTACAAATAAAAGTTTAGAAAATAATATGTAAAAAAAAACATTTCAAAATGTTAGTTATAACATAATTGACAATTTTAACAGAAAACTGATAAGGTCGGTGATGCCCTCCAATGTGGTGTATTTGATCAGTCGGACGATTTTCATGTTATGGCCCCAATAACATGTGGCCTCTTCGGCCCAACAGTATCACGAAGGTAGTGGGCCGTCTATTGATCCAAAACCTAATTAACCCAACCCAAGTTGACAATGGTAAGTTGATGATGGGTTCTCGGGCCAATAAGACAAGGCCCATCAATGATCAACCTTAGGCTCTAAATGATGCAAATGACAATGATGATTATGTGGATACTTATTATGATGGTTTTGTTTGTATGATGTCTTTGATTTGTTTTTATTTCGTAGCCTTATTAATAAAGTTTGCCAAAAAAAGCAGCGTATAGTCGCTTCAAAAGTTATAAAGAAGTTTATGCTACATGCTTAGAAGACTACATTTGTGGTTGAACATGGTTTCATATTGGTAATCGCGTATAACTTTGCGATTGCTTCTAGTACGACTGGTTTAACCTCTGCTGGAAAGATATTGGAGGTGTGGGAAGCACGGCTGCGTTTACATGTCTTGTCATAACTGTCAATTTGCGTCTTCTTATGATGTGCAACACAGTTACAAGGTGGCACAGTATAAGTGTTGGTGGCAGCATTTTAGCATGGTTCATATTCATCTTTATATACTCTCTTGTTTTTGTTAATAAGGTACGCACCACCTCTTCTTTACTTTGTTAATGTCCGATTGTTATTAACATAATATCATATTGTCTTATATATTAATAGTTGATATATTTGATGTTTAACTACAGGGGACCTATTTCACCATCTTTGTACTAATGAGCACTGCCTACTTGTATCTGCTAGCCATTCTTGTTCCCATTGTTGCCCTTTTGGGTGACTTTTTGTATCAAGGGTGAGCTTTTCTTTCTGTTGTATTTAACGGGGAGTTGGTTAATTTAACCTTAACGTATCAGTTGGGGTGCAAACGAGCCGAGCCGAGCTGAGCCCGGGCTCGACCAGGCTCGAGCTCGGTTAACTTATGAGATCAAAACCAGGAAAAAACGTAAAACAAAAACACGTATTTCTTACGCCAGGCAACTCATGTGACGTAAAATGTAGACGGAGTCGAATTTATGCCAACAACTTTATTGAAGTTTAGGGGTTGTATGACAACTTTATTAAAGTTTAGGAGTAGAAACATAAATTGGTTAAAGAAAAAATAGAATAATTAAACACTAATGGGTTTAAATAAAAGTTTACACTAAAGGAGCTTCACATGCCAGACTAGAGCTCGGGATCAATAGATAAATGAGCATTATTGAAAAACTGAGATGAATTGTGTGTAGTATGCATGGCATGGATTTACCAAATAATGAGATGTTTAAAAGACATTTTTGAGTCTTCAAGAATCCAAATGATATACTGATTAAAAATTTGGACTTTTTTTTACCCAGATTTCTTGGGGAAATCCTTTCTTGCTTCTGTAGGTGTAATTATTTTGGCCCTAGAATTAGTAACTTTTTGTGATTGTTAAAGCATGGTTGATATTGTTATAATCCAGTGTGCCGAAACATGTTCATCTGATCTGATGGATAAATTTTCAGTAGGGCTTAAGTGGTCTAGCGATCGTTCCGATATCCGGGTGTATGTTTCTCGTCCTATCTAACCAGGTTTCAAGATGCCATATATACAACTCATAACCAACAAATCTTACTGGTTTAGAGCTACACTTTAATCAGGCCAAAAACCAACAACAACAACAACAACAACAACAACAACAACAACAACAATAATAATAATAAATCACTGCATCTACTGTCCAAAATGCCCCCCTTTAAAATTCAACTTCAAATCAAGAAACTTGCTTTTCTCAACTCTAAATTGTATCATCATCATCATCATACAACAATATTTAGAAAAAAATAACTAAAAGTCATAATCTTGGGGGTCCTTTTCTTTAAATGACTTGACCGTTTTCTTTTCATAACATTACAATACCCGACCAACGGACATGTATAAAACTAGCATCAACGTAACATCTATAACATCATCGTGTCTAAGGTTATTGTATCTTGATTCTCATTCCTGTATATATCATTATACCATTAATATACCCGTCAACCGGACTAGTATAGAACTAGTTAGGGTATGTTGGTTAAAAAGTTTTCAAATGTGTGACCTTTTGTTCCCATACTGATTCATATGTTGTTCTTTAAAAATGATTGTGCATGATTTCAGGGCTCAGAGATGGTTCTACCCGTATGATTACCAAATTGTTCAGGAAATCCACAGACACGAGCCAGAGTCTATCGGTGCAGGATTACTGGAGGTCGGGAATCAGCTGACACCAGAAGAGGAAAGGAAGTATGCCTTTGCCCTACTTCCAAGGGAAAGGTCAAAGCACACGGGTTTTGCCTTCGACTCACCCGGGTACGAGTCGTTTTTTTGCCACACAGCAGGGCGTTAGTGCTCCACAGAAACCTTGGGATGTGATTCGACGAGCCAGCATGAAACCTAAGTCGAAATCACCTCGAACCAGTCGTCATTAGAAGTTAAGCTGTACACAAAAACAAATACACAATTAGAGAATTATTGTTATTATCTACTTTTTTGGCAGTTGAATACATTTTTGTAAGTTTTAACAAAAAGATGTATAATTTGATGTAAGTAGAACCTTATTAGTGATATAATGATTCTTTGGTTCTTCTTTTCTACTTTTTTAAATTTGTAAGTTGGTTGTAGAAGCTACTCTTGATAATATATACATGTAATATTATGTTTGTGTGCATATGCTTTGGTTGATAGGCAGTTAAAAGATTTTATTTTTTCTTTACCTTTGGGGTTGGTCTGTTATAAATATTGAATTGTAGCAATGTGTGTGTGTGTGTGTGTGTATTCAACGATAATTAGATGCAAGAGATGAGAGTCGTGGATGGTCTTATGCTCAATCATCCGTTTTTGGTTTCCGTAGGATCAAACAGAAAAAACTTCAGTACAGGATTTCAATGGCACATGTTTAGTTTTGTTTAGAGTATAGTTATATATATGGTGAAATATAGCAAGATTCATATTTTTATGCATGGATATGAAGAAAAAACCCATTCTATTGTCAAATTGGGCAAGTTTGTGGGACAATATTCTCTAATTTTAAAAATCCGTTAATAACAACAACAATTATTAGTGTGACATCTTCAAATTTCAGTTATAAGGCTCAACACACATTGATTGACTCACTCTGTTGACTTTATTGGTGTTGACTTTATTGACCATTTGAACAACCTAACTTTCATCTTGACATAACAGGCCCCTGAACTTCTATTTTAGTTAAAGCCTCTATCTTTCTGTCAGTTTACACTTTCAACCCAAACATTACAAACATCAACACACATTGATTGACTCACTCTGTTGACTTTATTGGTGTTGACTATCGTTGACCATTTGATTTTCCTATCTTAATAATCAATTCAAAATACTTTGTAAACTATATCTGTCACCATTAATTAACTTTCGAATGCATACACACACTGATATTAATAGCAACTTTATTTAAAAAAAGTATTAATAAAAATATAATTTAAACTAACAATTAAGAAAATGTGTTTTTCTATAAATTAGAAGTAGACAATTCTTATTATTCCAAATATAGAAGGAAATGTTTAATTGAGTATAATGACACTCTATAATTATAACAAATATTGAAGGAAATGTCTAATGAAGTAATGGTGACAAATTCTTGTTAATATGCATGGATTATAAATATGTATTAAATTCATACATCTTCTTCAACCTCACTTCATCACCACTTCAACACACACCTCTTCTTCATTGTTCAAAGTGCTAGAGATTCTCTTCTTCATACTTTTGTTATGACTAGATTGCATTTAACATGGCAAGTCTTAATTATCTTAATTAATACACATGATTAGTGAGTTTAACATCTTTTGCCTAAGTAATTCTTTCATCAATGTATGTAATTGCAGCTATTAACGGCTTCTAACAACCCAACTTTCATCTTGACATAACAGGCCCCTGAACTTCTATTTTAGTTAAAGCCTCTATCTTTCTGTCACGTTACATTTTCAACTCAAACATTACAAACATCAACACACATTGATTGACTCACTCTGTTGACTTTATTGGTGTTGACTATCGTTGACCAATAACCTAACTTTCATCTTGACATAACAGGCCCCTGGACTTCTGTTTTAGTTAAAGCCTCTATCTTTCTGTGTCTTTACACTTTCAACATAAACTTTATAAATATCAATACACATTGATTGAATCACCCTGTTGACTTTATTGGTGTTGACTATTGTTGACCATTTGATTTTCCTATCTTAATAATCAATTCATAATACTTTGTAAACTATATCTATCACCATTAATTAACTTTCGAATGCATACAGACACTGATATTAATAGGAACTTTATTAAAAAAAGTATTAATAAAAATATAATTTAAACTAACAATTAAGAAATGTGTTTTTCTATAAATTAGAAATAGACGATTCTTATTATTCCGAATATGGAAGGAAATGTTTAATTGAGTATAATGACACTCTATAATTATAACAAATATGGAATGAAATGTCTAATGAAGTAATGGTGACAAATTCTTGTTAATATGCATGGATTATAAATATGTATTAAATTCATACATCTTCTTCAACCTCACTTCATCACCACTTCAACACACACCTCTTCTTCATTGTTCAAAGTGCTAGAGATTCTTTTCTTCATTCTTTTGTTGTGACTAGATTGCATTTAACATGGTAAGTGTCTTAATTATCTTAATTAATACACATGATTAGTGAGTTTAACATCTTTTGCCTAAGTAATTCTTTCATCAATGTATGTAATTGGAGCTATTAACGGCTTCTAACAACCCAACTTTCATCTTGACATAACAGGCCCCTGAACTTCTATTTTAGTTAAAGCCTCTATCTTTCTATTACTTTACACTTTTAACCCAAACATTACATGTCACACCCCAAAAACGTCACAGCGGAATTTATAACGTAGTGGTGACGGAAGTTGGTGCCCATTTCTATCTTGATGTTTGATGCATTATAGTGTTGGACAATTTTACTTATTTAAAGCGTAGATTTTAATCTTAACGTTCCAAAACACGACAGACATTGCTATGACATAATAAAGTTGTCTTTGACCCTCACGGATCTTATTACATTGTCCCAGAAAGTTTAAAAGTCAGTCCAACATTTTAAGTAACAAAACACGCATCAACAAACACAAGATACGCTATAATTCCCGAAGCCGAACTCAAGTACCTGTAGAACACGTTAAAATCAAGTGTCAACAAAAAGAAAGGTGAGTTCACATATTCACATACAAATAATATTATTCCAAAGGAAAACTTTCTGACTCGGTGTTTATTTGAAAACATCCATATAATTTTAGAAAGTCCGTTTTACTTCCTTAATAAAATCCATGGGTCATCCGTCGCAGTTCAAGAACCCGACAATATAGTTAATACCCAGGTTTTGTATATTAAATTATTGCGTTAATTTTCAGACTCGTATGTTAGCTAGACAATACGAACTATATATTAACCATGTAGGGATAATCAAAACTAGACAATAAACAGAATATCAATTCGTCGTTTGACTTGACACGGGGCGACCGGTCACGACGGGGTTGTCAAACCGATAGATCTACCAACAATTCCTCGCGTGCAATACTTAAATGATTAAACAACATCATGGGCGCAGGGTCCTCTTGAAGGACAATATGATGTATGCCTCACGTACAATATATATATCCTACTAACATGACAATTTAATACACGTAATTGTACGAATCCCCTGAATCTACATCATTCGAGACCCAGGCTGGCATCCGTCCCAACTGTACGGTCATGTTTCGCCTAGGAAATACCGTACCATCCCAATGTCCAACATTTATTCATCAAAAACGTTTTTACTTCGAAATGTATGACTTATCCAATTTTATACATTTTCAACGAAAATATATATTTTATATTAAAAGGTATGTTTTATTTCAAAAACATTATTAAACCCTTTTATTGACGTGTTCTACCCCCAAAATATATACAAAGCAGTAAAAAGAGGGGTTTAGTGACACTCACCTTTGGGTGCGTATTTTAAATAGCGCAATCCCACAGTTTGATTTCTACACGTCCTATTATATGTAGGAACGAGTTTTAAATCAATATACATATATACATCACAAAAATCCTAAGTTTCTCTGTTTCTTAGAATTTTCACATAACTTTGGGATTTTCTCGAAAAGTTATTGTTTTTGATTATATTGGCAAGTTAATATATATATGAGTCCATATATATATATATTTCTAAGATTTTGTGACTTGAACGCCTTTATTGGTGACCATTATCAGGTAAACCCGTTAACACTCCCGGTTATACGCAATATATCTACGATTTGCGCGTCATAATATATATACATAAACATTTACATAATTTATCATCGAAACACGCGAAATCTTGTTAACTTATCTATGTTGTCATTTTTAAAGAAAACATATATAAAATATATTATATGTATCAAATTTCATGCTCGACAAACAAGTTTCACCTTTAACGCAATTTTTACCGTTTCTACCGCACAAAACGTACAAGCATACATGTGTAAGCTAGATTTCAAATATCATGTTAAATACTTAACATATTTTCACATTCTCATGTTTAAATCACATGACACATTTTAACACATAAGGTTCACCTAAAATTTTACCTATATTAGTGTACATTGAAAAATGCGTATTTTAGCGATTCGGTAACGGTTTCGGGCGTCGGAAGTCACGTATGACCAACCAAACACCAAGTAAACTTAAAATTAGTTAAATTACTTATTTTTAGACTAAAAATATCAGTTTACTTACTGATCTAAATCAGTTTTATAAAAATCACTCGAAAAGCCGATTTTTGACCGTTTTAACGCATAGTTTTGCGTTAAACGTTACTATAACCATCCCAACTTGAAACGACTTGATATTTTAACACAATACATGCTATTTACTGATTAAAATAGTGGTTATAATCAGATTAGTGCAGTTTTTGTTTAAGTCACATAAATCATGCGATTTCATGTATTTTACAACTTCTAATGCACCAAGTACAACATGTAAAACTAGTAAACTTTATGACAAAGTTTTATATCATTAAACACTTCAAAATAATCATATTTTAGTGTTTATAATCTGATCAAAAATCATTTTTATCAAATCATGTTTAAATCATCATTTCATGACCATAAATCATCATGCATGTTCAAGTAAATGCATCTAATGCACTCATACAACATCATCATCATCTTTTATGTTCTAATCATACTCAAGAACACATATACATACATATACACGAAATGTTTACACCTACATAAACCTTCAAAAGCTCACTTTCTTATCAAATCCCTTTTTAAATCATGAAACACTTTTAGATCCTTATTTTATGACATTTTTGATTCATGCATGTATTCTATCATTCAAGAATCACTCAATCAAATCAAAACACAACTAAATACACATACTCATATAATTTTCGGCCATACATACATGTATATACACACTCATTTTTATTCTCTTTGAAAACCCATTTATTATTACCTTCAAGTTTGTGAAATATTTTAAGATTCAAGAGAAACCTTTCACTATTATTTTCAACACTAAGAATCAAGAACACTTTTAAAAAGAATAGTTTTATACCCTCAAGATTCAAGTGGGGTTTTGATTAAAAAGATGATATGAAGCTTGGTTCTTGCTTGAAACTCCTTTGAATCACCTTCAAACCTTCAAATGGCCTTGTAATCACCTTAGAATGAGCTTGAATCTCCATAAACAAGTTAAGAATTTTCGAAAATGTATGAGAGATGAAGGGTGTTCGGCTGAATTTTAGTGAGAGAGAGAGAGGAGTTGGTTGTGATCTTGTTTCTTGAGTTTTGAAAGATATTGGAAGTATTAAAAGGGGACACAATCATGGCCACCTCTTTTTCAACCAATGCATGAAAGAGAGAAGAGAGAGAGTATGATTTAATGGCTGCCACCTCTTTCTCTTTATATATATTACACGTATACACACACGCATATATATATACATATATGTAAACTAGTATTAAAACAGATATTGTACTGGATACCGGGTATTTTATCTAGCGTTTTAAATTATTTTTAACACTCTATAAAAATAATCTCACCAAAATATTATTGAACAATATTTTGTTTGCCTGGACTGGCTACGTTGCCGGTATTTGGCAGTATGCGCGCTGTGCTGCGCGGTATGCGCTTAAAATCGCAAAAATAGGGATTTATGCGTTTTTATTTATTTTTATCATACTATAGTAATAAACTCATCAAATTATTACGAAAATGATTATCAGTTGCCTTGACAGGCTTTGTTGACAGTGTTTTGTCGGTACACGCGCTGCATCGCGCGGTACGCGCTTAAACTCGAAAAATAGAGTTTCTTAGCGTTTTAATATATTTTTCCTCACGAATAGGATTAAAATTATTATTCTAATCACAAAAAACTATTTTTAGGATTTTAACACTGATCGGGTGGTCACCGACGTTCGTTTCGCATTTTATCCGTTACGCGATAAGCGTTTATCTTGTCGTTGCCAACATAATTTTTACCAATGGTTGGATTTACCAATTCATTAAATTTCACAAATAAACATCATAACCAGTCAAGTACAGCCCTGTTACCTATTCACAACACAAGTTACAATTGTACGGTACGACCTGAAAAGCCGGGTGTCACAGTCTCCCCCTGTTTAGGAAATTTCGTCCCCGAAATTTTACTCTATAGGTTTTGTTTCTACACTGGGTGGAAGCAGTAAAACAGGTTTAATGAATATAGTCTTATAGTTTCTGTGAGAAACTTTGATTCTTACAAAGAATCTTCGTAGACCTATATTACATACACTCTCAATTCCTAATTGTTAGGCCCTAAAGTGTGAGACTGACGCATCAAATTCATGCAACGAGTTATGGTTACGAACTGGGCTTTACCGGGTTAGTTATATTAGGTTTTGGACCTTTATAGGTCACTTGGGCCAAGCTTTAGGCCATGTGGGCCAAGCAAGCCCAATGGGAGCCCATGTAGGGGAGTGGGCTTTAGTAAGTATATAAACAAGTTTCTAACTTGTTTTTAGGTTGGAGGTTTATTGTTATAATTTGCTCTAGAGCTAGAGTGGGAGGCGATTTTGATTGTGAGCACTTGTACTAGACGGTTTTGCTTTTCAAGTAATAGAATCGTGTGCAAGTGTTGAAAGTGATTCGGTATTGTTTCTCGTTTTTCATATTTTTTTTTGTTTATCTTGAATCATCTTGTGTTTGGTTTCCGCACTCTCACAAGATTAGATTTGATATCATTGAAAGATCCGGTTTACGGGACTTACAAGTGGTATCAGAGCCATTAGAACCTGTTTCTAGGCTCGGTGTGATATCAAAGATTCAAGATTTTGAAAAACAAAAATTTTCGGCTCGGATTAGTGGTTTTCAAATCTGTTTTGAAAAGGTTTCTGATGTTTTAAAACTGTTGAAAGGTTCATATTTCGCTTTTAGTCATCGTTTTGAAGGTTTTGGATCAAGGGGTTGTTAGTTTATTGTTCGGAAACTTGAGGATTTGAATTTTTTGTTCATTGTGTTCTTCGGGTTTTGCATGAATGTTCATCAAAAGTGTTTGAAAAATATCATACTCTGCTTGTTTGATCATTTTTAAAAGTGTTTTTGAAAAGATAAAACTAAGTTTTTTTAAATCTTGAAAATTTTGCAACATCTTGAAACTTTTAAAAAGATTTAAAAAAATCCTATGTTTTAGGAAAGTCAAAAGTGTTTCACGTGAATCAGTTGAAATATTAAAAGGAGTTTGCAAAACAGCTGTGATTTCGAGGTCTATCTTCTCTGGTTTCGAGTCCTTCATCATCGGTCTCGAGTCATCTCTCATCATACATTCCATTTCAACAGTCTCGACTCACGGTTACTCTCCCTGCTCACAACCTTCTCAAAAGGGAATCACTTCACAAAGGTCTCGACTCCTGTCACAATTGGTCTCGAGTCATCAATTTTTAAGGTCTCGACTCATCACCAGTCGCAATTAGAACTGAGATCTCGAGTCTCTTCCGAGTCGCAACCACCCTCTACACTACAGTCTCGAGTCATCAATATCTCTACAAAGGTCTCGACTTTGATCTCGAGTCATCAACATCTCCACAACTAGTCTCGACTCACATCCACGATTCCGATTACGAGTCGCAACCGCACTGGTCTCGAGTCATCTTCTTCCCGAGCAGTCTCGAGTCGCAACCTCGGTTCCGACTCGCAACCATCTCACTGTTCATCTTCATTCCGAGTCCGACGTTTTCGAGATCAAGTGTTCCAGTCTGTTGATCATTCACCGTACACCTTCTCCGACAACCATCGACCTCAATTCATCACCACCACCTAGCACCATCATTCTCTGTCATCGTCGTCATCAACACCTCCAGTCCTCCGATCATCGTTCTTCATTTTCCATTAATCATCTTACCGCCATTCATCACCTCCGTCGTGATTTTTGAAGGGTTTCAGTTTGTTTTTGTTTTAAAAATGAAGAAGACGTACAGACTGGTTCATTTAAGTTTTTATTATAATAATTATAATATTTATAATCATTAGTATAATCATTACTTTATCATTAGGTTTTAATAATAATAATAATTATACTTATAATAATATTAATAATAATATAGTATTCCTTTTATTTAAAAAAAAAGGTTTGTTTGTTTGTGATATCGGTTTGACAGATTTTGAGGTGCGGTTCAGAAAGCGAGTCCGATCGCGTGCAAAGTGTTTGAGTTAGCAAGGACACGGGTTCTCGTTTGGTTTGTGTTTTGGGGGAAAGAACAAAAGTAATAGCCACCCACTGAAATTATGTCATTTATGTTTGACAAACCTGTGAGCAAAGAACTTGAAGATATACTTTCTGTCTTTTGCACTCCTGAGTGTAGAGAAAGAAATGAGGCATATAGGTTACATAATGCTGAGCTAATTCAAGAATATAAAGATATAAAGAATAAAACCTTTACTTTATCGAAAAATGAGAAACTTTATAAAGAAAAAATTGAAGCTCAGCGAAAAGACATCATCCAACTCAAGGATGATGTAAGTGTAAAAACAGCCCAACTCTTATATGTTCAGGAAAAATTATGCACTGTGAGTAAAGAACTGGAAGATATCAGAGATAGATATCAAATAAATGAACTCAATATTAAGAAATTTGATTCTTCCAGGAAACTAGTTAAGAATTTGTGTGATCAACAGCTTGCATATAAGAAAAAGAAAGGGTGTGGATTGGGTTACAATCAGGCTTCTCCTCCTTACAATGATAATTACACATATTTACCTATGACTGAGGAGGAGCTGATGAATGAAAGTAAAATGACTTATGGTCCAAAAACTGATAAGTCATCGATCAACAGTAAATCAGTTGAAAAGCGGGAAACTCATTCGATACAATTTGTTTCTAAAGGTATAATTGATATTAATGTTTCGTCTTCCCGTGCAGATGAAGTGACTGAAGTAACTGGTGAATATGTACTTGGGGATGAACCAGATTCAAAATCTGATTTTTCTGAAAATTCAATAAATGAATCTGATACTGAACATGTTTTCGGACAAAACTTTTTTAAGTCATTATTTAGTTCTTTTTCAGTTAATAATAATTGTGATGTTTCTTGTTCAACATCATCTGAAGCTGAACAAACAAATGAAAGTGAAAGTGTTGATCAAAATTGTTCTGATCATTCTTCTGAAACTGTTTCAGCAAATGTTCCTAATGATGTATCTAGTGGGACCACTGAAAAACATTCTCAAAAGGATCAGGATCAGGGGACCACTTTGAAAACCGAAGTTGCAAGTGAACTGTGACACTTCGGGTTTTCCCGAGCCAACTTTCGTCTTTAAATGAATGTATGTGTATATATATATATATAATATCAAATGAGAACTTGTTATTTATTGTTGTGCATTATGTGATCCTTGTATTAAATTATGTGTATGTATTATATATATGAGTATATGTGTGAACCGAACCCGACTCGAGACCACTCGGTCTCGAGTAAACAAGAAACGATTTGGGCCGGTTGGGCCTTGCACATCTCGAAACCCATTCAAGGTGCACCACCCTCTTATTATAACCCAAAACCCTCACACACACTCCCCCTTTCACTCTCTCACTTCATCCTCACTCCCTCTCTCTCTCTAGAAAAACCCTAAACCTCACCCAACACCTTCCATCCTTCTCGGACTCCTCGGTGGCAGCTAAGGACTCGCAATCAGCTCATCATCATCACTTGGAGGCTTCACTTCATCATCTTCTTACATACCTTGGTATCACACACCAACCGGTTAGTATTTTAAGTGTTTACCATGATTTTGGTGCATTATGGTTGATAGCATGATAAGGATAATGTGTTTTAGCTAGAATGTGAAGATTAATATGATATGCCTCCTCTCATGATATGATAACATGAATAATGATCCTTGATACTATGAATATGTTATGAATATATTATGAATAATGATTATGATAACCGAATTATGTGTTGGTTTGAATGATAATGTTGTCTAAACATGGGATGCAAAGATTTCTATAACAAATACATATGATCGGTGTTGAGCCGATGATTGCATGCTAGACATAGGGCCGAAGATGATGTCTAAATTATGTTTTGACTTAGGATGAATATAAGATGAATATATGATGAATATGTATTAGATATAGTATGAACATATGAAGAACAATTTGAATGTCATGAAAATATTTGAAAAACCTACTGTTTGATCCATTTTCATTTGATATTAGACAAAGAAACATGTTTTAAGCATTCTGGTTGGTTAGTACAAAATCTCATGAAATTGAAATCTCATTGGTTAGTACATCAGAGGTTCTAGAAGGATTCTTGTGCACGTATCCGAGGTTGCGACTCGAAACCCCCGATTACGACTCGCAACCGAAACGTGACAAGTCGAGACTACGGCGGTTGCGACTCGCAACCAAGACATGACAAGTCGAAACACCGGTTGCGACTCGCAACCAAAACGTGACAAGTCGAGACTACGGCGGTTGCGACTCGCAACCAAGACATGACAAGTCGAAACACCGGTTGCGACTCGCAACCAAGACGTGACAAGCCGCAACCTCCGGTTGCGACTCGCAACTGTGTGTTCTCGAGTCGAGACCACCTGGTCTCGACTGGGCTGTTAGTTATTGGGCCCAAGTGTGTTAACTGTACATGCTTGTTACTGTTTAGGTGGGCTACGTGTTAACTGTTAACTGTTGCTGTTAAAGAACTTAGACGGGCCCAATGACTTATTGGGTAATTATATGTTGTGCATGCTATGTGTTAGTTATGTGTAGATTATACGTGTTTACTTGTACCCCAACTTGACCTATATTGGTAACCATGCTAGGACGTGGTGACCAACGTGATCGACCGGGTAATTAATCTACCGAGCAACCCAAGGTGAGTTCACAACCTAAAGCATGTATTCCCGGTGGTTTGGGAAACGGAACTAAAAACAACACTATCCCCTTATAAGGGATACAACTTACTTTTCTTCCCTTGTTATTGGGAACCTTTTAGTTAATTACTGTTTATACGGATTGCAACAAACGGCACTAAACGAAACTCTATCACTTAAAGTCCCTACTACATAATACCGATTAGTCGCCGGGGCCAGGCGAACGGGTTATTAGTTGATAGCGCTATTTAGGTCTTACCAACCTCACACCGTGCCAAGGTATGGGATCGGTCGTGAACTAATGTACTCAGGCATCCGTCAATGATGATAGAACATTGACATCGGGGCACTCTGCGGATACGCAACGGTCACCTAGTGTTCGGTATTGGAAAAACAGTTTAGTCGCTAACTTTTGGGGTAGCTCCCCATGGCATGTATAAACGGATAAATTAACTGGCGAAACAAGTTTTTGGTAATTAAAACTGGACAACTAGTGAACTCACTCAGCATTATTGTTGACCCCTTACTGCATGCTTTGCAGGTAACCAGTGACTCAGGAGCTTGCAGCTTGGGAAGTGTAGTGGTCGTCTAAACCCGCGTGTTGGGTTTCAAATAACTTGAACTATGAACTTTGTTTAAACTATTTTATCTATGCTTCCGCTACTTACTTAACTGTTATTTGAACCTAAACATTTGAACTTTAAACTATGGTGTTTACTAACCATTATGGTTGGTGATCATCCTTACTAATATCCAATGCTCAGTATAATTGGTGGCTGGATCCTGGTCGGTCACGCCCTCAAGCGGACGGTACTCCGCAGGTGGAATTTGGGGGTGTGACAGATTGGTATCAGAGCCATTGGTTATAGTGAACTTGGTTTTAAAAAGAAGAGTCTTTTTGAGAAAAACCAGACTATAACCCGTGACTCGTGACGACACTACACTCCAAGGGCAAGACTCGGCATATTAGACCTTATAGCTCGGACTTGTGCTTACATGCTTATTTATCCTATGTTAACTGCTCTACTATACATACTAGTGTGCCTGATTAGATAGATACACCTCCCTCTTCTATCTTATTCTCGCTACGTTACGACATCACACTCATACTGTGTTTTCTGGTTATGAAGACAATGAGTGGACGCGGAAGAGGAAGCGTTAACATGACTCAGGCTCAATTCGCTAACTTGCTCAACACGGTGGCTGCAGCTTTCGCAGCTCACCCTGGAGGTAAACTCGTTGCTAAAGGATGTTTAGATCCTACCCCCACATCGTCTTTTCACCCCTAAAACCTATTCGCTCCATTTCTCACAACAGGTCAGCCTGCGCCTGCGCAACCACGTGTTTGCACTTTCAAAACCTTCATGGATGGCAAGCCTCTCCCTTTCAACGGCACTGAGGGTGCCATAGGCCTTCTGCACTGGATTGAAAAGGCCGAAGCTGTCTTTGCTGTCTGCGAGTGTCCCCCTGCTAACTGGGTTAAGTACGCAACTGGTACGCTTGAAGGAAACGCACTTTCGTGGTGGAAGGCACAGATTCAGATGCTTGGTCTGGAAACTGCTAATGCTACTGCATGGGAAGATTTCAAGGACATGATCAAAGAGGAGTACTGTCACAGGGATGACATCCACAAACTCGAGAACGAGTACTATGCACTCAAGATGGTTGGGTCAGAGATTGAGACCTACACCAAGCAGTCCAACGACTATGCGGCACTTTGCCCAAACATGTCCTAACCTATGTATCGAAGGGTCGAATTGTACATCAAAGGCTTGGTCCCAGAAATCCGGAGCCATGTGACCTCGGCCAACCTCAACACCATACAGCCCGTGGTTCGTCTTGCTCACAAACTCACCAATCAGGCTGTGGAAGAGGGCAAGCTACCACAGAGGATCGGTGCTACTGCTGGAACTTCTGGCGATAACAAGAGAAAGTGGGATGGAAGTCAGGGAAAGGATGCTAACCCCACTCAGGCCCCAGTTCAACAAAGGAAGACTGAAAGCAGCAAGGGCCCTCAGCAACAGGGTGGCTATCGAGGAAACCACCCTAAGTGTAACAAATGTAACCGACATCACAGTGGGCCATGTGGAAAAGGTCAGTGTCAGCGATGCAACAAGATGGGGCATGAAGCCAAAGACTGCCGAAGCCAATTCCCAGCTAGGCAGAATCAGCAACAACCACAGCAACAGCAGCAACAAGGAAACAACCGTGGATGCTTCAAGTGTGGAGCAATGGGGCACATGCGAAAGGATTGCCCTGAACTGAATCAAAACAACAACAATCAGGGTGCTGGGAACAATAACAACAATGCTGGAAATGGTGCTAGAGGAAAAGCTTTTGTGATTGGAGCTGGGGAAGCAAGGAATGACCCCAACGTTGTAGCGGGTAAGTTCCTACTTAATGATCGTTATGTTTCCATGCTATTTGATTCCGGAGCAGATGCTAGTTATGTATCCCTACGTATTAGTAAGAAACTTAAGCTCACTCTTACGCCGCTGAGCTCTAAGCACACCGTTGAAATAGCTAATGGTAGAAACCTCGAGGCCTCACACATAATTCGTAACTGCAAACTAGAGTTGTCCGGTCAGACCTTCTGTATCGATCTTTTCCCCATCATTCTTGGAAGCTTCGACGTCATTATTGGTATGGATTGGTTATCCAAACATCGAGCTGAAATCCTCTGCCAGGAGAAAGCTATTCGTATTCCCCGTCCCCCTGGCAAACCCCTTATAGTTCAAGGCGACAAGAGCGGAGAAGTCACAGGCATCATTTCATTCTTAAAGGCCCAGAAGTGCCTACGAAAAGGGCACACTGCTATCTTAGCACTCATTACCGACACACAGAAAAGGGAAAACAGGATTGAAGATTTTCCAGTTGTACGCGACTATCCTGAGGTATTCCCGGAGGAACTACCTGGACTCCCTCCTCACCGTCAGGTCGAATTTCAAATCGAGCTAGCTCCCGGAGCAGCGCCTATAGCTCGTGCACCTTATCGATTAGCCCCCGCGGAGCTCAAGGAGCTTTCTACTCAACTACAAGAACTTTTGGACAAAGGTTTTATCCGTCCTAGTTCATCACCCTGGGGAGCCCCAGTGCTCTTCGTCAAAAAGAAAGATGGTTCATTCCGAATGTGCATTGACTACCGCGAACTTAACAAGGTTACCATCAAGAACCGTTATCCACTTCCCCGTATCGACGACCTGTTCGACCAGCTGCAAGGGTCGAGCTATTATTCCAAGATCGATCTGCGATCGGGTTATCACCAGCTGAGAGTCCGCGATGAGGACATCTCTAAGACTGCTTTCAGAACCCGCTACGGTCACTACGAATTCCTCGTTATGCCTTTCGGAATGACCAACGCACCTGCAATCTTCATGGATCTCATGAACCGAGTATGCAAACCCTACCTCGATAAGTTCGTAATCGTGTTCATCGACGACATCCTAATCTACTCGAAGAGCCAAGAGGAGCATGAACAACACCTACGTCTTATTCTCGAACTTCTTCGCAATGAGCAACTGTACGCCAAGTTCTCGAAATGTGATTTCTGGCTTAGAGAGGTCCATTTCCTTGGACACATCGTCAATCAGGAAGGGATTCATGTTGACCCCGCTAAGATTGAGTCCATTAAGAATTGGCCTGTGCCTAAGACTCCGACCGAAGTTCGCCAATTCTTGGGATTGGCGGGATACTATCGAAGATTTATCAAGGGATTCTCTAAGATCGCTCAACCACTTACGACACTCACTCAGAAGGGTGTTGCTTACAAATGGAGTAATGCTCAGGAATCTGCCTTCCAGGAACTAAAGAAGAACCTTTGTAGTGCCCCTATCCTCTCCTTACCCGAAGGTACCGACGACTTCGTCGTTTACTGCGACGCTTCTATTCAAGGACTTGGCTGCGTATTGATGCAACGCGAGAAAGTTATCGCTTACGCCTCGCGACAACTCAAGGTCCACGAACGGAACTATACGACGCATGACTTAGAATTTGGAGCTGTGGTCTTCGCGCTCAAGCTTTGGAGACACTACTTGTACGGCACCAAGTGCACGATTTACACTGATCACAAGAGTCTCCAGCACATAATGGGACAAAAGGAGTTGAATATGCGGCAACGCCGATGGGTCGAACTCCTAAATGACTACGAGTGTGCAATCAAGTACCATCCAGGCAAGGCTAATGTGGTAGCCGATGCCCTCAGCAGAAAGGAGACCAAACCCAAGCGTGTTCGTGCTTTACAGCTCACTATCCACTCGAACCTCCCTAATCAGATTCGGAATGCTCAGGTTGAAGCATTGAAAGCCGAGAACATCAGGGCTGAGTCCCTACGAGGATCAAGACAACGATTGGAACAAAAAGAAGACGGTGCTTATTACGTGGCCGGACGCATATGGGTTCCGCTTTATGGGAATTTACGTGACCTGGTGATGGATGAAGCCCACAAGTCCCGTTACTCAGTACATCCGGGTTCAGATAAGATGTACCACGACTTGAGGGCTACCTATTGGTGGCCTGGCATGAAAGCCCACATAGCAACCTATGTCAGGAAATGTTTGACTTGTGCAAGGGTCAAGGCTGAGTATCAGAAACCATCAGGCCTACTCCAACAGCCAGAGATTCCGCAATGGAAATGGGAGCAGATTTCCATGGATTTTGTTACTAGCCTGCCTAGGTCTCAGCGCGGAAATGACACCATTTGGGTGATAGTGGATCGCTTAACTAAGTCTGCACACTTCTTGGCCATTAAAGAAACAGACAAGTTCTCTACCCTAGCAGAGGTATACTTAAAAGAAGTGGTCTCGAAGCACGGAGTGCCTACCTCTATTATTTCTGATCGAGACGCGCGTTTTACTTCTGAATTGTGGCAAGCTATGCACAAATCTTTTGGCTCACGTTTAGACATGAGCACCGCTTATCACCCGCAAACGGATGGGCAGTCTGAACGCACCATCCAAACCCTCGAAGACATGCTTAGGGCATGTGTGATCGATTTTGGCAAGAATTGGGAGAAGCACCTACCGTTGGTGGAATTCTCCTACAACAATAGCTACCACACCAGCATTCAGGCAGCACCCTTTGAGGCATTGTACGGCCGTAAATGTCGATCGCCTCTCTGCTGGGCTGAGGTTGGTGACAGCCAGATCACAGGCCCGGAACATGTAGTCGACACCACAGAAAAGATTGCCCAGATTAGGCAACGCATGGCGGCAGCTCGTGACCGTCAAAAGTACTACGCTGATAAAGATAGGAAACCGCAAGAGTTCCAGGTTGGTGAACGGGCTCTACTTAAGGTCTCACCCTGGAAGGGTGTGGTTCGTTTTGGAAAACGGGGCAAGCTTAATCCAAGATATGTCGGACCCTTTGAAGTTACCGAAAAGATCGGTACGGCCGCTTACAGGTTGAATCTGCCTGAAGAACTGAGTGCTGTGCACAACGTCTTCCACGTATCTAATCTGAAGAAGTGCCTGTCAGACGAAACACTCATCATTCCTTACAAGGAACTTACTATTGACGAACAGCTACACTTTACTGAGGAACCGGTTGAGATCACGGATCGTGAGATCAAAACCCTCAAACGTAGCCAGATACCCCTCGTGCGAGTTCGTTGGAACTCACGCCGTGGCCCAGAGTTTACCTGGGAGCGGGAAGACCAGATGAAGCGCAAGTATCCCCAGCTGTTCCCAAATGAAACCCCCAGCACTGAAGCTACAACTGAATTTCGGGACGAAATTCCAAACTAACGGGGGGATGATGTGACACCCCGTTGAAACGCCCTCGCTTTTACTAGCTTGTCAGTGGCTGCCTTAACTTTCGGGACGAAAGTTCTTAAAACTTGGGGATAATGTGACACTTCGGGTTTTCCCGAGCCAACTTTCGTCTTTAAATGAATGTATGTGTATATATATATATATATATATATAATATCAAATGAGAACTTGTTATTTATTGTTGTGCATTATGTGATCCTTGTATTAAATTATGTGTATGTATTATATATATGAGTATATGTGTGAACCGAACCCGACTCGAGACCACTCGGTCTCGAGTAAACAAGAAACGATTTGGGCCGGTTGGGCCTTGCACATCTCGAAACCCATTCAAGGTGCACCACCCTCTTATTATAACCCAAAACCCTCACACACACTCCCCCTTTCACTCTCTCACTTCATCCTCACTCCCTCTCTCTCTCTAGAAAAACCCTAAACCTCACCCAACACCTTCCATCCTTCTCGGACTCCTCGGTGGCAGCTAAGGACTCGCAATCAGCTCATCATCATCACTTGGAGGCTTCACTTCATCATCTTCTTACATACCTTGGTATCACACACCAACCGGTTAGTATTTTAAGTGTTTACCATGATTTTGGTGCATTATGGTTGATAGCATGATAAGGATAATGTGTTTTAGCTAGAATGTGAAGATTAATATGATATGCCTCCTCTCATGATATGATAACATGAATAATGATCCTTGATACTATGAATATGTTATGAATATATTATGAATAATGATTATGATAACCGAATTATGTGTTGGTTTGAATGATAATGTTGTCTAAACATGGGATGCAAAGATTTCTATAACAAATACATATGATCGGTGTTGAGCCGATGATTGCATGCTAGACATAGGGCCGAAGATGATGTCTAAATTATGTTTTGACTTAGGATGAATATAAGATGAATATATGATGAATATGTATTAGATATAGTATGAACATATGAAGAACAATTTGAATGTCATGAAAATATTTGAAAAACCTACTGTTTGATCCATTTTCATTTGATATTAGACAAAGAAACATGTTTTAAGCATTCTGGTTGGTTAGTACAAAATCTCATGAAATTGAAATCTCATTGGTTAGTACATCAGAGGTTCTAGAAGGATTCTTGTGCACGTATCCGAGGTTGCGACTCGAAACCCCCGATTACGACTCGCAACCGAAACGTGACAAGTCGAGACTACGGCGGTTGCGACTCGCAACCAAGACATGACAAGTCGAAACACCGGTTGCGACTCGCAACCAAAACGTGACAAGTCGAGACTACGGCGGTTGCGACTCGCAACCAAGACATGACAAGTCGAAACACCGGTTGCGACTCGCAACCAAGACGTGACAAGCCGCAACCTCCGGTTGCGACTCGCAACTGTGTGTTCTCGAGTCGAGACCACCTGGTCTCGACTGGGCTGTTAGTTATTGGGCCCAAGTGTGTTAACTGTACATGCTTGTTACTGTTTAGGTGGGCTACGTGTTAACTGTTAACTGTTGCTGTTAAAGAACTTAGACGGGCCCAATGACTTATTGGGTAATTATATGTTGTGCATGCTATGTGTTAGTTATGTGTAGATTATACGTGTTTACTTGTACCCCAACTTGACCTATATTGGTAACCATGCTAGGACGTGGTGACCAACGTGATCGACCGGGTAATTAATCTACCGAGCAACCCAAGGTGAGTTCACAACCTAAAGCATGTATTCCCGGTGGTTTGGGAAACGGAACTAAAAACAACACTATCCCCTTATAAGGGATACAACTTACTTTTCTTCCCTTGTTATTGGGAACCTTTTAGTTAATTACTGTTTATACGGATTGCAACAAACGGCACTAAACGAAACTCTATCACTTAAAGTCCCTACTACATAATACCGATTAGTCGCCGGGGCCAGGCGAACGGGTTATTAGTTGATAGCGCTATTTAGGTCTTACCAACCTCACACCGTGCCAAGGTATGGGATCGGTCGTGAACTAATGTACTCAGGCATCCGTCAATGATGATAGAACATTGACATCGGGGCACTCTGCGGATACGCAACGGTCACCTAGTGTTCGGTATTGGAAAAACAGTTTAGTCGCTAACTTTTGGGGTAGCTCCCCATGGCATGTATAAACGGATAAATTAACTGGCGAAACAAGTTTTTGGTAATTAAAACTGGACAACTAGTGAACTCACTCAGCATTATTGTTGACCCCTTACTGCATGCTTTGCAGGTAACCAGTGACTCAGGAGCTTGCAGCTTGGGAAGTGTAGTGGTCGTCTAAACCCGCGTGTTGGGTTTCAAATAACTTGAACTATGAACTTTGTTTAAACTATTTTATCTATGCTTCCGCTACTTACTTAACTGTTATTTGAACCTAAACATTTGAACTTTAAACTATGGTGTTTACTAACCATTATGGTTGGTGATCATCCTTACTAATATCCAATGCTCAGTATAATTGGTGGCTGGATCCTGGTCGGTCACGCCCTCAAGCGGACGGTACTCCGCAGGTGGAATTTGGGGGTGTGACATGAACCACTCTTGAACACACATGAGTCTTATGCTGAAGATTTGTCAAAGGTTTCAGCTGAAGTTTCTACTAAAGCTTATGGTATTTCATCCGATAGACCTGAACTCTTTGATTCTATCAAAGTTGATGACATGAAGGATGAAGAGAAATATGAAGAGAAGACTGACGTGAACAAGGCTCCAAGTGCGCAAGTTGAACAATCTGAACCTTCTGTTAGTGATGAAAAGCTTCAGATCAAGCAACAAGAGTCGAAGCAAGCAAGTAAAGGACGCGGAAAGAAGAAGCCTAAACATCAAAGACAAGCAGGCTCTCCACAGTCCTCAACGGGCAGAAATAATCCTCAAAAAGACCCGTGACGTGAAAAATGCTTTTGTTAAGCCAGTTAGTAACATCAAATGTGATAAATATGCATTTGACTGTGCTAACAAAGCTTTCGGAAAGACTGGTGAGATTTCTGAACAAGACTTGCAGTCTAAGCAAAGCAAGAAGAATCAAAAGAAATCTTCACCACATAAGGCCTCTGCAAACGACAAGTACAGACATCCCAATTCATCTTCATCTGCGGGAAATGTGCAACACAAACAAGCACAGAAAGGACCGGTTCGTCCTTCAGGGCCTGCAAGAGAAAATCCAGCTGATCAGAATACTTTCTACATGAAGAGACAAACATGCTTCAATTGCGGCATTGCTGGTCACATTGCTCGAAACTGCACACATTGTCCCTATATACCATATCATGTGCAAAATCAGAGGGTTACATCAAAGGATAACAATCATTCCAAGCCAATGAAGGTATCTTCACCTAAGGCAATGAAGAATGTGAATCCCAAGGTTAAACCTTCTGATGGGGATTGGAACGATGCTAAAAACAAACGCAAGGCTGTTCAAGAAAAAAAACGTTTTTCTAAAACTAACAAGCCTGAATTAGCTAAAGTTGCTCAACTGAAGGCAACAAACACGTTTGTTAAACCGAAACAGATTTGGAAACCCAAATCCAAAGCTGCAATGTCTCCAATCCTTGAAACTAATTGGGACTTATGTTTAAAGGAAGTGTCTTATTTTGATGCTTCAGGAAATCCTAGGACCACGATGGCCTGGGTACCCATGTCTTACTAATCTCCTTATTTTTCAGGAACAACTAAGGAGGAGCTGTTGACAATCTCTGGAATGTTGATAGCGGTTGTTCCAGAGATAAAAACGGGTAACATTTCACTGTTGCAAAAAGTTCAAATTTTTTTTACAGATGATATGTTTCCTTTGGAGGAGATTAGAGAAGTAAGATAAGATCAGCAAAAGGTACCGTTTAAATTCAGTACTTTGATTTGCATTTGATTAGTCTTCAATCTGATGACAGAACGGTTAACCAAAAATATTTTTTTTCCTTTCTTAGTTCATTATCTTTGTATATAAAGTGTCCTTTCTCTAGTAAATGGTAAATTTGCGCAAAAATACAAGATTTATGCACAAATTTAGGGGGGGAGAGGAACATATAGCTAGATATATAGTTTAGGGGGAGAAAACTCAGAAAATACAAAAAGAGTTTGCTGTAAATATGTATTGTTTTAGGGGGAGAAAATGAGAAAAATACAAAAACATTTGAAAAATGAAAAAGCCAAAAAGAGAAATTGCATGATATGGGAAGTGAAATAACTGTTCGTGTTAAAGGGTTTGTCTAACACATGTAAGGTGCCATAGCTGAAAAGACTAGGATCTACTGCGATATGTCGATAGGCTTGACGCTCAAATGATAAAAGATACTAAGTGATATAAACATAATGAACTATGTACCATGTGGGTAACATACCAACGGCGTATGATTTTATGGTCTTAAATCTTGTGTTGATAGATAGCCAACGTCTGAGGTTTCGGGTCTTTATGTTGTTGAATCATCCGGGGATATCTTGGTTGTCCTTCCGTAAATGAATTTTCACATTATGGTGAAGGGCTGACTCATGTAAGACCAGTATCGAAACAGTTTGACTTTAGCACGATGTGTTGGTATGCTCTATCCTTAAAGACTGGAAACATTGGCTGTTCTGTTCAGAACTAAATTAGTACATGACCTCAGGAAAGAAAGTCACTTGGAATTAGCTCATTTCTATTTGAATGTCTGTATGTTGTCCCGATACACACAATTTTGGTCTAACTCTGAAATCTTCTCTGAAAAAGTCATGTATCTCCTCTGTTTTGCGGAAGCAAAGACCTGGAGGTGCTAGGCAACGTCAGCTTCTGCTGCATCCAGATACATGCTGACCTAGCTGTACGTTGTCGCGCTATAGATCAATTAAACACCCGAAAGAGGCCCTCAAGTGCCCAAAAGAAACCCAAGAAACCTATATCAAACTGAGAAAAACTCATTTGATCTGTATATTATACCATCTCTGCTTAAGATCTATTATGTTCTCTTCTCAATCTATTCCCAGTTAAGATTTCAGAGATTTGGATTGGACTTGTGAAGTATGTGGTAGGGAAGCTACTTGCATGATAGAGTGTGCTGTATATAACTCCAGGATTTGATTAGTATTTGTTTGGGTGTTCATTGTTAAGAAATCAAAACATGATAAAATTTGTTACAGGCAGTTATATGGAAAAGGTCTAGGGAGATGAGTTTAGGAGGACAAATATACTGGCAATCGTTCAGATCACTCAGTAGTAGATCAGTGTTGATAAATGAAGTCAGGCCCAAAACCTCGTGATTTGATTTCCTAGACACAGTCAGGATATCTTAAAAGATCCCAAGAGGACAAAAACCCTAAGGAATAAAATCTCAAAATGAGAAAATTCCCAATGCTCAAAGAGCCAAATTCGTACCAAAAAGGTATTTTCCTCGCCCTCGTTGGACAAAAACATTGGTCGCTCTGCTGTACGAAAGTACTGACCTGTCACCAATGGTCTAACGTTGTAAATCAAAAAGGATGACATCAATATACTCACCTGTTACGATGAATCGTTGTGCTTACCTTGATCGCGGGGGTATGCCTTGGAATGGGACACACGAGTATAATAGTATAATATTACCTTAAGCATATCACGAAGTTGAAAAATTGAAAGTTGAGCGTTAAAGTTTAAGTGGACAAACATATTGGCAATTGCATAGACCAGTTTGATTAGGCTCGTACTGAAAAGTGTTCCTTAGTCTGCCTGAGAATGAATTTTGATCCCATTGCAATTGTAATTGTATATTATGGTAGTTGTTTATATTTTGAGTTCTTATTTGTTTCTTGCTCTTAAAATTAAAAAAATAAATAAAAAAATAGAAAAATTCAAAAATAGTGTCTTGTTTTTCTATAAAATCAAAAATCAAAAAATAGAGTGCTTATTTGTTTTTCTTAAAATTAAAAAATATAACCGTTCTTGAAGATTTGACTGATCATCAAAAGTTGAAAGAATTTAAATTGTGAAATTTGATGTACCTAGTGTTCATATGGTATTCTCCCTGTTGCATAAGAAATGTTTGCTTATGAGTTTGTGAGCATGTGCAGAACTTGATTTCAATCAAGAACAGGGGTTGATGAAGACTGAGATGCTATTAGTTGCTGAAGAAGCCAGAAACATCATAGCAACAAGATGTACCTGAGTCAGAAGAACCGGATACGAAACGCCGTCTGACAGTGAAAGTACATTTGAAGAAGTACTGTGAACCTGCTTGAAAGACAAAGATTGAAGAAGAAAAGAGCTGCTGAGAATCCTCCTCTCACATTCTTTTCACATGATTTTCAAGAAAATGTTGATCGAGATCCTGATATGAAGCTAACCACAAGAGCTGAAGAAAGAGACCTAGTGCTGAGAGTTAAGAAGTCAAGAACTTCCATAACATCTGCAGCATAGCGACAACCATAGACTTCGTTGAAGACGTTGCTGAATTCATGCTATGAAGACAATTTGATGGCATCAGTCTAGGGGGAGATTGTTAGGCCCTAAAGTGTGAGACTGACGCATCAAATTCATGCAACGAGTTATGGTTACGAACTGGGCTTTACCGAGTTAGTTATATTAGGTTTTGGACCTTTATAGGTCACTTGGGCCAAGCTTTAGGCCATGTGGGCCAAGCAAGCCCAAGGGGAGCCCATGTAGGGGAGTGGGCTTTAGTAAGTATATAAACAAGTTTCTAACTTGTTTTTAGGTTGGAGGTTTATTGTTATAATTTGCTCTAGAGCTAGAGTGGGAGGCGATTTTGATTGTGAGCACTTGTACTAGACGGTTTTTCTTTTCAAGTAATAGAATCGTGTGCAAGTGTTGAAAGTGATTCGGTATTGTTTCTCGTTTTTCATATTTTTTGTGTTTATCTTGAATCATCTTGTGATTGGTTTCCGCACTCTCACAAGATTAGATTTGATGTCATTGAAAGATCCGATTTACGGGACTTACACTAATCTCACATCTCAACGCTCCCACCCTTTCCAAGGTTCAACATTTACAAGCACTTAATCAAGAAGATTAAGTCAAAATTCCACCAATTCGGGTTCTACATACGTATATTTACATATACATTACCCCGTACCTAAGATAGTCTGAGTTTGCACCCGATTGATCCAACTCGAGATGGGCTCTCGAAAGAATCAAATCTCATAAACTCGTCTTCCTTCCTTCTTGCATTCATTTCAGATATCCATGGATTACACAACCAATAAATCACATATACTACTAGAATGTTGTAATTGCCTCTCCAGTTATCAACATAACTCTTCTAGCTTATACATTCTGCTTCTACGGTGCTTCGATAAACTTCCGTTTATCTTCCAAACAAATCTCTATAAAGAAAAAAATCAGTGTATTATCCATTATACACTTTCTCAACTGAACCTAAACAATACATCATGTACACTACTCCATCCTTATGGTAGCTTGAGCCTATAAGCAACTGATCCAACTTAAGATGGGCTCTTAAAAGGACTTAATCATTGTGGCTCAGCTCTTCTTTTCTCTGCTAAACCTAATGGCATCTCTGCAAGATAAATCCTTTAATAGAACCAAATCTTCAATCTGGAATCGCAATAGTTCCTTCAATTGTCCATGTAATCCTTCTGTTGATCAATTGGCGACTTTTAACCTTCCCTCGATCCAGGAAAATCCTGTCGCGGGTTTCCTAGATAAACTAAGGTCTGGTTAATTGTCCTTTGTCATGTTATCTCAACAAAATGGTGATCAACACTTCTATCCATGCAAGGCTTCAAACGGAGTGTGACACCCGGCTTTTCAGGCCATACCGTACAATTGTAATACGTGTTGTGAATAAGTAACAGGGCTATATTTGACTTGTTATGATGTTTATATGTGAAATTTAATGTGTTGGTAAAATTAAACTTTGATAAAAATTATGTTGGCAACGGTAAGATAAACGCTTATCGCGTAACGATTAAAATGCGAAACGAACATCGGTGACCACCCGATCAGTGTTACAATCCTAAAAATAGTCTGTTACGATTAGAATAAATATTTTAATCATATTCGTGAGGAAGAATAAAGTAAAACGCAAAGAAACTCTATTTTTCGAGTTCAAGCGCGTACGCGCGATGCAGCGCGTATACTGACAAAATACTGTGAACACAGCCCGTCAAGGCAACTGAAAATCATTTTAGCAATAATTTGATAAGTTTATTCTTATAGAATGACAAAAATAAATAAAAATGCTTAAATTCGTATTTTTGCGATTTTAAACGCGTACCGCGCAGCACAGCGCGCATACTGCAAATACCGACAACATAGACAGTCCAGGCAGACAAAATATCGTCCCATAATATTTTGGCAGGTTTATTTTTATAGAGCGTTAAAAATAATTTAAAACACACTAAAACGGGTTTAAAACGCTAGATAAAATACCCGGTATTCAGTAAAATACCTATTTTAACATTAAATTACATATATATGTGTATGTATATATAATGTTTGTGTGAGAGAGGGGCTAGGTGGCGGCCATAGGGCAGCCCACCTCTTGCCATATATCCTTCTTCTTGCCATGTGTTGATTATTGGAAACACAAGTAATCATTTAAGCATACACCACACTCTTCATTTGCATAAACCAAGATAAAAAATCACAACTCTCTCCCTCTCTCAAATTCTCGGCCGAACACCCCTTATAACACCCACATTTTCATTTTCAAAATTGTTCTTGAAGATTCATATCCCTTTCATGGTGATTTCAAGCTAAAATGGGTGTTTAGAAGTGATTTCAAGGCATTTCAAGCAACAATCAAGACCCACATTACCAATCCTCACTAAGAATCATTCAAGAACTTGAAGGTATAAATTTATTTTAAAAACTTTGTTTTGATTCTTGATGTTCTTGATAAGTAATGGAAGTTTCTCTTGATCTTGAGTTTAATCACAAACTTGAAACATAAAACAAATGGGTTTTATTGTGAATGAAATAAAATGGATGTGTGTGTGTGTATGTAAGTGTTTGTGTTTTTGATTTTTGTTGAAAGATTCTTGAGTTACATGATTACTTGAAAAGTAGGATGCATGTAAGAATCTAAGTGTGTCATATAAGGATGTTCTAAAGATGATTTAAGATTTGAAAGTGACATGATGAGAAGTGAATTTTTGGTGGTTTATGTGTGTATATATATTTCGTATATATATATATATATGTATTTATGTATGTATGTATGTATGCATGCATATAAAAGTTTGTCACATGTTCTTAAATATGAAGGATATTAGCATTTATGTAGGAATGATTGGATGATCATGATGATGTGTGTGTTGTGTTTTGTAAGAACATGATATTAATGTGTTCTTGATGTGTGATTAGATCATAAATAATGTTGATGATGTTGTATGAGTGCATTAGATGCACATATGTGGACATGCATGTTAATATGAAAGCATGAAATGATCATTTGAGCATGATTTGATAAATGTTTTTTTAATCAGATTATAAACCTTAAAATAAAGTTATTTTGCAGTGTTTAATGATATATAACTTTGTCATAATGTTTTCTAGCTTTGCATGTTGTACTTGGTGCATTAAAAGTTGTAAAATACGTGAAATCGCATGATTTATGTGACTTACACAAAAACTGCACTAATCTGATTATAACCACTATTTTAATCAATAAATAACATGTATTGTGTTAAAATATCAAGTCGTTTCGAGTTGGGATGATTATAGTAACGTTAAACGCAAAACTATGCGTTAAAACGGTTAAAAATCGGCTTTTCGGGTGATTTTTATAAAACTGATTTAGATCAGTAAATAAACTGATGTTTATAGTTTAAAAACAAGTATTTTAACTAATTTTAAGTTTACTTGGTGTTTGGTTGGTCATACGTGAATTCCGACGCCCGAAAACGTTACCGAGTCGCTAAAATACGTATTTTTCGATGAACACTAGTATGGGTGAATTTTGAGTGAATCTTATGTGATAAAATGTGTTAGGTGATTTAAACATGTAAATGTGGTAATATGTTAAGTGTTAATTTGATAGTGGGAAATTTAGACTACACATGTATACATGTACGTTTTGTGCGGTAGAAACGGTAAAATTGCGTTAAATGTGTAACTTGTTTGTCGAGCATGAAATTTGGTACATATGAGATGTTTTATAATTGCTTTAAAAATGAAAAAATAGATAAGTTTGTAATATTTTGCGTGTTCGGTATTAAATTCTGTGAACATTTATGTATATACATTACGACGCGCGAATCGTAGATATATTGCGTATAAACGGGAGAGTTAATGGATTCACACAATAATGGTCACCAATAAAATCGTTCAAGTCGCAAAAATCATAAATATATATATATATATATATATATATATATATATATATATTAACGTGCCAACATAATAAAAAATGACAACTTTTCGAGAAAATCTCAAAGTTATGTGATAATTCTAAGAAACGGAGAAACTTAGGATTTTTGTGTTAAATATATATTGATTTAGAATTGTTCCTATATTAGGACGTATATAAAAATCAATCTCTGGGATTGCGGTATTAAAATACGCACCCAAAGGTGAGTGTCACTAAACCCCTCTTTTTACTGCTTTGTACATATTTTGGGGGTAGAACACGTCGTTAAAAGGGTTTAATAATGTTTTCGAAATAAAACATACCTTTTAATATAAAATATATATTTTCGCTGAAAATATATGAGATTTGATAAGTTATACGTTTTGAAGTAAAACGTTTTTGATGAATGAATATTGTATGTACGGTATTTCTTAAGTGATACAAGACCGTACGGTTGGGGACGGATTCTTGACTAGGTCTTATATGATGGAGAATAAGGAGAATTTGTATAATGTCGTGTATTAAATTGTCATATTAGTAGGATATATATATTGTACGTGAGGTAGACATCATATTGTTATTCGAGAAAGAACCCTACGCCCATGATGTCGTTTAATCAGTTAAGTATTGCGGGTGATGAATTGTTGGTATATCTATCGGGTTGACAACCCCGTCGTGACCGGTCGCCCCGTGTCAATGTCGAACGACGAATTAATATTCTGTTTATTGTCTAGCTTTGATTATCCCTGCATGGTTAATATATAGTTCGTATCGTCTAGCTAACATACGAGTCTGAAAATTGACGCAATAATTTAATATACAAAACCTGGGCAATATATTACAGTTGTCGGATCGATGAACCGGCGGAAGGCCCATGGATTTTTAATAAGGAAATAAAATGGACTTTCTAAAATCTATATGGATGTTTACAAATAAACACCTAATCAGAAAGTTTTCCTTGGATTAAAATTGGTTGTAAGTGAATACGTGAACTCACCTTCCTTTGTGTTGACACTTGATTTTAACGTGTTCTACAGGTACTTGAATTCGGCTTCGGGAAATCATGGCGTATCTTGTGTTTGATGATGCATGTTGTTTTGTTTAAATATGTTGGACAACTTTTAAACTTTCTGGGACTTTTGTAATAAGATCCGCGAGGATCAAAGACATCTTAACTATGTAGTTGCGTCGTGTCTTAAAACGTAATGTTTAATAACTTATGTTTAAAATAAACCAATATGTCCAACAATAAAATGCATCGCTCGACAAGATATAAATGGGCACCAACTTCCGTCTCCACTACGTATAATATTCCGTTGCGACGTTTTTGGGGTGTGACAGAAGTTGGTATCAGAGCCATTGGTTGTTAGCGAACTAGATGTTTTCGGAAGAAAACACTAGACTTCAACCGGAGAATTTTGAAATATAAAGTCTAAAATTCTCGAAGCCAAGAATTTTAAATAAACATAAAAAAAAATAATTGTATCATGTATGAAAACTCCTACGTGCTTATGTGCATGCGTGGTTTCTGTTTATTTTGGGCCTTATATGTTACTGTTCATATTGATCACACACTTACTTGTACGGTTACATATGTGTCACAGATGTCGCACGAGCACGAGGTCATCGAGATCAACGACTCAAGTAGCGAGCCAGATTTCGAGACTTCACCCATATCCATTTTATCAGAGACACCTATCACGACCCCAGAGATCGTTGGTATGGCTGAGTTTGCTTCATCATTCCGTGTCGATCATGCTTTCGCTAGCCAGGTAGACCCCCGATATGCTTTCACAAGCAATGGGTGGATTGAGGACAACGATGACGCTCCTCTCTCGATCCATGAGACAGGACAATCATTTGGCACAGTACCAGTTATCGATGACGTGATCAGAGATGTCCCTGTATTTGGAGGACCTTTTAGTATTGCACCAGCAGTGGATGCCACTATTGTTACAGCTCGACCATTAGAGCCGTCTGTTGCTCCACCTGCTACTGTGATCGAGCCTGTTGCTGAGGTCCCTCCACCTGTTTTGTCAGAGTCACCTTTACCTGTCATTGAGTCACGCTCATCTACTACGCATCTATTAGTGTATTGTCACCGTGGGAAGATAGTTAGGCCTGCTGGAGAGGTTGCTTCTACATCACAAGTTGAGACTGCATCTGCTTCTAAGAAGCAGAAAGGAGTTTGGGTGGACCGATGTTGCCATTGTGACCGATAGTTCGCTGCCATGCGTGAAGATCTGAAAACGACTAAGGGTAAACTGAAGGACCTCGAGGGGCAAATGGATCGGTACGATGAGTTGAAGGAGTTAGATGACAGCGCGATGGATCAGATGCATTGGAGGATCGTGGATTTGGAGGAATTGGTTAGGTAGATGCTAGATTTCATATGAATGAAGCGTTAGGTGTTGATGTTGTTAGTTTGTGGTTGTTTGTTTTTGGTTGTTGTGCCTAAATACACTTTTGGGTGTTTTTCTTTTTTGGGGGCCTGCGTGCCAATTATATTTTGTGATATTAGGTAGAAATTTTGTGAAAAACTTGTTATGGGTGTCGATGTAGACATGCCAATGATAGACATGATGTACTGAAAAACAAGTTGTTAATTTCTATGATAATATCAGATGATTAACTTTTGGTTTAAAAAAATTGTTCTCATTAATATGTGGATATTATACATGCGCAATGTTTGGTCCACTAATATTTAATGATTGAATTATTTTTAATTTGGTTATCGTCTCATGTGATTATTATTTTTGTAAATAATAGAAACGACGAAAATGCCGCCAAAAGCAAAACAGGATAATGGACTACCTGCCACACCAGAGGAGTTGGCGCGACTCATAACCCAACACGTTAATACTGCCTTGGAACAGCGTGATGCTAACCAAAATGATGGCCAAAAACGTGAATGTGGTACTCCCGGGCAGGATCTTGGTGGGACACAGATTGGAAACCCTTCAGGTAAAATAATGATCGGAAAGTTTTGGTTGTTCATCTGTTATGATCTCATTGGAACGTATTCCTGATTTCTATTAACCATATGAACAGTGCACTGGAGCGTACACAAAACAATCCAGGGTTGTAGCCCAAGATCATTTACTGGTGTCCTATGCAATGATGTGACGTCAATGCGTGTGATATCGGGCTGTCAGAATGAGTCGGTTATCCGAGTGTTTCAGCGATCTGAACCTGGAATTGGAAATTCGAAGAAGCGCAAACCCGAGAGCTCCAAGAAGGCTCCCGAAGTTGGAAGTAGGAAGAAACTCAAATTGGAGAAAGCAAGTGCAGCTAACCCTAAAGAGTCAGGAAAGGGTAAGGACGGCGATGGACAAGAGAAGTGCGCCAGATGTAGCCGAACCGGACATGTGACTTCTCAGTGTTACGCTAAGAGTACATCGGATGGAGCTGCGCTTGAAGGATGCTTTACATGTGATGGACAAGGATACTACAAAAGGGAATGCCCGAAATCGAAAGGACAGAACGTTAAGAGTAATTCCGTTAGGGCAAGTGTCAGGAAGGCAAGTGAGAGTCCTGCTACTGTTACCGGCATGTTTCAAATCAAAAGCCAATCTATGTTTATACTTATAATACTAAAGCTGACGTGAGTTTCGTTCGAGAAACTATGAACCATTGTTGTGTTCACCTATAAGTGAGCTAAGTATAAAGTGCCCGATAGAACTAATAGTTGGTAAATTGATAGAAACTAGCGAAGTCATTCGTGGTTATAGTATTTAGTTAGGCGATTGTAGTTCTAGATATTGGTTTATTATCAGTAGAGTTGAGAAGCTTTGACGAAGATGCAAGAATGAATTCACTTTCTGAGGAAGAAGTGGGGGTTATCGCTCGAAGAAGCTAGTTGGAATATTTCGTCATGATGACAATGGAAAGGCGGAAGCTGTTCGCGGGAATCGATTGAGTCGAGTGTTGAGTGATAATAGTCGAGAGTGGTCAGTGTTGTGAGGATGCTTGAGTTGTTGCGAAAGGACTATCCTGCATTTGCAGTGAATGTGACGGATGCGAAAACCGAATGTAGGAACGTCGGAGAAATTTCTATCGCAACTATCCGAAAGTCTTCCTAAAAAGACTTACCTGGATCTTCCTTGCGAGATGAATCGAATTTCGAATCGATCTGACTCACGGTGCTGTGCCCGATTGCACAATCTTCCTATAGATTAAGCACCGTTTGAAATGATAGAAATGACGAGATAATTTTTAGAGCTTTTGGACAAGGGTTTCATTCGATTGAGCTTTTCGCCTTAAGATGCATCGACTTTGATGGAATAAAGAAGAATGGATTCTTCAGGATATGTGAGGACTTCAGAAAGCCGAGCAAGTTGACTATCAAGAATCGGTACCTTATTACCGAGATTTGACAATTTATTCAATCAGGCTACCGGGACTCAGCCGCTATACGAGGAATCGATCTACGACTAGGATATTATCAGTTGAAGGTTGCTGCGAAGAAATTCGAGGACTGCTTTTCAAACGAGATATGGCCATTACGAGATATTAGTCATGCCCTTTGATTTAATTAATGTGCCATTTAAATTCATAAATCTCATGAATAGGGTATGGAAACCCTAATCAGGTAAGTTCGTGATAACAGTCATCGACGACATGTTTTTCTATACACGAACCAAAGAGAATTATAAGTAACGTTTGAAGTTAACTATGGAATTGGAAAGGATGATGAAAGTATGCGTATAGATCAGTTTGAGATTGGGAAGCGTGTATCATGGACTTCGAAGGAAGTTAAGATACTCACATGCCCTTAGCAGAGATATCTTACAACAATACTTAACACGCTAGTATTTAGGTTGCTCAGTTTGAAGCCTTGCGTGGATGAAGAGTTAATCGTCACTACGTGGAGCTAACGTGACAAAGGACAATTAACCAGACCTTAGTTTATCTAGGAAACCAGCGACAGGATTTGTCTAGATCAATGGAAGGTTAAAGGTCGCCAATTGATCAACAGAAGAATTACATGGACAATTGAAGATTTAGTTCGATTAAAGGAGTTATATTGAGAGATGCTATAGGGTTTAGTAGAGGAAAGAAAAGCTGAGCCACATTGACTTAATCCTTTCGAGTGCCCATCTTGAGTTGGATCGGTTGCATATGGGCTCAAGTTACCATCCGAAATGAGTGGTGTACGTGATGTACTATTCGGATGCATTTGAAGAGATGTATAATGGGTGATACACTAAGTTTGCACTTTGTAAAGATTATTTGGGAGATCAACGGAGGTCTATTGAAGCATCGTAGAAGCAGTACGTATAGCTAGAAAGTTATGTTGCTAACGGGAAGGGCGATTTCAGCATTCCAGTAGTATCTACAATTTATAGGTCGTGTAACCGGAGGATACCCGAATTGATGGAACCTTGACTTGAATCTTCTTTATTTAGAGTTTGCGAATGTTGGGCCCTGGAAAGGGTGGAGAGTGTTGAGATGAGAGTTTAGGAATCGAGAACGTGTGTAATATAGATCTATGAGGATTCTTCGTAAGAATCCGAGTTTCTCGCAGAAACTGTAGGACTATATTCAATAGATCTGTTTTTGTTATTTTTATTAAGTGCAAAAACAAAACCTGTAGAGTAAAAATTTTGGGGACGAAATTTCCTAAACAGGGGAAGATTGTGACACCCGGCTTTTCAGGCCGTACCGTACAATTGTAATACGTGTTGTGAATAAGTAACAGGGCTATATTTGACTAGTTATGATGTTTATATGTGAAATTTAATGTGTTGGTAAAATTAAACTTTGATAAAAATTATGTTGGCAACGGTAAGATAAACGCTTATCGCGTAACGATTAAAATGCGAAACGAACATCGGTGACCACCCGATCAGTGTTAAAATCCTAAAAATAGTCTGTTATGATTAGAATAAATATTTTAATCATATTTGTGAGGAAAAATAAATTAAAACGCTAAGAAACTCTATTTTTCGAGTTCAAGCGCGTACCGCGCCATGCAGCGCGTATACCGACAAAATACTGTCAACACAGCCCGTCAAGGCAACTGAAAATCATTGTAGCAATAATTTGATAAGTTTATTCTTATAGAATGACAAAAATAAATAAAAACGCTTAAATTCCTATTTTTTGCGATTTTAAACGCGTACCGCGCCGCACAGCGCGCATACTGCCAAATACCGACAACATAGCCAGTCCAGGCAGACAAAATATCATCCCGTAATATTTTGGCAGGTTTATTTTTATAGAGCGTTAAAAATAATTTAAAACGCACTAAAACGGGTTTAAAACGCTAGATAAAATACCCGGTATTCAGTAAAATACCTATTTTAACATTAAATTACATATATATGTGTATGTATATATAATGTTTGTGTGAGAGAGGGGCTAGGTGGTGGCCATAGGGCAGCCCACCTCTTGCCATATATCCTTCTTCTTGCCATGTGTTGATTATTGGAAACACAAGTAATCATTTAAGCATACACCACACTCTTCATTTGCATAAACCAAGATCAAAAATAACAACTCTCTCCCTCTCTCAAATTCTCGGCCGAACACCCCTTAGAACACCCACATTTTCATTTTCAAAATTGTTCTTGAAGATTCATATCCCTTTCATGGTGATTTCAAGCTAAAATGGGTGTTTAGAAGTGATTTCAAGGCATTTCAAGCAACAATCAAGACCCACATTACCAATCCTCACTAAGAATCATTCAAGAACTTGAAGGTATAAATTTATTTTAAAAACTTTGTTTTGATTCTTGATGTTCTTGATAAGTAATTGAAGTTTCTCTTGATCTTGAGTTTAATCACAAACTTGAAACATAAAACAAATGGGTTTTATTGTGAATGAAATAAAATGGATGTGTGTGTGTGTGTGTGTGTGTATATATATATATATGTATGGCCGTGAGTGTGTGTGTATATGTAAGTGTTTTTGTTTTTGATTTTTGTTGACAGATTCTTGAGTTACATGATTACTTGAAAAGTAGGATACATGTAAGAATCTAAGTGTGTCATATAAGGATGTTCTAAAGATGAATTAAGATTTGAAAGTGACATGATGAAAAGTTAATTTTTGGTGGTTTATGTGTGTATATATATTTCGTATATATATGTATGTATGTATGTATGTATGTATGCATGCATATAAAAGTTTGTCACATGTTCTTAAATATGAAGGATATTAGCATTTATGTATGAATGATTGGATGATCATGATGAAGTGAGTGTTGTGTTTTGCATGTTGTACTTGGTGCATTAAAAGTTGTAAAATACGTGAAATCGCATGATTTATGTGACTTACCCAAAAACTGCACTAATATGATTATAACCACTATTTTAATCAGTAATAACATGTATTGTGTTAAAATATCAAGTCGATTCGAGTTGGGATGATTATAGTAACGTTTAACGCAAAACTATGCATTAAAACGGCCAAAAATCGGCGGGTGATTTTTATAAAACTGATCTAGATCAGTAAATAAACTTATGTTTATAGTTTAAAAACAAGTATTTTAACTAATTTTAAGTTTACTTGGTGTTTGGTTGGTCATACGTGACTTCCGACGCCCGAAAACATTACCGAATCGCTAAAATACGCATTTTTCGATGAACACTAGTATGGGTGAATTTTGAGTGAATCTTATGTGATAAAATGTGTTAGGTGATTTAAACATGTAAATGTGGTAATATGTTAAGTGTTAATTTGATAGTGGGAAATTTAGACTACGCATGTATACATGTACGTTTTATGCGGTAGAAACGGTAAAATTGCATTAAATGTGTAACTTGTTTGTCGAGCATGAAATTTGGTACATATGAGATGTTTTATAATTGCTTTAAAAATGAAAAAATAGACAAGTTAGTAATGTTTTGCGTGTTCGGTATTAAATTCTGTGAACATTTATGTATATACATTACGACGCGCGAATCGTAGATATATTGCGTATAAACGGGAGAGTTAATGGATTCACACAATAATGGTCACCAATAAAATCGTTCAAGTCGCAAAAATCATAAATATATAGATATATATATATATATATATATATATATTAACGTGCCAACATAATAAAAATGACAACTTTTCGAGAAAATCTCAAAGTTATCTGATAATTCTAAGAAACGGTGAAACTTAGGATTTTTGTGTTAAATATATATTGATTTAGAATTGTTCCTATATTAGGACGTATATAAAAATCAATCTCTGGGATTGCGGTATTAAAATACGCACCCAAAGGTGAGTGTCACTAAACCCCTCTTTTTACTGCTTTGTACATATTTTGGGGGTAGAACACGTCGTTAAAAGGGTTTAATAATGTTTTTGAAATAAAACATACCTTTTAATATAAAATATATATTTTCGCTGAAAATATATGAGATTTGATAAGTTATACGTCTCAAAGTAAAACGTTTTTGATGAATGAATATTGTATGTACGGTATTTCTTAAGTGATACAAGACCTTACGGTTGGGGACGAATTCTTGACTGGGTCTCATATGATGGAGAATAAGGGGAATTCGTATAACGTCGTGTATTAAATTGTCATATTAGTAGGATATATATTGTACGTGAGGCAGACATCATATTGTTCTTCGAGAAAGAACCATGCGCCCATGATGTCGTTTAATCAGTTAAGTATTGCACGCGATGAGTTGTTGGTAGCTCTATCGGGTTGACAACCCCGTCGTGACCGGTCGCCCCGTGTCAATGTCAAACGACGAATTAATATTTTGTTTATTGTCTAGCTTTGATTGTCCTTGCATGGTTAATATATAGTTCGTATCGTTTAGCTAACATACGATTCTGAAAATTGACGCAATAATTTAATATACAAAATCTGGGCAATATATTACAGTTGTCGGATCGATGAACCGGCAGAAGGCCCATGGATTTTTAATAAGGAAATAAAATGGACATTCTAAAATCTATATGGATGTTTACAAATAAACACCTAATCAGAAAGTTTTCCTTGGATTAAAATTGGTTGTAAGTGAATACGTGAACTCACCTTCCTTTGTGTTGACACTTGATTTTAACGTATTCTACAGGTATTTGAATTCGGCTCCGGGAAATCATGGTGTATCTTGTGTTTGATGATGCATGTTGTTTTGTTTAAATATGTTGGACAACTTTTAAACTTTCTGGGACTTTTGTAATAAGATCCGCGAGTATCAAAGACATCTTAACTATGTAGTTGCGTCGTGTCTTAAAACGTAATGTTTAATAACTTATGTTTAAAATAAACCAATATGTCCAACAATAAAATGCATCGCTCGACAAGATATAAATGGGCACTAACTTCCGTCTCCACTACGTTTAATATTCCGCTGCGACGTTTTTGGGGTGTGACACGGAGCAACCTGAATACTAGCGTGTTAATTATTATTGTAAGATAACTCTGCCAAGGGCATGTGAGTATCTTAACTTCCTTCGGAGCCCATCATACACGCTCCTAACTTTTCTTTCAAATGTCCGAAAAGCTTCCTATTATCTTGCTGTCTAATCAATTTCTCTTTCCTTTTGGGGTTATTAGTGTCGAAGGCTACACTAATTTAGAGAAATTCTTAATAAATTTCGGTAGCACCTAGCTAGTCATATGGATCATCATACTCCCGACGTGGTCTTTGTTGCTTCTCATCCTTTGATTGCTCCAATCTTAGATGGATCTATACGCATACCTTCCTTATTGCATAACATTTCCATAGTCAACCTCAATGTATCTCATGAGTTTCCTTGGTTCGCGTGAAAGCAAGTATGTCGTCGACGAATATTATCACGAATTCATCCGATTAGGGTTTCCATACCCTGTTCATGAGATCCATGAATATAGATGGCGCATTAATTTAGTCAAAAGGCATGACTAATAACTCGTAATGGCCATATCATGTTTGAAAAGCAGTCCTCAGCATATCTTCGTCAGCAACCTTCAACTGATAATATCCCAATCTTAGATCGATCTTCGTGTAGCAGCTGGATCCCGGTAGCTTGATCGAGTAAATCATCAATCCTCGGTAAAAGGGTACCGATTCTTGATAGTCAACTTGTTCAGCTCTCTGAAATCCTCTCACATCCTGAAGGATCCATCCTTCTTCCTCTTCAACAAAACAGATGCACCTCAAAGCGAAAAGCTTGATCGAATGAAACCTTTGTCTAATAGCTCTTGAGGCTGATTCGATAGTTCCTTCATTCCAAATGGTGCTTAATCTACAAGGAGATTTTGCAATTGGGCGCAGGACCGGGTGCCAGATCGATTCGAAATTTTGATCTGTCTCGCAGGGGGCAATCCAGGTAAGTCTTTTTAAGAAAACTTCTGGATAATTGTGAACAATAGGAATCTCTCCGATATTCCTACATTTGGCCTTCATATCCACCACGTTAACAAAGAACGCATGATAGCCTTTTCGCAACAACTTGAGCATCCTCAAAACACTGACGACTCTCAACCATCAACACTCGACACTCGATCGGTCTTTGTGAACAACTTCCGCCTCTCCACTATCATCAGGACGAGGTATCCTAGCTAGCTTCTTCAGGCGATAGTCCCCACTTCGCTCTTGGATAATCAATCCATTCTCACATCCGCGTCAAGGCTCCCCAGCTCCACTGGAAATATACCAACACTAGAACTACCATCATCTAACTAAATACTACAACCTCAAGCGACCTGTCACACCCTGTCTTTTGCGGAAGCGTGGTTATTGGTGTGACTTACTTAATACCATAGCATTCAATCATAACAACGCTATACGATAAAAACCAAAAGATGTTCACCCACTCATTTAGTTTGAAAATAACATAACATAGATTGTCTGAAACGTGGACGCCAAATCTTAAGTTACAACCACAACATGTTTTAAATGAGTTCACAAAGACTCGACAAAAAAATCTTAAACAAACCCGAGCTTAGAGACATGTATCCCGTCCAGGAATAGGATACATCTCCTAAACTCTACGACCACGGATGACATCTTTTATTTAAAACGCAGCTTGACAAACATGCAACACCTGCCAGATCCACTTAGTTCCCTGAAATACATGTAATTTGAAAACATCAACAAAAGTTGAGCGAGTTCATGCGTTTTGTATAAGTATGTATAAACCTTTGTAAACAGTGTATGTAAGTATGTCCCGGTATGAAAGCAAACAAGGAAAAGATCACCAATGGTTTACAAGGCCACTGATATGTGTGACGGTGTAGGAAGACTCAAACCTAGCAAAGTTGTACCGGGCTTCCGGCTGGAAGACATAGTCACCCTATGGGCCACCCTGGTCCTCATGGGTGTGGGCTCGCTACACCCAAATAGATCTATCACTCATGCCCCTCTGTCCTTATACGAGGATTAATGGTCCTAAGTATCTGCCTACCCATTCACATGATCTATGGTTCTTTCCTAGGCAAATCATACCAATAGTATTCGTATGTAATCCTTTTGTAACATGTATCTCACCCCCGAAGTTAATAAACAAAACAGTTTAAAGAATAGGGGAACACGAACTCACAGTATTGCGTCTTCAGAATTGTAACCCAAATCTCCTTAGCGAACATGACTCCCTACAATGTACTAATGTCTATTAGACGAACGGGTCGTGCCTTGACCTTGTATTTACGTTTTTGAGTTACGTTTCTTATGTTCCCAATATTATTCCAAGTTATAATCACTTGTTAAAATAATAATTATTTTAAATTATATTTAAATTTGGAATAATTGTTTAATCAATATTTTTGTATTAATACTCCTCGAGTATTTATCTCCGTATTTCCTTCCCAAGGACGGGGGTATCTTATACATGTATACTCGTATTCTTGCATTTGTAGCTCCAAAATAATATATTTTTAAGTCTAACTTAGAAAATACATTTAAACTTATTTCATCCCAATAATGCATTTCAAGAAAATATATATTTTTCTAAAAAATCATATATCTTCTAAATATTCTAGGAAAAATATATTTTTAATTATCAAAAATAATATATTTTTCTCCTTGTCAAAATATGATATAACTTGTAATAATTACAAAAATCATATTTTCATTTCTTGTATCCAAAATAATATTTACTAAAAATATACTTATAATGGTATTTTCTGAAATATTTTGTAAGTTACGTTTTTGCGTTTGGTTTCACAATATTTAGTGTGTAACTTATATATTTATTATTTTGGATTGTAAATTCTTGGTATTTTGTTAAGTTATATTACATTAATCCTAAAATAATATAACTATTGCACCAAGTATACAAATAATCACACAATGTGTCTTTAATGTAAATATATATTCTAAATACATATTTATTCATTTTTATTTATAAAAACCAACCTCCAATACTTGTATTTTTGTAATAAAATCTATGGCAAGTTTATGTTGAAAACCATAGTTAAAACACACTTGTAATTATTTGTTTAGAAAATATTTTTTTCTAAGTGTTTGTATTTTTAGAAAATTTCGCTATAGTTTCCCCTAAAAATGGAGGTGTCCATGCTATCAAAGCATATCATTTTCTTTTCAAAATCATCACAAACAATCAACAATAAATCACTAAACGACTTACTCTTACCAAGTGCAAAAACAAGCTATCTACATAAAGATCATGAACTTGAGTTTTCGTAAAAACTTGTAGTAACTTGGTAGTATGTTTAGTAGACTTAGTTACCCTTTAAAGTGTGTTTATTTCTTTAAAAATCTCATTCTTAAAGAATTTAGGTGTTTACAACTTGTAAACATATTTTACAAAAACGTTTCTTTATGGATCTTCTTGTTTCTCTAGTGTTTCTACACTTGTTTTACCACCAAAAATAGTGTAGGTTTTAGTAAGAACCAAGATCTTCTAAAAATCATATTTTGAACTTGGTTCTCTTGGAAAACCATTCATTATTCTTAGATCCACAAGATTATTAACTCACTTTGATGATTATTTTTCAAGAAATCTTTTTATCCTTCAAGTTCATGCTTACACATGAGGATGATCATCTTGTTTCATTTCATAATCATCCTCTCACTTGCTAGATCATGTGTTTAATCACAATCTAGCATGCTCCTTATGATGATCAACATCATAATCTCAAGTAAACAACAATCAAAACATCATTCATACACTAAACAACATAGTTTCATCAAATATCAAGCTTTATGTTCATGATTCATGTTTATGTCTTTTAATGCTCTTGTGATTAACAACATACTACATCTTTTAACCAATCAAAATTAGAAGTAACAAAGGTTATGAGGGTCTTACTACTAGCTCTAAGCTAGGGAAGAACACAAGATAATGATGATGACAAAAGTGGAGGATAATAGCAATCGGGAGAGGTCCTTCAAGATCCACAAGCACCGAGCTTCCTTAAACACCTTGTTACACCTTGAAATGATCTTGGAATGGATGGGATTGAATTGGAAGTGATGATGGTGGTGGTGGGGGTTCACGGCCGAGAAGGGGAGGAGGAGAAGGAGAGTTGTGGTGTTAAGAAGTGTAGATGCTTATGTTCTACTTATAACTACTTAATGGTTTTGTCCAATGGTTCTAATGTTTCTAGAAGTATAAGCATGATCTTTCACAAATCTAAGCAAGATCAAATGTGATCTAGGGAATCAAGAGAAGATCTAGGGGTGGGGCCACTTCTTGGTGACCGTAATATGAAGGGGGGGGGGGGGGGGGTCTTGTGTAAGTTTTCAGCCATTAAGTTAGTTTAAGGTTCAAATCCAAGTGTTTAGTTACAAGTGTTATTTACTAGATATTTTAGTGGGGTGTTATGATGTTTCGGGATCATACTAGCTCAGAAATATTAAAACAATGCTTCTAGTAAAATTTTGGTGTTTCGGGTAATGTCCGGTTGTTCGGTTAGATACCGGTTCATTAAAGTGTCAAACTATTCCGTTTAATAATCTTTAAGTACCCTTTTGTGACACTTTTAATTCCCGACACTTAGGAAAGCATTCAGGACCCTTTTGTCATATTTTTGCATGTCACTAGCTTGTTAGAATGCTGAATTTTGCTGAAATATGCAGAATTCTGCACTTTTAGTGGGTTTTAGGCACTTTCCGGCACTTAAATTATCACCTAGTGAAGTAGTTTTATGGTCCTTACTTCCCTACACACCCTACTAGTGTAAAACCTTGTCTCTGGCCCATACAGGGTCTCAAAACACTGTCTGTCTATGTACTGACATTGTCAGCATATTTCTGAGTTATCCGCTAACTGTGCTAACCGTGCTTTGTGCATCGTTTATGTCACTAAGAGTTTGTATGTAAAGATGATGTGACAATACGTAATGTGATGCACATGTATGTATGCTATAGTAATCAGAAGGCAGTCAATTGTTATTCAGCACAGTCATTAAGCACTAATTGAGATTAATTAATTGTATGAATACCTGTATTTTTGACAGTTGTCACACGACCTCAATAGTTTTCATCAACTTACCAATTGCTAGTTCTATCGGGCACTTTATACTCAGCTTACTTGTAGCTGAACACAAAAATGGCTCAAAGTTTTTCGAACAAAACTCAAGTCAGCTTTGGTATCAAAAGTATGAACATAGATTGGTTTTTTATTCGAAACATACCGGTAACAACAGCAAGATCGTCTCGTGCCTTCCCATCACTCATATCAACGGCTTTTCCCCTTAGCATCCTGTCCTTTCGGTTTCGGGCAGTCTCTTTTGTAGTGTCCTTGCTCACCACACATGTAGCATCCCTCGTGTGTACCTCCCTCCGATGTACTCTTAGCATAGCACTCGCGAGCCATATGTCCAGTCCGACCACATCTGGCGCACTTTATCCACTCATCTTCGTGAGTCTTCCTCTCAAGACCTCTCCTGCCATCCCTGGCATTATCCTTTCCCGACTCTCTAGGGTTAGCTACACACACTTTCTCCAATCTGCGTTCCTCACCACGCTTCTCATCGGTATCTTTCCTCGAACTCCCAGACTTTTGCTTTCGCAAATCCCCAGATCTAGGCTCGGAATGCGGAATTATTTGAATGGTCGATCCGCTGTGACGGTCCGACATCACGCATACCGTTGCCACGTCATTGCATAGGGTACCATTAAATGATCTTGGGTTACAACCCTGGATTGTTTTATGTGTCATCTATGTACTGTTCACAAGGTTAATGAAAAATCAGAATTACGCTCTGATTATATCATAACACTGGAACTACTAAAACTTTCCGATCATTATATCACCTGAAGGGTTTCCGATTCTGTGTCCCACCAAAACCATGCCCATGAGCATCACATCCACGTTCCTGGCCATTATTTTGGTTAGCAACACGCTGTTCCATGGCAGTATTAACGTGTTGGGCTATGAGTTGTGCCAACTCTTTTGGGGTAATAGGTAATCCAAAACCCTGTCTCGCTTTTGGCGGCATTTCGTCGTTTCTATTATTACAACATAATATCAACATAAGACAATAACAAAAAATAATTCAATCATTAAATGTTAGTGGACCAAACATTGCGCATGTATAATATCCACACATCAATGAGAACACTTTTTGTACCAAAAGGAACCCATCCAAAATAGTTCAATCATTAAATACTAGTGGACCATACATTGCGCATGTATAATATCCACGTATTAATGAGAACAATTCCTAAACCAAAAGAAACCCATTTGATATTTATACCAGAAATTACAAAGCTTGTTTTTAGTACGAAGACTAATCAAAATTTGGCATGTTTACATCAACACCCTCAACAAGCCGATATGAAATTTCCTCCTAAATATCTGAAAATTTTGGCATGCAAGCCATAAATAGGGTTCATCAAATGAGACATACAAAACAAACAACAGAAATAACCAACAACTAACGCTTCAATCCTTGGAAGTCCAACATCTTCCTAACAAGCTCTTCTAGCTTAGTTATTCTCCATTGCATCTAATCCCTAGCACTGTCATCCAAATCCTTAAGCTCATCATACCAGTCCATCTGTCCCTCTAAGTTTTTCATCTTGCCGTTCGTCATCTCCAAGTCTCCGCGTAACGTGGTGAACTGACGATCGCAGTGAGAGCGATTGACCCAAATCTCCTTCTGCTTCTCCAAAGCGGACGCTGTCTCAGCTCTCGAAGTCGAATGCGATCTCTCCAACGGGTCGAGTCCTCTTCGTACGACGAGTGTAGACTAAAAGAGGTGTAGCAAAACACGTGACTCGAATAACAGAACAAACGATTCTGTAACGACGGGCGAAAGAATCTCAAATGTAGGTTCGACATTATCAGTGAGCAGGACGACTAATGGCTCTATAGACCGAGATGTGGCATATCGTAACCGTACAAAGTAAGTGCATGTGATCAATATGAATAGTAACACATAAGGCCCAAATAAACAGAATATCACGTATGCACATAAACACACAAGGGTTTTCATACATGATAAAATTTTCCATGTTTATTAAAAATCTTGGCTTCGAGAAATTTGGACTTTAAATCTCAAAATTCTTCGGTTGAAGTCTAGTGTTTTCCTTCGAAAACATCTACTTCGCTAACCACCATTGGCTCTGATACCAACTTCTGTCACACCCCAAAAACGTCGCAGCGGAATATAAAACGTAGTGGTGACGGAAGTTGGTGCCCATTTCTATCTTGATGTTTGATGCATTATAGTGTTGGACAATTTTACTTATTTAAAACGTAGATTTTAATCTTAACGTTCCAAAACACGACAGACATTGCTATGACATAATAAAGTTGTCTTTGACCCTCACGAATCTTATTACATTGTCCCAGAAAGTTTAAAAGTCAGTCCAACATTTTAAGTAATAAAACATGCATCAACAAACACAAGATACACCATAATTCCCGAAGCCGAACTCAAGTACTTGTAGAACACGTTAAAATCAAGTGTCAACACAAAGGAAGGTGAGTTCACATATTCACATACAAACAATATTATTCCAAAGGAAAACTTTCTGATTCGGTGTTTATTTGAAAACATCCATATAATTTTAGAAAGTTCGTTTTACTTCCTTAATAAAATCCATGGGTCATCCGTCGCAGTTCAAGAACCCGACAATATAGTTAATACCCAGGTTTTGTATATTAAATTATTGCGTCAATTTTCAGACTCGTATGTTAGCTAGACAATACGAACTATATATTAACCATGCAGGGATAATCAAAACTAGACAATAAACAGAATATCAATTCGTCGTTTGACTTGACACGGGGCGACCGGTCACGACGGGGTTGTCAACCCGATAGATCTACCAACAATTCCTCGCGTGCAATACTTAGATGATTAAACGACATCATGGGCGCAGGGTCCTCTTGAAGGACAATATGATGTCTGCCTCACGTACAATATATATCCTACTAATATGACAATTTAATACACGTAATTGTACGAATCCCCTGAATCTACATCATTCGAGACCCAGGCCGGCATCCGTCCCAACTGTACGGTTATGTTTCGCCTAGGAAATACCGTACCATCCCAATGTCCAACATTTATTCATCAAAAACGTTTTTACTTCGAAACGTATGACTTATCCAATTTTATATATTTTCAACGAAAAATATATATTTTATATTAAAAGGTATGTTTTATTTCAAAAACATTATTAAACCCTTTTATTGACGTGTTCTACCCCTAAAATATATACAAAGCAGTAAAAAGAGGGGTTTAGTGACACTCACCTTTGGTTGCGTATTTTAAATAGCGCAATCCTACAGTTTGATTTCTACACGTCCTATTATATGTAGGAACGAGTTTTAAATCAATATACATATATACATCACAAAAATCCTAAGTTTCTCTGTTTCTTAGAATTGTCACATAACTTTGGGATTTTCTCGAAAAGTTATTGTTTTTGATTATGTTGGCAAGTTAATATATATATGAGTCCATATATATATATATTTCTAAGATTTTGAGACTTGAACGCCTTTATTGGTGACCGTTATCATGTAAATCCGTTAACACTCCCGTTTATACGCAATATATCTACGATTTGCGCGTCATAATATATATACATAAACATTTACATAATGTATCATCGAAACACGCGAAATCTTGTTAACTTATCTATGTTGTCATTTTTAAAGAAAACATACATAAAATATCTTATATGTATCAAATTTCATGCTGGACAAACAAGTTTCACTTTTAACGCAATTTTTACCGTTTCTACCGCACAAAACATACAAGCGTACATGTGTAAGCTAGATTTCTAATATCATGTTAAATACTTAACATATTTTCACATTCTCATGTTTAAATCACATGACACATTTTAACACATAAGGTTCACCCAAAATTTTACCTATATTAGTGTACATTGAAAAATGCGTATTTTAGCGATTCGGTAACGATTTCAGGTGTCGGAAGTCACGTATGACCAACCAAACACCAAGTAAACTTAAAATTAGTTAAATTACTTATTTTTAGACTAAAAATATCAGTTTACTTACTGATCTAAATCAGTTTTATAAAAATCACTCGAAAAGCCGATTTTTGACCGTTTTAATGCATAGTTTTGCGTTAAACGTTACTATAACCATCCCAACTCGAAACGACTTGATATTTTAACAAAATACATGCTATTTACTGATCAAAATAGTGGTTATAATCAGATTAGTGCAGTTTTTGTTAAAGTCACATAAATCATGCGATTTCACGTATTTTACAACTTCTAATGCACCAAGTACAACATGCAAAACTAGTAAACTTTATGACAAAGTTTTATATCATTAAACACTTCAAAATAATCATATTTTAGTGTTTATAATCTGATCAAAAATCATTTTTATCAAATCATGTTTAAATCATCATTTCATGACTATAAATCATCATGCATGTTCAAGTAAATGCATCTAATGCACTCATACAACATCATCATCATCTTTTATGTTCTAATCATCCTCAAGAACACATATACATACATATACATGAAATGTTTACACCTACATAAACCTTCAAAAGCTCACTTTCTCATCAAATCCCTTTTTAAATCATGAAACACTTTTAGATCCTTATTTTATGACATTTTTGATTCATGCATGTATTCTATCATTCAAGAATCATATTATTCAAGAATCACTCAATCAAATCAAATCAAAACACAACTAAATACACATACTCATATAATTTTCGGCCATACATACATGTATATACACACTCATTTTTATTCTCTTTGAAAACCCATTTATTATTACCTTCAAGTTTGTGAAATATTTTAAGATTCAAGAGAAACCTTTCACTGTTATTTTCAAAACTAAGAATCAAGAACACTTTTAAAAAGAATAGTTTTATACCCTCAAGATTCAAGTGGGTTTTTGATTAAAAAGATGATATGAAGCTTGGTTATTGCTTGAAACTCCTTGGAATCACCTTCAAACCTTCAAATGGCCATGAAATCACCTTAGAATGAGCTTGAATCTCCATAAACAAGTTAAGAATTTTCGAAAATGTATGAGAGATGAAGGGTGTTCGGCTGAATTTTAGTGAGAGAGAGAGAGAGAGAGAGAGAGAGGAGTTGGTTGTGATCTTGTTTCTTGAGTTTTGAAAGATATTGGAAGTATTAAAAGGGGACACAATCATGGCAACCTCTTTTTCAACCAATGCATGGAAGAGAGAAGAAAGAGAGTATGATTTAATAGCTGCCACCTCTTTCTCTTAATATATATTACACGTATATACACACACATATATATGCATATATGTAAACTAGTATTAAAACATGTATTATACTGGATACCGGGTATTTTATCTAGCGTTTTAACCCGTTTTAACGCGTTTTAAATTATTTTTAACACTCTACAAAAATAATCTCACCAAAATATTATTGAACAATATTTTGCTTGCCTGAACTGGCTACGTTGCCGGTATTTGGCAGTATGCGCTTAAAATCGCAAAAATAGAGATTTATGCGTTTTTATTTATTTTTATCATACTATAGTAATAAACTCATCAAATTATTACGAAAATGATTATCAGTTGCCTAGACAGGCTGTGTTGACAGTATTTTGTCGGTACACGCGCTGCATCGCGCGGTACGCGCTTAAACTCGAAAAATAGAGTTTCTTAGCGTTTTAATTTATTTTTCCTCACGAATAGGATTAAAATTATTTTTCTAATCATAACATACTATTTTTAGGATTTTAACACTGATCGGGTGGTCACCGACGTTCGTTTCGCATTTTATCCGTTACGCGATAAGCGTTTTTCTTGCCGTTGCCAACATAATTTTTACCAATGTTTGGATTTACCAATTCATTAAATTTCACAAATAAACATCAATACACATTTATTGAATCACCCTGTTGACTTTATTGGTGTTGACTATTGTTGACCATTTGATTTTCCTATCTTAATAATCAATTCAAAATACTTTGTAAACTATATATATCACCATTAATTAACTTTCGAATGCATACACACACTGATATTAATAGCAACTTTATTAAAAAAAGTATTAATAAAAATATCATTTAAACTAACAATTAAGAAAATGTGTTTGTTTATAAATTAGAAATAGACAATTCTTATTATTCCAAATATGGAAGGAAATGTTTAATTGAGTATAATGACACTCTATAATTATAACAAATATGGAATGAAATTTCTAATGAAGTAATGGTGACAAATTCTTGTTAATATGCATGGATTATAAATATGTATTAAATTCATACATCTTCTTCAACCTCATTTCATCACCACTTCAACACACACCTCTTCTTCATTGTTCAAAGTGCCAGAGATTCTATTCTTCATTCTTTTGTTGTGACTAGATTGCATTTAACATGGTAAGTGTCTTAATTATCTTAATTAATACACATGATTAGTGAGTTTAACATCTTTTGCCTAAGTAATTCTTTCATCAATGTATGTAATTGCAGCTATTAATGGCTTCTAACAACCCAACTTTCATCTTGACATAACAGGCCTCTGAACTTCTATTTTAGTTAAAGCCTCTATCTTTCTGTTACTTTACACTTTCAACCCAAACATGACAAACATCAACACACATTGATTGACTCACTCTGTTAACTTTATTGGTGTTGACTATCATTGACCATTTGAACAACTTAACTTTCACCTTGACATAACAGGCCCATGAACTTCTGTTTTAGTTAAAGCCTGTATCTATCTATAACTTTACACTTTCAACCCAAACTTTAAAAACATCAATACACATTGATTGAATCACCCTGTTTACTTTATTGGTGTTGACTATTGTTGACCATTTGATTTTCCTATCTTAATAATAAATTCAAAATAATTTGTAAACTATATCTATCACCATTAATTAACTTTCGAATGCATACACACACTGATATTAATAGCAACTTTATTTAAAAAAAGTATTAATAAATATATAATTTAAACTAACGATTAAGAAAATGTGTTTTTCTATAAATTAGAAGTAGACAATTCTTAATATTCCAAATATAGAAGGAAATGTTTAATTGAGTAAAATGACACTCTATAATTATAACAAATATGGAAGGAAATGTCTAATGAAGTAATGGTGACAAATTCTTGTTAATATGCATGGATTATAAACATGTATTAAATTCATACATCTTCTTCAACCTCACTTCATCACTACTTCAACACACACCTCTTCTTCATTGTTCAAAGTGCCAGAGATTCTCTTCTTCATTCTTTTGCTGTGACTAGATTGCATTTAACATGGTAAGTGTCTTAATTATCTTAATTAATACACATGATTAGTGAGTTTAACAACTTTTGCCTAAGTAATTCTTTCATCAATGTATGTAATTGCAGCTATTAACGACTTCTGACAACCCAACTTTCATCTTGACATAACAGGCCCCTGAACTTCTATATTAGTTATTGCCTCTATCTTTCTGTCACTTTACACTTTGAACCCAAACATCATAAACATCAACACACATTGATTGACTCACTCTGTTGACTTTATTGGTGTTGACTATCGTTGACCATTTGAACAACCTAACTTTCATCTTGACATAACAGGCCCCTGAACTTCTGTTTTAGTTAAAGCCTCTATCTTTCTGTGACTTTATACTTTCAACCCAAACTTTATAAACATCAATACACATTGATTGAATCACCCTGTTGACTTTATTGGTGTTGACTATTGTTGACCATTTGATTTTCGTATCTTAATAATCAATTCAAAATACTATGTAAACTATATCTATCACCAGTAATTGACTTTCGAATGCATACACACACTGATATTATTAGCATCTTTTAAAAAAAAAGTATTAATAAAAATATAATTTAAACTAACAATTAAGAAAATGTGTTTTTCTGTAAATTAGAAGTAGACAATTCTTATTATTCCAAATATAGAATGAAATGTTTAATTGAGTATAATGACACTCTATAATTATAACAAATATGGAAGTAAATGTCTAATGAAGTAATGGTGACAAATTCTTGTTAATATGCATGGATTATAAACATGTATTAAATTCATACATCTTCTTCAACCTCACTTCATTACTACTTCAACACACACCTCTTCTTCATTGTTCAAAGTGCTAGAGATTCTCTTCTTCATTCTTTTGCTGTGACTAGATTGCATTTAACATGGAAAGTGTCTTAATTATCTTAATTAATATACATGATTAGTGAGTTTAACAACTTTTGCCTAAGTAATTCTTTCATCAATGTATGTAATTGCAGCTATTAACGTTTTCTAACAACCCAACTTTCACCTTGACATAACAGGCCTCTGAACTTCTATTTTAGTTAAAGCCTCTATCTTTATGTCACTTTACACTTTCAACCCAAACATCAACACACATTGATTGACTCACTCTGTTGACTTTGTTGGTGTTGACTATCGTTGACCATTTGAACAACCTAACTTTCATCTTGACATAACAGGCCCTTGAACTTCTGTTTTAGTTAAAGCCTCTATCTTTCTGTGACTTTACACTTTCAACCCAAACTTTATAAACATCAATACACATTGATTGAATCACCCTGTTGACTTTATTGGTGTTGATTATTGTTGACCATTTGATTTTCCTATCTTAATAATCAATTCAAAATACTTTGTAAACTATATCTATCACCATTAATTAACTTTCGAATACATACACACACTGATATTAATAGCAACTTTATTAAAAAAAGTATTAATAAAAATATAATTTAAACTAACAATTAAGAAAATGTGTTTTTCAATAAATTAGAAGTAGGCAATTCTTATTATTCCAAATATAGAAGGAAATGTTTAATTGAGTATAATGACTCTCTATAATTATAACAAATATGGGAGGAAATGTCTAATGAAGTGATGGTGACAAATTCTTGTTAATATGCAAGGATTATAAATATGTATTAAATTCATACATCTACTTCAACCTCACTTCGTCTTCACTTCAACACACACCTCTTCTTCATTATTCAAAGTGCCAGAGATTCTCTTCTTCATTCTTTTGTTGCGACTAGATTGCATTTAACATGGTAAGTGTCTTAATTATCTTAATTCCTACACATGATTAGTGAGTTTAACATCTTTTGCCTAAGTAATTGTTTCATCAATGTATGTAATTGCAGCTATTAATGGCTTCTAACATCCCAACTTTCATCTTGACATAACAGGCCCCTGAACTTCTATTTTAGTTAAAGCCTCTATCTCTCTGTCACTTTACACTTTCAACCCAAACATTACAAACACCAACACACATTGATTGACTCACTCTGTTGACTTTATTGGTGTTGACTATCGTTGACCATTTGAACAACCTAACTTTCATCTTGACCTAACAGGCCCTTGATCTTCTCTTTTAGTTAAAGCCTCTATCTTTCTGTGACTTTACACTTTCAACCCAAACTTTAGAAACATCAATACACATTGATTGAATCAACCTATTGACTTTATTGGTTTTGACTATTGTTGACCATTTGATTTTCCTATCTTAATAATCAATTCAAAATACTTTGTAAAGTATATCTATCACCATTAATTAACTTTCGAATGCATACACACACTGATATTAATAGCAACTTTATTAAAAAGTATTAATAAAATATAATTTAAATTTAAACAATTAAGAAAATGTGTTTTTCTATAAATTAGAAGTAGACAATTCTTATTATTCCAAATATAGAAGGAAATGTTTGATTGAGTATAATGACACTATATAAATATAACAAATATGGAAGGAAATGTCTAATGAAGTAGTGGTGACAAATTCTTGTTAATATGCATGGATTATAAATATGTATTAAATTCATACATCTTCTTCAACCTCACTTAATCACCACTTCAACACACACCTCTTCTTCATTGTTCAAAGCGCTAGAGATTCTCTTCTTCATTCTTTTGTTGTAACTAGATTGCATTTAACATGGTAAGTCTTAATTATCTTAATTAATACACATGATTAGTGAGTTTAACATCTTTTTCCTGATTAATTCTTTCATCAATGTATGTAATTGCAACTATTAACGGCTTCTAACAACCCAACTTTCATCTTGACATTACAGGCCCCTGAACTTCTATTTTAATTAAAGCCTCTATCTTTCCGTCACTTTACACTTTCAACCCAAACATTACAAACATCAACACACATTGATTGACTCACTCTGTTGACTTTATTGGTGTTGACTATCATTGACCATTTGAAAAACCTAACTTTCATCATGAAATAACAGGCCCCTGAACTTCTGTTTTAGTTAAAGCCTCTCTCTTTCTGTGACTTTACACTTTCAACCCAAACTTTATAAACATCAATACACATTGATTGAATCACCCTATTGACTTTATTGGTGTTGACTATTGTTGACCATTTGATTTTCCTATCTTAATAATCAATTCAAAATATTTTGTAAACTATATCTATCACCATTAATTAACTTTCGAATGCATACACACACTGATATTAATAGCAACTTTATTAAAAAAATATTAATAAAAATATAATTTAAACTAACAATTAAGAAAATGTGTTTTTCTATAAATTAGAAGTAGACAATTCTTATTATTCCAAATATAGAAGGAAATGTTTAATTGAGTATAATGACACTCTATAATTATAACAAATATGGAAGGAAATGTCTAGTGAAGTAATGGTGACAAATTCTTGTTAATATGCATGGATTATAAATATGTATTAAATTCATACATCTTCTTCAACCTCACTTCATCACCACTTCAACACACACCTCTTCGAAAGTGCCAGAGATTCTCTTCTTCATTCTTTTGCTGTGATTAGATTGCATTTAACAAGGTAAGTGTCTTAATTATCTTAATTAATACACATGATTAGTGAGTTTAACATCTTTTGCCTTAGTAATTCTTTCATCAATGTATGTAATTGCAGCTATTAACGGCTTCTAACAACCCAACTTTCATCTTGATATAACAGGCCCCTGAACTTCGATTTTAGTCAAAGCCTCTATCTTTCTGTCACTTTACACTTTCAACCCAAACATTACAAACATCAACACACATTGATTGACTCACTCTGTTGACTTTTTTGGTGTTGACTATCATTGACCATTTGAACAACCTAACTTTCATCTTGACATAACAGGCCCCTGAACTTCTGTTTTAGTTAAAGCCTCTATCTTTCTGTGACTTTACACTTTCAACCCAAACTTTATAAACATCAATACACATTGATTGAATCACCCTGTTGACTTTATTGGTGTTGAGTATTGTTGACCATTTGATTTTCCTATCTTAATAATCAATTCAAAATACTTTGTAAACTATATCTGAGTTTTTTCCCAAATGGGTGTTCTTGAAAAAAATATTTACCAAAATGGGTGATTCTAAAAGTATTTACCAAAATGGGTTTTTTATTTTTAATTAATAATCAAGAAAACTATCCAAAACCCTGCACCCCCTTTGATAGGCGATGCTTTCCCTATACCCTTGTTCTAATTTTTTTTTCCGGCCAATGAAACCAAGAACTTCCGGTGACAATATGATAGATTTGGCTAAGTAGGCAACACCATAGGCCATCTCCACCTGTCTCACTTTCTACCCACCAGCGGAGCACGGAGGACCCCCATCTGCCACTACGTGATTTTCCACTCCCCCATTATCACCTGCCACGTGATTTTCCGGTTGAATACCATAAAATCATACAAGATTAAGTTGTTTCGATCAACATATTCATGCAATAAAACCCCCAAATTCTTCTCCACCCACCCATGTGAGCATAACCACCTCTACACTCCCTCTGGATTTCATGCCATAAATTGAGTACAAAAGCTGTGAATCAACCATCATGATGGTGGCATGAAGGTTCAGTTTATCATTAAAATCCATTTTTGTCTGAATCCACCCCAAATCAAGTGCAAGTAACATTAGCAGCGTTGCCCACTATCTCTAAACTGCTAATTTAATTTCCAATTAATACGTACAAATCCCAAAATCATTCCGGATCCTTATTTTTTTTATTTTATCTTATGGATCAAAATAGTGAAATACAGAACCCAAATATGAAAATATGTGTGTTTCTCATAAGAGCTTTGGAACATAATTCTTCATTGTATATGTTTTTTTTTTTTGAGCACGGAGAAATCGTCGACTGTACCTGAGAGAGCACTGAGATTCGAGAGAGGGGTAGGAGTTCAAGAGAGAGGAGGGGTAATTTGGTAAAAGTAAAGAAAAAAAACCTATATTGGTAAATATTTTTAGAATCACCCGTTTTGGTAAATAATTTTTCAAACAACACCTATTTGGAAAAAAACTCACTATATCTATCACCATTAATTAACTTTCGAATGCATACACACACTGATATTAATAGCAACTTTATTAAAAAAGAGTATTAATAAAAATATAATTTAAACTAACAATTAAGAAAATGTGTTTTTCTATAAATTAGAAGTAGACAATTCTTATTATTCCAAATATAGAAGGAAATGTTTAATTGAGTATAATGACACTCTATAATTATAACAAATATGGAAGGAAATGTTTAATGAAGTAATGGTAACAAATTATTGTTAATATGCATTGATTATAAATATGTATTAAATTCATACATCTTCTTCAACCTCACTTCATCACCACTTCAACACACACCTCTTCTTCATTGTTCAAAGTGCCAGAGATTCTCTTCTTCATTCTTTTGCTGTGACTAGATTGCATTTAACATGGTAAGTGTCTTAATTATCTTAATTAATACACATGATTTGTGAGTTTAACATCTTTTGCCTAAGTAATTCTTTCATCAATTTATGTAATTGCAGCTATTAACGGCTTCTAACAACCCAACTTTCATCTTGACATAACAGGCCCCTAAACTTCTATTTTAGTTAAAGCCTCTATCTTTCTGTCACTTTACACTTTCAACCCAAACATTACAAACATCAACATACATTGATTGACTCACTCTGTTGACTTTATTGGTGTTGACTATCGTTGACCATTTGAACAACCTAACTTTCATCTTGACATAACAGGACCCTGAACTTCTGTTTTAGTTAAAGCCTCTATCTTTCTGTGACTTTACACTTTCAACCCAAATTTTATAAACATCAATACACATTGATTGAATCACCTAGTTGACTTTATTGGTGTTGACTATTGTTGACCATTTGATTTTCCTATATTAATAATCAATTCAAAATACTTTGTAAACTATATCTATCCCCATTAATTAACTTTCGAATGCATACACACACTGATATTAATAGAAACTTTATTAAAAAAAGTATTAATAAAAATATAATGTAAACTAACAATTAAGAAAATGTGTTTTTCTATAAATTAGAAGTAGACAATTCTTATTATTCCAAACATAGAAGAAAATGTTTAATTGAGTATAATGACACTCTATAATTATAACAAATATGGAAGGAAATTTCTAATGAAGTAATGGTGACAAATTCTTGTTAATATGCATGGATTATAAATATGTATTAAATTCATACATCTTCTTCAAACTCACTTCATCACCACTTCAACACACACCTCTTCTTCATTGTTCAAAGTGCCAGAGATTCTATTCTTCATTCTTTTGTTGTGGCTAGATTGCATTTAACATGGTAAGTATCTTAATTATCTTAATTAATACACATGATTAGTGAGTTTAACATCTTTTGCCTAAGTAATTCTTTCATCAATGTATGTAATTGCAGCTATTAACGGCTTCTAACAACCTAACTTTCATCTTGACATAACAGGCCCCTGGACTTCTATTTTAGTTAAAGCCTCTATCTTTCTGTCACTTTACACTTTCAACCCAAACATTACAAACATCAACACACATTGATTGACCCACTCTGTTGACTTTATTGGTGTTGACTATCGTTAACCATTTGAACAACCTAACTTTCATCTTGACATACCAGGCCCCTGAACTTCTGTTTTAGTTAAAGCCTCTATCTTTCTGTGACTTTACACTTTCAACCCAAACTTTATAAACATCAATACACATTGATTGAATCACCCTGTTGACTTTATTGGTGTTGATTATTGTTGACCATTTGATTTTCCTATCTTAATAATCAATTCAAAATACTTTGTAAACTATATCTATCACCATTAATTAACTTTCGAATGCATACACACACTGATATTAATAGCAACTTTATTAAAAAAACTATTAATAAAAATATAATTTAAACTAACAATTAAGAAACTGTGTTTTTCTATAATAAGAAGTAGACAATTCTTATTATTCCAAATATAGAAGGAAATATTTAATTGAGTATAATGACACTCTATAATTATAACAAATATGGAAGGAAATGTCTAATGAAGTAATGGTGACAAATTCTTGTTAATATGCATGGATTATAAATATGTATTAAATTCATACATCTTCTTCAACCTCACTTCATCACCACTTCAACACACACCACTTCTTCATTGTTCAAAATGCTAGAGATTCTCTTCTTCATTCTTTTGTTGTGACTAGATTGCATTTAACATGGTAAGTGTCTTAATTATCTTAATTAATACACATGATTTGTGAGTTTAACATCTTTTTCCTAAGTAATTCTTTAATCAATGTATGTAATTGCAGCTATTAACGGCTTCTAACAACCCAACTTTCATCTTAACATAACAGGCCCCTAAACTTCTATTTTAGTTAAAGCCTCTATCTTTTTGTCACTTTACACTTTCAATCCAAACATTACAAACATCAACATACATTGATTGACTCACTCTGTTGACTTTATTGGTGTTGACTATCGTTGACCATTTGAACAACCTAACTTTCATCTTGACATAACAGGCCCCTGAACTTCTGTTTTAGTTAAAGCATCTATCTCTCTGTGACTTTACACTTTCGACCCAAACTTTATAAACATCAACACACATTGATTGAATCACCCAGTTGACTTTATTGGTGTTGACTATTGTTGACCATTTGATTTTCCTATCTTAATAATCAATTCAAAATACTTTGTAAACTATATCTATCACCATTAATTAACTTTCGAATGCATACACACACTGATATTAATAACAACTATAATAAAAAAAGTATTAATAAAAATATAATGTAAACTAACAATTAAGAAAATGTGTTTTTCTATAAATTAGAAGTAGACAATTCTTATTATTCCAAATATAGAAGGAAATGTTTAATTGAGTATAATGACACTCTATAATTATAACAAATATGGAAGGAAATGTTTAATGAAGTAATGGTGACAAATTATTGTTAATATGCATTGATTATAAATATGTATTAAATTCATACATCTTCTTCAACCTCACTTCATCACCACTTCAACACACACCTCTTCTTCATTGTTCAAAATGCTAGAGATTCTCTTCTTCATTCTTTTGCTGTGACTAGATTGCATTTAACATGGTAAGTGTCTTAATTATCTTAATTAATACACATGATTTGTGAGTTTAACATCTTTTGCCTAAGTAATTCTTTCATCAATTTATGTAATTGCAGCTATTAACGGCTTCTAACAACCCAACTTTCATCTTGACATAACAGGCCCCTAAACTTCTATTTTAGTTAAAGCCTCTATCTTTCTGTCACTTTACACTTTCAACCCAAACATTACAAACATCAACATACATTGATTGACTCACTCTGTTGACTTTATTGGTGTTGACTATCGTTGACCATTTGAACAACCTAACTTTCATCTTGACATAACAGGACCCTGAACTTCTGTTTTAGTTAAAGCCTCTATCTTTCTGTGACTTTACACTTTCAACCCAAACTTTATAAACATCAATACACATTGATTGAATCACCTAGTTGACTTTATTGGTGTTGACTATTGTTGACCATTTGATTTTCCTATATTAATAATCAATTCAAAATACTTTGTAAACTATATCTATCCCCATTAATTAACTTTCGAATGCATACACACACTGATATTAATAGAAACTTTATTAAAAAAGTATTAATAAAAATATAATGTAAACTAACAATTAAGAAAATGTGTTTTTCTATAAATTAGAAGTAGACAATTCTTATTATTCCAAACATAGAAGGAAATGTTTAATTGAGTATAATGACACTCTATAATTATAACAAATATGGAAGGAAATTTCTAATGAAGTAATGGTGACAAATTCTTGTTAATATGCATGGATTATAAATATGTATTAAATTCATACATCTTCTTCAAACTCACTTCATCACCACTTCAACACACACCTCTTCTTCATTGTTCAAAGTGCCAGAGATTCTATTCTTCATTCTTTTGTTGTGGCTAGATTGCATTTAACATGGTAAGTATCTTAATTATCTTAATTAATACACATGATTAGTGAGTTTAACATCTTTTGCCTAAGTAATTCTTTCATCAATGTATGTAATTGCAGCTATTAACGGCTTCTAACAACCTAACTTTCATCTTGACATAACAGGCCCCTGGACTTCTATTTTAGTTAAAGCCTCTATCTTTCTGTCACTTTACACTTTCAACCCAAACATTACAAACATCAACACCCATTGATTGACCCACTCTGTTGACTTTATTGGTGTTGACTATCGTTAACCATTTGAACAACCTAACTTTCATCTTGACATACCAGGCCCCTGAACTTCTGTTTTAGTTAAAGCCTCTATCTTTCTGTGACTTTACACTTTCAACCCAAACTTTATAAACATCAATACACATTGATTGAATCACCCTGTTGACTTTATTGGTGTTGATTATTGTTGACCATTTGATTTTCCTATCTTAATAATCAATTCAAAATACTTTGTAAACTATATCTATCACCATTAATTAACTTTCGAATGCATACACACACTGATATTAATAGCAACTTTATTAAAAAAACTATTAATAAAAATATAATTTAAACTAACAATTAAGAAACTGTGTTTTTCTATAATAAGAAGTAGACAATTCTTATTATTCCAAATATAGAAGGAAATATTTAATTGAGTATAATGACACTCTATAATTATAACAAATATGGAAGGAAATGTCTAATGAAGTAATGGTGACAAATTCTTGTTAATATGCATGGATTATAAATATGTATTAAATTCATACATCTTCTTCAACCTCACTTCATCACCACTTCAACACACACCTCTTCTTCATTGTTCAAAATGCTAGAGATTCTCTTCTTCATTCTTTTGTTGTGACTAGATTGCATTTAACATGGTAAGTGTCTTAATTATCTTAATTAATACACATGATTTGTGAGTTTAACATCTTTTTCCTAAGTAATTCTTTAATCAATGTATGTAATTGCAGCTATTAACGGCTTCTAACAACCCAACTTTCATCTTAACATAACAGGCCCCTAAACTTCTATTTTAGTTAAAGCCTCTATCTTTTTGTCACTTTACACTTTCAATCCAAACATTACAAACATCAACATACATTGATTGACTCACTCTGTTGACTTTATTGGTGTTGACTATCGTTGACCATTTGAACAACCTAACTTTCATCTTGACATAACAGGCCCCTGAACTTCTGTTTTAGTTAAAGCATCTATCTTTCTGTGACTTTACACTTTCGACCCAAACTTTATAAACATCAACACACATTGATTGAATCACCCAGTTGACTTTATTGGTGTTGACTATTGTTGACCATTTGATTTTCCTATCTTAATAATCAATTCAAAATACTTTGTAAACTATATCTATCACCATTAATTAACTTTCGAATGCATACACACACTGATATTAATAACAACTATATTAAAAAAAGTATTAATAAAAATATAATGTAAACTAACAATTAAGAAAATGTGTTTTTCTATAAATTAGAAGTAGACAATTCTTATTATTCCAAATATAGAAGGAAATGTTTAATTGAGTATAATGACACTCTATAATTAGGCCATCCGTAGTCATAAAGCCCTTTGTGGGGCGTTATGCGACACGTGTCGTGCAACGTCACACAGGGGCTTTATGGGGCGTTATATCACTAGAGCCAGTAGTCATAAAGCCCCTACCCATCAATACCTAATTATTAATTTTCTTTTTTGTTAATTAATTATAAAAACACTAACTAATTTTTGATTGGTCCAAACTTTGAAACCTCCCCCATACCCGGCGCTATATATATCACGCCTCCCCTATTTTTTGTCTCATAAAGCCCTTCGTAATGGTGTTTGGGGCTTTATAGGGGCTTTATGTGGATGCATAGCGCCCCACTACACATTGTCTTATAACAAATATGGAAGGAAATTTCTAATGAAGTAATGGTGACAAATTATTGTTAATATGCATGGATTATAAATATGTATTAAATTCATACATCTTCTTCAAACTCACTTCATCACCACTTCAACACACACCTCTTCTTCATTGTTCAAAGTGCCAGAGATTCTATTCTTCATTCTTTTGCTGTGACTAGATTGCATTTAACATGGTAAGTGTCTTAATTATCTTAATTAATACACATGATTAGTGAGTTTAACATCTTTTGCCTAAGTAATTTTTTCATCAATGTATGTAATTGCAACTATTAACGGCTTCTAACAACCCAACTTTCATCTTGACATAACAGACCCCTGAACTTCTACTTAATTAAAGCCTCTATCTTTCTGTCACTTTACACTTTCAACCCAAACATTACAAACATCAACACACATTGATTGACTCACTCTGTTGACTTTATTGGTGTTGACTATCGTTAACCATTTGAACAACCTAACTTTCATCTTGACATAACAGGCCCCTGAACTTCAGTTTTAGTTAAAGCTTCTATCTTTCTGTGACTTTACACTTTCAACCCAAACTTTATAAACATCAATACACATTGATTGAATCACCCTGTTGACTTTATTGGTGTTGACTATTGTTGACCATTTGATTTTCCTATCTTAATAATTAATTCAAAATACTTTGTAAACTATATCTATCACCATTAATTAACTTTCGAATGCATACACACACTGATATTAATAGCAACTTTATTAAAAAAGTATTAATAAAAATATAATTTAAACTAACAATTAAGAAAATGTGTTTTTCTATAAATTAGAAGTAGACAATTCTTATTATTCCAAATATAGAAGGAAATGTTTAATTGAGTATAATGACACTCTATAATTATAACAAATATGGAAGGAAATGTCTAATGAACTAATGGTGACAAATTCTTGTTAATATGCATGGATTATAAATATGTACTAAATTCATACATCTTCTTCAGCCTCTCTTCATCACCACTTCAACACACACCTCTTCTTCATTGTTCAAAGTGCAAGAGATTCTCTTCTTCATTCTTTTGCTGTGACTAGATTGCATTTAACATGGTAAGTGTCTTAATTATCTTAATTAATACACATGATAAGTGAGTTTAACATCTTTTGCCTAAGTAATTCTTTCATCAATGTATGTAAATGCAGCTGTTAACGGCTTCTAACAACCCAACTTTCATTTTGACATAACAGGTCCCTGAACTTCTATTTTAGTTAAAGCCTCTATCTTTCTGTCAGTTTACACTTTCAACCCAAACATTACAAACATCAACACACATTGATTGACTCACTCTGTTGACTTTATTTGTGTTGACTATCGTTGACCATTTGAACAACCTAACTTTCTTCTTGACATAACAGACCCCTGAACTTCTGTTTTAGTTAAAGCCTCTATCTTTCTGTGACTTTACACTTTCAACCCAAACTTTATATACATCAATTCACATTGATTGAATCACCATGTTGACTTTATTGGTGTTGACTATTGTTGACCATTTGATTTTCCTATCTTAATAATCAATTGAAAATACTTTGTAAACTATATCTATCACCATTAATTAACTTTCGAATGCATACACACACTGATATTAATAGCAACTTTATTAAAAAAAGTATTAATAAAAATATAATTTAAACTAACAATTAAATAAATATGTTTTTCTATAAATTAGAAGTAGACAATTATTATTATTCTAAATATAGAAGGAAATGTTTAATTGAGTATAATGACACTCTATAATTATAACAAATATGGAAGGAAATGTCTAATGAAGTAATGGTGACAAATTATTGTTAATATGCATGGATTATAAATATGTATTAAATTCATACATCATCTTCAACCTCACTTCATCACCACTTCAACATACACCTCTTCTTCATTGTTCAAAGTGCTAGAGATTCTCTTCTTAATTCTTTTGCTGTGACTAGATTGCATTTAACATGGTAAGTGTCTTAGTTATCTTAATTAATACACATGATTAGTGAGTTTAACATCTTTTGCCTAAGTAATTCTTTCATCAATGTATGTAATTGCAGCTATTAACGGCTTCTAACAACCCAACTTTCATCTTGACATAACAGGCCCCTGAACTTCTATTTTAGTTAAAGCCTTTATCTTTCTGTCACTTTACACTTTCAACCCAAACATTACAAACATCAACACACATTGATTGACTCACTCTTTTGACTTTATTGATGTTGACTATCGTTGACCATTTGAACAACCTAACTTTCTTCTTGACATAACAGACCCCTGAACTTCTGTTTTAGTTAAAGCCTCTATCTTTCTGTGACTCTACACTTTCAACCCAAACTTTATAAACATCAATTCACATTGATTGAATCACCCTGTTGACTTTATTGGTGTTGACTATTGTTGACCATTTTATTTTCCTATCTTAATAATCAATTCAAAATACTTTGTAAACTATATCTATCACCATTAATTAACTTTCGAATGCATACACACACTGATATTAATAGCAACTTTATTAAAAAAAGTATTAATAAAAATATAATTTAAACTAACAATTAAGAAAATGTGTTTTTCTATAAATTAGAAGTAGACAATTCTTATTATTCCAAATATAGAAGGAAATGTTTAATTGAGTATAATGACACTCTATAATTATAACAAATATGAAAGGAAATGTCTAATGAAGTAATGGTGACAAATTCTTGTTAATATGCATGGATTATAAATATGTATTAAATTCATACATCTTCTTCAACCTCACTTCATCACCACTTCAACACACACCTCTTCTTCATTGTTCAAAGTGCTAGAGATTCTCTTCTTTATTCTTTGTTGTGACTAGATTGCATTTAACATGGTAAGTGTCTTAATTATCTTAATTAATACACATGATTAGTGAGTTTAACAACTTTTTCCTAAGTAATTCTTTCATCAATGTATGTAATTGCAGCTATTAACGGCTTCTAACAACCCAACTTTCATCTTGACATAACAGGCCCCTGAACTTCTATTTTAGTTAAAGCTTTTATCTTTCAGTCACTTTACACTTTCAACCCAAACATTACAAACATCAACACACATTGATTGACTCACTCTTTTGACTTTATTGGTGTTGACTATCGTTGACCATTTGAACAACCTAACTTTCATCTTGACATAACAGGCCCCTGAACTTCTGTTTTAGTTAAAGCCTCTATCTTTCTGTGACTTTACACTTTCAACCCGAACTTTATAAACATCAATACACATTGATTGAATCACACTGTTGACTTTATTGGTGTTGACTATTGTTGACCATTTGATTTTCCTATCTTAATAATCAACAGGTTTCGATTTGCATGCCCCATTGGTATTTTACTTGTTTTTTTAAAGGCCAGCAAACTTTATTATTTATGAAACTGAGCAAACTTTATTATTATGAAACTGAGAAGCGTACATATAACTACATGCCACCCCCTGCATCATTTCTATTGTACATAACTTATTTTTGTGATTCAGATACAAGAAATATGAAATGAAAGTTGTGTTTTAATTGCAGGATGAATTGAAAAAATGTGAGATACAAGATGAACAACCTTGCAAACATCGAGTGCTTGTCGTAGCCAATCTCCTTCCTGTATTAGCGGTAGAGAAGGGTGATGCATGGCAACTTAAAAAGAGTGACGGTGGCTTAGTCAGCGCCCTTTCAGGTTCGTTCTCTCGTTTTTATAATATTTCACGATGGTACTTGAATGTTAGATAAGTTCGAAGGAAAGAGTTTAAACTAATGGGCTGAAATTTTTTGAAGGGATAACGGAGATTGAAATAAGATGGATCGGATGGGCTGGTGTGAATGTTCCCGGTGATACAGAACGTAAATCTCTTACATAATCTTTGGCATAGAAGGTTTGTTCAATACATCATCTTTAGTTTATATAGCTTACAATTAAAAAAAGTTCCATCTTTTATAGTCATATGTTGATCACTTGATTTGCAGAGATGTGTGCCGGTCTTTCTTGATGAAGACCTTGTCCGTTTATATTACAACGGCTACTACAACAACATAATGTGGCCACTTTTTCATAGTCGGGGACTTCCTCAAGACGATGGGCTTGACGCTTATGTTAATTTCCAATGATAGTTTGATGCATATATAAAGGCGAATCAGATGTTTGCAGATGTGATTGAAGAAAATTATCAAGAAGGCGATGTTGTTTGGTGCCATGACTACCATATGATGTTTCTTCCAAGTTTATTAAAAGAAAAGAGACCAGATATGAGAGTTGGTTGGTTTCTACACACTCCGTTTCCGTCCTCTGAGACGTTTAGGACAATGCCATCTCGATCACAGCTGCTAACAACCGTTCTTGCAGCTGATTTAGTCGGGTAATTACCCCATGTTTTATATACAAATATACTATATAATATATTGTGGCTATTATAACTCAAGAGGTGTTATTTCCTTAGTTTTCATACTTATGATTACGCGAGGAATTTTGTGAGCGCGTGCACACATATTCTCGGGCTTGAGGGGACCCTTGTAGGAGTGCAAGATCAAGGGAGAGTTACTCGTATAGTTGCGGTATATTTGCTTATAAATATCATCCTTTTATTATTAAACTTACTTAATTACTTGTGGTTATCATCATTTATATTTCTTCAAACCTCAGTATCCTATTGGGATAGATTCTCATAGATTTGTACAAACCGTTCAACTCCTAGAAGTCCAGAATCGTATAAAAGAACTTGAGGGGGGATTTGGCAGTAAAAAAGTGAGTTAATAAAACCCTCTTCTGCATGTGATTTAATAAAAAGGTTGCAAAAACTGAAGCTTTTAATCTTGCAGGTAATTCTAGGAGTTGACCGACTTGACATGATTAAGGGAATACCCGAAAAGTTGCTAGCATTTGAAAAGTTTCTTAAAGACGATCCAAGTTGGTGTGATAAAGCTGTTCTAGTGCAGATTGCTGTGCCAACAAGAACATAAGTCCCTATGTGTATGTTTGGCCATTTTCTTTCTTTCCTCATTCTACTGTTTATGTTTTCTCTCTTCCTAATGAACATTTTGAATTCTTGACAGATAAAAAGCTTGCACGTCATGTTCATGAAATTGCTCGGCAGATCAGTGGAAGATTTGGGACGCCTACATCGGTGCCGGTTCATTTTTTGGTGTATCTCTTTGATCCATCTTATTTTTTTCATGTTTTCTTTGTGAAATGGCTCTCTTTCTTGTGCATTTTTGCAGGATCAATCGCTTGACTTTAATACTGTAACGCCCTGCGTTTTCATACTTTCCATATTTAGAAACCATTGCTTGAAATTCTATTTTTTTGGAAATCTTGTATTCCTTGTAATCGTATTTCGTTGTATCGTTGTAAAATTCGAGACTTCGATCGTAATGAAACGAATCTTTTATACATCGTTTATACATGTTTATACATTGATACGTGCACTCGGTTGATACATGGTTCGTAATTCGTATAAACGTAAGCTTAACTCGTAAACAATGATCGTGTATTCGTAATCCTTAAATCTTCATACATTTAAACTCTTAGTTATTCGATTATAAGATTAAGTTGTATGTTTTTTTTCACTTGATTATACCAAACTATAAACCATACATACTTGTTACATTTCATGTGTTATACACACCTATGTTATCACACTTTTTGCTAAATTAAAACATGTCATTTATGCATTTCGGACCTTGTTACAAGCTACATACATACTAGACACCATGTAACACTTTATTAAACATCAAATATATACCTTCTAATGTCAAAAAAATAAAATAAAATAAAAATTATAGGGCTGTTAACAGCCTTGCATCAGCCCACTTAATTTCCTTGTTTTGAGTTATTTAGCCCACTAAACACTTCCAAAGCCCAACCCAATGAAACCCTAATCCGTCCCCTATATAACCCAAGCCTCCTCCAAGAATTTTTCACTTTCTAAACACTCTCCATTCACTCTCAAACACTCCAAACCGTAGCTGATTGCAGAAGTTCGAGCAGATTTATACCACTTCACTAAAATGAACATAACTCACTCAATTCTTATCCGATTCACTCGATTCTTTTTCCTACTACTTTGTATTGACCTTAGCTACGTTTCCATGGGTTTACCCTAGAAAACCAGAGCCTGAAACATTGCCAAAAGGGCTCCAAAGTGGACTGATTTTTCTGTTCTTGTTTTAAACTTTGATAAACTTGTTTAAACTTGAGGAAACTCATCTCAAACCTATGTCCTTATGCTTATAACCACTTCTATGGTTAGTTAGGCTTAAAAATAAGGTTAAGACATTCAAAATCAGATGTATAAACCTCACAAACTTTCTGTTTTGTTCAAGGGTTTTAACCCACAAGTGATGTTCAAGTTCAAGACTTGATGATTGTGTGATTTAGGATTAGCTTGGGCTAACCTACTTGAAAATCCACACATTGCTTGATGTTTTCTCATATATTAGTTGTTCATATTCTATTGTTTCTTGTAAGTTCATGACCCTCCTTGTTGTTCATAACAACAAGTGTAGTGATGAACAATAGAGGTACCTAAATGGAAGCTTTGTTTTTCCTACCTCATGTATGAATTCCATGATACTTAGAGGTGCCTAAATGAAGACTTTAATCTTCTACCTCATGCTTGACTTATATGATGTAATATACACTATGTAATACTTATGTAACAACCAAATAATCGAACTCTTGGTGATGAACTAATGGACATTCGCCAAGCTAGTAGAATGTATCATCTTAGGCCTTGACAACTTGTCACGATTCTAATGGGACTTTGTTCCATGAAAACATCTAACCCTTTTAGAGTTTTATAGTGTCAAGAACAAGTGTCATAGGTGTTAGATGATTATTTTCATATGTTTACTTTTCATGTTATTTAAACTCCTCTTAAACTTCAAATCGAACACATTTAACTTCCTAGTCTCAACAACTTCGTCACATGGGATAATCGGAAAGCATATGCAATTTTATGAGTATACTTGAACCCCTTTTTCGTTTACCACTTTTTGGGGTGTAACATGTTAATTATTAACTTACACACAAACTTTATTCATATTACACAAACATTCCTCATACACGCATGCTTATTTGATTACTTGATACGTTAAACTTGGGTTAATTACATCTTGTGTTAGACTTATCATTAACTTCGTACGAGCCTATCCGTGACATATATAGCGCTATAGGATTAACGCACCGCCCGTAGACTTGTGGTTATGTCATAAGCATATTGCGTTTCATCATTGATTTGATGTGTTAGACACATGCCAAATTTAACGTTTATCTTGTATCAAGAGCTTGCCACATGGAATTGTTTGAACTTATCTTTTTATGCTACGTATGAAAACTTGTATACTCGCCTTCGGTTTTGCATTGAACTTTATTTTAAACATGTTACAGGTTGAGGATGACAATGCTTTGAAATTGGAGTAGTGTTGATGGTTAGATACACATTTAGACGTCTTAGGTTAAATACGTTGTATAAATTTCATATTTGTTGTTGTATTGTTTTCTTGTATTTTTCATGTATTGTAACATTTATTTATGATTGAAATCAATTTATCTTTAATTCTATTGTCACAATTAGCGTTATGTGTGATGAGCAATCTTTCTTCGTCTCACTCCGATGTTTCCGCCATTGGTTGGGGTGTGACAAATACGTTATGTGCACTATACGCCATGGCTGGTATATTATTTTGATAATTCCACTATTATTTTATTTAATAATTAATATAATGCTCACTAAAGTACAATGTGATTATATGTGGCACTCATCACATCTGTAATGGACGGAATGAATCTTGTAAGCTACGAATTTGTGGCCTGCCAAGCTTCAAAGAAAGGCGTTTTAGTTCTAAGTGAGGTACGCATACATATTTTAGCGCTCACACATTGTTTTATCGTAATATAACCAATTTCCATGTTACATTTACATAGTTTGTAGGAGCAGCACAGTCTCTTGGTGCAGGGGCGATTTTGGTAAATCCATGGAATATCACAGACGTAGCTTCTTCGATTCTATATGCTCTCGATATGCCTTCTGAAGAGAGGGAAAAACGACACAACCATAACTTCATGCATGTCATTACTCATACATGTAAAAAATGGGTTGAAACTTTTCTTAGGTTTGTGTTCTTTAATTTGTGTTTACTTCTTTATATTTTTCTGTAACTAGTTTTTTTTCCTCATATAGTGAACTTGATGATACGGTTGCAGAAGCTCAGCTGAGAACTAAACAGATTCCACCTCAGCTTCAAATTGAACTTGCAGTTGACCGCTATCGGTGTTCCAGTAACCGTATCATCATATTGGTATTCTATCCTATTTTTTTATCATATTCAGCTAGGTTTAAAGAAGGGGTAAATGGGTAATTTTACTTTATAGGGGTTCAATGAAACATTAACCAAACCGGTGAATGCTGATGGAATGGCTGATCAAGTTAAAGAAACATAACTTAATCTACACCCTGAGCTAGAACAACCTTTAAAGAGGCTTTGTGATGATCCAACATCAACGGTTGTTATTATAAGTGGGAGCCAGTGTTGCGTACTCGAAAAGGTAACAGGCTTTGTATTTGCAACTGCATTTAAATTTCTTTCTTTTTAGTTGCAATCTGAATTTTGTTGACTCAATGATTCTGCAGAACTTTAAAGATTATAATGTATGGCTTGCAGCCGAACATGGTGTGTTTATAAGAACAGCTGACAAGAATTGGTCACAAAACTTGACGAATAATATACATACAGATTGGATCGCGAGCGTGAAGGTGCGTGCATGCGTATTTATGTTTTTTCTTCTATTCTGAGTACGCGGGTTAGTAACTGGTCAAACGGGTCAGATGACCCATTATTTTTCTTGAAATTTTCCAACTTGTTCTTGAAACTTGATGATGGTTGCAGCATGTTTTCGAGTATTTCACTGCGCGAACTCCACGGTCTTACTGTGAGCTTCGGGAGACGTCAATCGTTTGGAGTTATAAGTATTCAGGTTTGTACCTAACTGCATTTCATTATTTGTAATGTTTTGTAACCTCAGGTTATTAACTTTTCCTGTCCTATTGGTTAAGATTTCGAATTTGGAAGACGTCAAGCAAAGGACTTGTTGAATCATTTGAGGAATGGACCCATATCAAATGCTTCAGTAGACATTGTTCAAGGCGAGCGGTCCTAAAATACACCCCATATGCGAAAACCGAGCCTAAAATACGACATATAATTAAAAACAAAAATTTATAGTCTCTGGCGGGGCGCGACCCCCTTGTCTATGTTTGTCGCGGGCCACGGCCTAGTGCCACAAGGCTCAACCCGGTTACGACACGTGCCCTATGACTCGACGTGGCTAGGGCCTTGACTCAGCCAAGCTACGCCCTATTACACCTAGCTCGCGGGGCATGAGAGACTCCTTTGTCTCTCTCGCGGGCCGCCAGAAACCATTAATCAGGCCCTATAAATTTGGAACATCGGCCGTCAGTTGAAATCGTTCAAAAATATCTCTCTCTCAAATTTCTATAGTGTAGGCACTATACCCGGGCATAATACCCCCTAATTAACGAACTTTTGCCTCGTTGTAAGTATCATAACCCCCGGTTACGTATTAGATACGTTGTCCGATTGATTTAGGGTTCCGTAACGGCTGTCGTGGTTCTGCCCGTCGTAGTCGTTGGAATGCCGTCTCGGGGAGGGTATTACTAATGTAAATATTGGGTTATTATACTAACGCGTATGCATTTGTGTAATTAATAGATAATCACCAGGAAATCCTTAAGGAAAACCCTAAGACAACAATGTGAGTAATCTCCTTTTTGTAAACTGTTTTTACAAAACCTCAATTGTTTTAATTTATATTTAACAGTGATTGAGTATTTGTATTCTACAATTATCGTCCGTATGTTGGGGTTTTGTATACAAAATTTGTTACTACATTGTGAGTAGTAACATGACCACAAGTCGGGTTGACTGTACCGTGGGTGGTAATTAAAGTAGATGGAAACAAATGTAATTGCGCGACCACCCTCAATACTGTAAAACGGTTTTACATATCTTGATTAAACTTGGATTCACTCACCAGTATTTCCCACTGACAAAATGTTTTAAACGCATTTCAGGTAACAAAAGGTGAAAGCCAAATAGAAGCCAGCTAGACAGCACTGAATGCTTGGATAAGTGGCTATAAAAGTTACCTAAATAAAGAGATGTTTTATTCAAATAAAAATAGGGTTTATTCCTATGAAAATGTGTGTATTTTAAATTTGGGATTTTCCCATATGTTTGATATTATAAAAGCTTGTTATTTTACTCTGATAAAATATTTCCTAACTACGGTCCTTATGTAAATTCCGCTGGCAAAACTGATAAATACCGATACCACTGAAACTGGTCGCGGCCGCCCGTTCCTGGGTAGTTAGGGGATGGGGGCTGCGACAGAAGGTGGTATCAGAGCTAAGCCACTGATTCAGCTACAGAAGTGTTCTGCTGACACCAAAATTTATTCAATATGTTAGGAAATTAATTATGGAACTACGTGCATATCTGTATATTATTGTTGTGTGTTATTTGAGTATTTGTTAGTTTACAGTATGAGCGACCAAGGACCTTTCGACGCCTACCGTCAGTTGTCCAGCTCACCTAGGGACGAAGGCACCTCTTCACGGCATACTCTCTCATGGTATTCGGCTGACAACAAAGATGGGATATTCGTGTTCAAGGCCCAATCTGAAGAGCCATTCCCTCCTAAGAAGAGAGGATGGTTTAGCAAAGGAGCGCATGAACATAGGAAGAGAATGAAAAAGTTACAACAGCAACGAGCTTTAGCAGCCATTAAGAGAGAAACAAATGCTCACACTCAGGATATGCTCAATAGGAGTCTAGCAAATTTTCATATCCTAGCAACCACAGCTGCAGACCCTAATTTAGAGCAACTCATAGCACCCCAGCCCTTACCCCTGTTTCCCACACAGCCAATGGAAATTGAAGAGAACCCAGAAAACCAGCACCCAATCCCTTAGACCCAGACTACGACCCGTGGTTTGACGACCATAGGGATTACCAGCAACGCTACCTAATACCGGAGGAACCCATGCCAAACCTAGCAGCCTACCCAGACTTGGACCCTCTAGATCCCTACTATGATAACGACCAATACGTCAGGGAGATTCTAGAGAATCCTTACCCTTACCAAGAACCCATGCCCCAGTTTCCAGATCCAGTACCAGCCCCTGCACCACCCATGAGTGCATAAAATGTGCAAGAACTCTGAACCTTTGGTGCGGAGATTTTAGAAGGAAGCGAGAGGATGAGGCAGATGGGAGAACGACTTGTCTGGAAGTATGACGAGCGTAATATGGAGTTCTGGATAAACCCATACCAACAGTAGTAGTAGTAGTAGTAGAACTCTGAACCTTTGGTGCGGAGATTCTAGAAGGAAGCGAGAGGATGAGGCAGATGGGAGAACGACTCGTCTGGAAGTATGACGAGCGTAATATGGAGTTCTGGATGAACCCGTAGTAGTAGTAAAATAATATATAATATGTGTGTATGTTTGAAAAAAAAATCTAGACAATAGCTACGGATGCCTAATAGTATTGTAATTTCAATTTCAGTTGTATTGTAATATATGGATGCATAATATAAAATAGAGTAAGTCGCAATGTTCGACGATTTTGATCAATATGCGTGTTGTATGCATTAAATATTATTTTGTGATATTAATATGTGGTAAATGTTTAAAATTCAGATGGACAACTAAGCAAACCAGGAAAACCAGAATAACGATAACCTGAATAACAATAACAATGGAAATTAAGTGGATAACAATGTCATCCAACACATAGTGGCACAAGGGATTATAGATGCAATGCCATATATTATTAAAACAGTTAAGGAAGCGGATAATAGAAGTAATAATGGCAGTAAACGACCTATTGAACCTGGACACAACATAAACAATGGACCCATACTTCAAGTGCCCATTCCCAAAAGAAGAAGGACCATGTCTTATGGTTGTTCTTATAAAGAATTATGGTCTTGTAAACCAATGGAATTCTCAGGCAATGAAGGGGCCGTTGCAGCTTTACGCTGGATAGAAAAGACTGAGGCAGTCTTAAAAATGAGCAAGTGTGCAGAAGAGGATAAGATAATGTTTCCTCCAATCTGTTTAAGAACTCAGCCTTAGAATGATGGAACACAATCCTCCAGTCTAGGGGAAGTGACAGGGTTTACAATATGGAATTGGAGGAATTTAAGAACATGGTGGAAAGGAAATTCTGCCCTCCCAATGAAAAAGAACAGATAGCAAATAAGTTCTTAAACCTTAGAATGACTGGAGTGGATAGTAAGGGTTATACTACGTTATTCTTCGAATATGCTAGAATTGTGCCAACCCTTGCATCACCAGAACCAGTATTAATCTCCCGTTACATCTGGGGATTAATCAGTGAGATTAGACATGTAGTCAAGGTGGCTAGACCTCAAACTATAGAGGAAGCTGTAAAACTAGCAAACACCTTGACTGATGAATTAGTGCGTACCCGAGAAGAGGATCAGAGGAGGAACCTAGCTCAAAGGCTTACCCAAGAATTTCGTTATGGAAATTCTAACCGTGGGAAAAATGTAGGTTCTACCTCTGCACCTTACTGTAAGGCTTGTAAGAAGAAGCATTCAGGAAGATGCTCCACTTACTGTAATTTCTGCAAGATACTAGGACACAAGGAAGAAGATTGTAGGAAGAAACCTAATAATGGAATGTGCTTCAACTATGGAGAAAAGGGTCACATCAAGCCGAACTGTCCGAAACTAGCTCCAGCCATGAACAACAAGAATACTAAAAATACAAGAGCCTTTGTTCTGATCGCAGAAGAAGCTAAGATAATCCCAGACGTAATAGCCGGTACGTTTTTAGTTAATGATGTTTTTGCTAAAGTATTATTTGAATCTGGTGCGAACCAAAGTTTTATTAATACTTCATTTTGCAAACTTCTCAATCAACCATTAACTAAACTCCCACAAGAATGTCTAGTAGAAACAGCAAATGGGGAAACCATTAAGATTTCTAAAATCTTGCAGGGAGCAAGAATATAATTTTTAAATCAGAAGTTTATTGCAAATCTTTATCCAATGAAACTGGCAGGATCTGATGTTGTGTTAGGAATGGATTGGTTAATAGCCAATAAAGCCTTTATTTTATGTGATCAAAAGTTAATCCAAGTAAATTCACTAAAAGGTGAAAAGATCACAATTAAAGGAGATAAGCCGTCTAAATCCACAAAATTTATCTCTGTAATGAAAACAGCTAGTTATGTAAGAAAAGGATCATTAGTGTATTTGATTTCCATAATCATTAACACTAAAGGAAAAGAATTGAAAGATATTCCAGTAGTATCCCAATTTCCAGATGTATTTCCAGAAGAATTACCAGGACTACCGCCGGACATGGAAGTTGAATTTAGAATTCATCTGATACCAGGGACATCACCAATTGCCAAAGCACCCTACCGTTTGGCACCCGCAGAAATGCAGGAACTGAAGAAGCAGTTAGACGAATTATTGGAGAAGGGATTCATACAGCCAAGTTCATTACCATGGGGAGCACCAATCTTATTCGTTAAAAAGAAAGACGGGTCAATGCGTATGTGCATTGAATACCGTGAATTGAACAAAGTCACGATTAAAAATAGGTATCCATTACCGAGAATCGATGATTTGTTTGATCAATTGAAAGGAGCTCGATTTTTCTCTAAAATCGATTTACGTTCAGGATATCATCAATTGAAAGTACAGGAAGAGGACATTCCTAAGACCGCTTTTAGAACAAGGTATGGCCATTATGAATTTACTGTCATGCCATTTGGTTTAACCAATGCCCCAGCTGCATTTATGGACATGATGAACTGAATATGTAAGCCATATTTGGATAAATTCATAATTGTCTTTATAGATGATATTCTCATTTACTCTAAGAATAACGAGGAACATGCAGCGCATCTGCACGCACTTCTAAGTTTATTAAGAAAAGAAAAGCTTTATGCAAAGTTTTCGAAGTGCGAGTTTTGGTTAGAACATGTATAGTTTCTTGGACATTTAGTCAATCATGAAGGAATTCATGTGGATCCCACAAAGATTGAGGCAATTACTAAATGGAAAACCCCTGAGTCACCAACCGTGGTTAGAAGTTTCTTAGGATTGGCCGGTTATTATAGAAGATTTATTCGAGATTTTTCTAGAATAGCCATTCCTTTAACTAAGCTGACCTGTAAATCTGATAAGTTTGAATGGGGACCAAAACAAGAAGAAGCCTTTAGAATTCTTAAGCAAAGACTAACCAAAGCACCCATACTAGCGTTACCAGAAGGAACTGAAGACTTTGTAGTTTATTGTGACGCTTCTAAGTTAGGTTATGGATGTGTATTAATGCAGCAACAAAAGGTTATAGCTTACGCCTCTAGACAACTTAAGAATCATGAAGAGAATTATTCCACCTATGATTTAGAATTAGGAGCCATAATTTTTGCCCTTAAGATTTGGAGACATTACCTTTACGGTAGTAAGTTTACCATTTTCACAGATCATAAGAGTTTAAGGTATGTTTTTGGGCAAAAGGAGTTAAATATGAGACAAAGACGCTGGATGGAAATTCTTAGTGATTACAATTGTAATATCCAGTATCATGCAGGAAAGGCTAATGTAGTAGCCGATGCTTTAAGTCGAAAGTATCATGAAAAGCCAAAAAGATTACGTTCTCTTAAATTAAATCTACAAGTAGATTTAAATGAACAGATTAGAAAAGCACAAGAATCAGTAATCAAGGATGATACTGAGAAATTGAAAGGAATGATTAAGGAATTAGAACAAGGAACAGATGGAATTTGGAGATTTCATAAGAAAAGAATGTGGATACCTAAATTAGGAAACCTACGCCACCGTATATTAGAAGAAGCCCATAAGTCTAAGTATACGATGCATCCTGGAAGTGATAAAATGTATCAGGATTTAAGAAAGAATTTTTGGTGGATAGGAATGAAAAAGGATATAGCAGCTTATATTGCCAAGTGTTTAACCTGTTCACAGGTCAAAGTTAAACATCAGAAACCCTCAGGTTTATTGCAACAGTTAGAAATGCCAGTTTGGAAATCGGAATTGATAACAATGGATTTTGTTACCAAATTACGCAAAACAAGAAAAGGTAATGATATAATCTGGGTGATTGTAGATAGGCTAACTAAGTCAGCTCATTTTCTACCAATGAAGGAAACTTTCAGTATGGAATAGTTAGCTAAGTTATATGTAAATGAAATAGTTTCATTACATGGAATTCCTTTATCAATTGTTTCTGATAGAGATAGCCATTTTACCTCTCATTTTTGGACAAGTTTCCAAAAAACAATGGGAACCAAGCTAAATCTAAGCGCAGCTTATCATCCTCAAACGGACGGATAAAGTGAAATGACAATTCAGACAATGGAAGATATGCTTAGAGCTTGTGTAATTGATTTCGGAAGTAATTGGGACGATCACTTACCATTAATAGAATTTTCTTACTAAAACAGCTATCACACCAGTATCAATGCTGCACCATTCGAAGCACTTTATGGACGAAAATGCCGAACTCCAGTCTGTTGGGCAGAAATTGGAGAAAAGCAACTATCCGAACCTGAGATAGTACAAGAAACAACGGACAAAATCATTCAAGTCAAGGAACGATTGAAAGCAGCACGTGATCGACAGAAGAGTTATGCAGATAACAGGCGAAAACCATTGGAGTTTCAAGTAGGAGACAATGTGTTATTAAAAGTCTCTCCTTGGAAAGGAGTGGTAAGATTCATCAAAAGGGGAAAGCTAAGCCCCAGGTATGTTGGACCTTTTGAGATTATTAAAAGAATAGGACCTGTAGCTTATCAGCTACCGCTGCCAGAAGAAATGGCAGGAATACATGATGTATTTCATGTATGTAATCTCAAGAAATGTTTAGCCGATGAATCACGGGTAGTACCTCTTAAGGATATAAAGGTAAATGAGCAATTAAAATTTGTAGAGGGGCCTCTACAAGTTGAAGACAGGAAAGTCAAGAATCTCAAACACAAGAGATTAGTTCTGGTCAAAGTGAAATGGGACTCCAAAAGAGGACCAGAGTACACTTGGGAGCTTGAATCAGAGATGCAAAGGAAATATCCACACTTATTCCAGTAGACCTCGAGGACGAGTTCTAAAACAAGGTGGGGAGGATATAACAACTCTCCAAAATATTTCTGACACCCTAAAAATATTTAAAGTGTTCCTACACGTCCTAAAATACACCCCGTATGCGAAAACTGAGCCTAAAATACCATATATAATTAAAAATTAACTAAAAACAAAAATTTATGGTCTCTGGCGGGGCACGACCCCCTCTTCCATGTTTGTCGCGAGTCGCGACCTAGTGCCACCAGGCTCAACCCGGTTACGACACGTGGCCTATGACTCGACGTGGCTAGGGCTTTGACTCAGCCAAGCTACGCCCTATTACACCTAGCTCGCGGGGCGCGAGAGACTCCTTTGTCTCTCTCGCGGGGCACTATACCCGGGCATAATACCCCCCTAATTAACGAAGTTCTGCCTCGTTGTAAGTATCATAACCCCCGGTTACATATTAGATACGCTGCCCGATTGATTTAGGGTTCCGTAACGGCTGTCGTGGTTCTGCCCGACGTAGTCGTTGGAATGCCGTCTCGGGGAGGGTATTACTAACGTAAATATTGGGTTATTATACTAACGCGTGTGCATTTGTGTAATTAATAGATAATCACCAGGAAATCCTTAAGGAAAACTCTAAGACAGCAATTATAGTAATCTCCCTTTTGCAAACTGTTTTTACAAAACCTCAATTGTTTTAATTTATATTTAACAGTGATTGAGTATTTGTATTCTACAATTATCGTCGGTATGTTGGGGTTTTGTATACAAAATTTGTTACTACATTGTGAGTAGTAATATGACCACAAGTGGGGTTGACAGTACCGTGGGTGGTAATTAAAGTAGATGGAAACAAATGTAATTGCGCGACCGCCCTCAATACTGTAAAACGGTTTTACATGTCTTGATTAAACTGGGATTCACTCACCAGTATTTCCCACTGACAAAATGTTTTAAACGCATTTCAGGTAACAAAAGGTGAAAGCCAAATAGAGGCCAGCTGGACAGCACTGAAGGCTTGGAAAAGTGGCTATAAAAGTTACCTAAATAAAAAGATGTTTTATTCAAATAAAAATAGGGTTTATTCCTATGAAAATGTGTGTACTTGAAATTTGGGATTTTCCCATATGTTTAAATTTGGGTTTATTCCTAAAATGTACCCATACGATTACCATTTGTTCTAATAACGATTTATATCATAACGTAAGTCATTTACAGCAGGTTAACGTTTATATAACTCAGATTTATCATGTATCATCATCTCTCATCTCGTGATCTTTATGTAAGGCTTCATGTTTGAGTTTTAAGTGTAAGATCTTTTAGTGTTCATAGATTGTCATCATACTTTAACTATTAACCACCTTCATAAGATGTAAAATGAATGGATCTAAGAGACTTACCACTAGCTCAAGGCTAGGGGAGTTCAAGTGTAGAAAAGTGGTGGTTAAAAGAAGACGAGAGAGGTCCTTCAACTTCCGAGAACACCGAGCTTCGTTGTATGCACTATAACACCTTTGTACACCCTTGAAATGGTAGGAGATGATAAAAAAAATGTTGATGATGGTGGTGGTATGGGGTCGGCCGAACAAAGAAGAGAGAAGGGAGTGTGATGGAATGTTGGTGGTGTGAGGATGATAGATGTGTAAAACTTGTGGTTTATAAATAATTCTCCATTATCTAATATCCACTAGTTAGTATGTCTCCTAAGTACATGGCACTCCCACTAAACAATTAAAGGAAAATCAAAGGGGATTTCCCATGTTTCATAACCGGTTGGGGGGGGGGGGGGGGGGTTGGTTTAGTTGGTTTGCAACTAGGTAGTTAGTGGTTAATTAGAATTAAATATTATAGTTAGTGGTTTATGTGTATAATTTAATATATAGTGTGTTAGGGTGTTCTGGGACCCTAACTAGCTTAGAATAATAAAAACAATGTGTTTAATAATATTTTTGTGTTCCGGGTAATGTCCGGTTGTTCGGTTTGATACTGTTCCGTTAAGGTGCTTAATTAATCCACAAAGTGTCTTTTATAATACTTTTTGTGTCACAATTAATTCCCATCACTTTGGTAAGTACCTAGGACTATTTTGCCAAGTTTTTACACCTTACTAGCATAGTTAAATGCTGAATTTTGTTTAAAAGTGCAGAATTCTGCATTTAAAGTGTGTTTTAGGCACTTCCCGGCACTATAACTATCACCTAGTGACGCAGTTTTATGGTCCTCACCTCCCTACACTCCTACTAGTGTAGTATACTATTTCTGGCTCATACTGGCCTCAAAAACATTGTCTGTCTAGGTACTGGCATTGTCAGCATGTTTTCTGGGTTATCCTTTAGTGTGCTAACTGTGCTTTGTGCATCAAGTTTGTCTCTAGAGTTTGTGTGAAATAAGTGAAGTGACAGTATAAATGTGATGCATATGTATGTATGTATCAGAAATCAGAAAGCAGTTTAATCAACAGTTGTAATCAAGCACAGTCATTAAGCAAAATTTAATATTAATTAACTGTACGGATGCATGCAAATTTGACAGTTGTCACATTCTCCCCCCGTTAAGAAAATTTCGTCGTCGAAATTTGTACTACCTTAACTCCTTGTGGTTACGTCACACGTGTATGTATATAAATAATACTGAGGTAGATAATCAGCAACCCGAATTAAACCTTACTCTCATCGGGTGAGTCCAAAAATATGTAACCACTCGAACTCTATGGTTAAAAAGGTATGTGCTTTTAGCATTTGATGTCAAAGCTACAAGACGTATTTGACGTATAGTCTATTGTAATCCAGCTAGTAGGGGGTTCCACAAAAGAGGAGTTTTGTGTAATAAGAATCTCAAACGATCGATCGCAATATGCAAACGAGTTTTTCACAAACCATAGCATCCGCTATATGAATTTAAAATCAACAACTCAAATGTGATAGTAACATAAAGATGGTCTGTCAACTTCCGAATAAATGAATGGTGAGGTTTAGTGTGTTGACATTCTTGAATTACGAGAACACGCCGAATGAAATACAAGCGACTCTGGTGTATTATTGTCTTAATTCGTAGTTGCATCAGGAGTGTTTAAATGACAAGTCAAACAAAAGCATATGTAGTTTTGCGTGAAACTGTTGGCCATGATTAGCACAAGCTACAAGTTTGTAATGACGCCACAAGGTGTCGCAATGACATAATTCAATAATAGCGGTGACTGAACAAGTTCACCGTGTTTGAAATCAAATGAAAGTGTACCGAAACAAGCCTGAAGATTTGATTTACACAATGTCATAAAGTTTTCAGTTGAGTACGGAACATCAAGGAGCCACTGTTTTTTATCGAAGATGAAAAAGTATTAAGTACCGTAAGGCATTCGATTGACAACGAAAGAATCGTTGGGAGGTACATTGTGCTTATGAAATGAATCTATGTACCATTGCCTTAACACACAACTTGTGTTGAGACTGCTTTGATTGTGAATATCAAAATGGATTGTTAACAAATAAATAGGCAATTAAATCCGTGCATGAAGTGAGTAACCAAATAAGCACAAGCTTCAATTTTGTGAAAGGATCCCCACAAGGTGTCGTAACCAACAAATGATTTAGTGAAGTCATAGACCAAACAAATCTACTACGACTCGAAACAAAAGAATCTTTGCCAAATGATTTGAATATGATGCTCTCAATACATCATATGACGTCTTAACTGAATGTGCGAAATGAATAAGTTCAAGCAATTGAACTTGATTTTAGCGTAACCCGGCAATAAACATACGTATCAAAGGAATCTCGGCATAATCACAAAGGTAAACCATGAATGTAACTTAAAATAAGTGGAGTTTCAAGAAAGTGTGTTGTCTTGATAGCAAAAGAGTCAACAGTCACAATAATGTAGGTCCTTCGAATCACAAATCAGTAATTAGATTTAGCGTTGAACTTTAATGAAGCGTTTATTCGAAATGAAACCGCATGCGTAGCAAAAGGTGCATGGGTAATATATAAGTTTTCAAGTAATGAAGCAATGTGTATCTGCTGAAATGGAGAAGTGACCAAGTATACGAAGCAAACGTGTGTTCGCTCTCAGCGAAGAGGATCAACGCGATGGAGCTACTATCAAGGGGAGTAGAGATGCAAACATCTATTTGCTAGAAGCAAAAGTAAAGATTTCAACAAAAGAAGTTTAAGTACTTTTCTATTTGGTCAACGAAACTGGCATATATGTCAGGTTAATGGTGTCTGCTTGAGTTAACATATGTGGTTCCTAATCAACCAGCTTTGTGAATTTGGACCTGGGTTCCCAATGGTCCTAAGTACATGTTTCCTAGATTCTCAGGGTTTCGTATTTGGTGTAGAATCGTTCTGTGCATCGTGTAGGAAGCACCATTCTTGTGTACGTCTGAAACAAATTATGGTCCCGCCATTTTCCCGGCATGCTTTCTTCCTGGAGTCACAGCTAATGACACTCGATCATCGGTCGGTCGTGAAATAGTAGTTGAATTCTCACAGTAGATTAAATAATTCGTTAATCCTTAGCAAGAGTTATCAACTCTTGTTGGTTAGGTCGTTCGGCTCCTAGTAGTTTGATGTCAGTTCGAAAGGTGTCGTCCTCCTTATTGACGAGCAGAATTAGGATTACCCAAAAGGGAATTTTGGTCTGTTATC